>CP137669.1:32344267-32848332 GCA_037976565.1 Mesocentrotus franciscanus | reverse complement strand
CATTTTTATGTATTTTGAAAATATATATATATATAATGTTGAAAGTACTTTGTAATACTATGATCTATAGGAATATAACCACATGCTTGATTTCTTTTAATTGATATAGGAATGACAAATTAAAAGGATTGTTTGAAATGAGGAAAGGGAGCAAAATAAATCCGTAAGGACTAAAATACGTCCTTATTAAGAATTTAAATTGTTTTCAAATTGTAATTTACTACGAAAAAAGTCTGATTGCATTTTTGTTAATATACAAATTATGCATGCAAATGAGTTCATTATACAATCTATCTGCACTCGAGCTGAGGTGCTTTAACAGCCTAACAAGAGTGGATAGATATTGTAATGAACGAATGAAAACATGCATCATTTGTTTTATACAATGAAACTCCTAAAACTTAGTACTGGAAGCTATTGCACACTTATTTATGAAAAAACATGGGATAGTCTCAGTAAATGAATCACAGGTGACCGCGCATGATAGATCATTGGATTAGGATCATGGAGTGAGTTGTATAATACTCTTCTTTTCTAGGTATCACATTTATGCATTTCAAAGAAATATTTTGAATTTTCAAAAACAGAACATTACTGTTTTACAAACCTTGAAACAAGACTTCTTTTTTTTATTGCCAATAATGATGTAATTGATCCATTCATATATTTATTCATTGTTGATTTTGAATAATAATGATAACAATTGCATTTTTGTATGTTAAGTATTCTTTTGAGAGCTGATAATATGTAATTGATCTATTCAAATTTTTATTAAAAGCTTATATTGTTCCTGTTGCAGTATATAGCACATTCATATATTTCACAAAAGTTTTTAAGCAATATATGAATTACCAAATTCAATTTGAAAAAAAAATCTGTTTATTTTCTGTAAACTTTTTCTCTTTCTCCAAGAGTAAGCATCTGTCACAAATATCATGCTTAATGTGCATTAATTAACTTTGCGTGAGGCTTTTCCCATGTAGCAATAGCCAACTTTTGCAATAGAGTACAATTGAATCACAGACATTTTTAAATAATTCAGTTTCAATATATCGGCCATTGAAATAGTGAGTGTGTTGTGTAAGAGCAGGTTTAAATGTTTTCACATTTGAACAGGCATGAAGTTGCCCTGTATTACACCATGTTATGCAAAATATTCATCCGCTGATGGTCTTAAAATCATGCTTCTACATGGAGTTATTGCCCGTCTGTTTCTCAACGGACATAATGATAATATTCAGTGTTTTTTTTCATAGCACATATAGCATTGTTATAGCCCTATGCACTTCCAGAGTGCTAGAAAAATTAATACCCGTACCATTGGAGGTTTGTTAATGTTTGTGATTGTGTTCTGTGGACTGCTGAGAGCTAGAAGGACCTTAACTCATCTCATTTAACCTAGAGTTAAAGTGCCATTCTGTTTCTCAACAGGAGATATATTCAGTCCTAATACCATCACCCCAAAATCTCATATTATTCCAATAATGCAAAGTTATCTTGCAATGAGTTCAACAGATAATAATTCAAAAAATATGTATAATAATAATATGGATATTTATATAGCACCGGTATCCGCCAGGCCCTGACGCTCATGGCGCTTTACACATATTACCCTGGTTATAGCCGAGCTGCCAAAGTAACTAGCGCTCAAGCATATCTAGTATAGCATATATCGTCTGTATGGAGCCAGAAGGGTGTTAACTCATATACTTTTAAGATAGAGTTAACCCCTTCTGGTTCTAGACAGATGAAATGATATATATACATCAGTGATTGCATTAGTAAGAATTATTCAAGCAGGCTGTATATTTGCAATATTCCGACACCTGAGGCGATAGCCGATGGTGTTTGGACCATTTTGAAAGTACGGAGGATGGATAAGGTAGCTTAAGTAGCGAAATATAGTGGCCCGAAAGTGACGTGTCCAGCCCACAAATTGCATAATTGTTGTAAATGATAATTATATCACACAGAGGTAGAACCATATTGTTTGGATAAGGAGCTGTTAAATGCATATACCATCAAAACAATCAAAACATGCAACAAACTTATACGGCAAAATCCATAGACTCCATGCAGTGGGTACGAGCTTTTGATTGTTTTGGGGACAATCTCCCAATCACCTACGTCACATTATTTTGGGCGATTTATTGGTGTCATTTGGGCAAGAAAATGAATGATGAACAATTCATGGTTTTTTGGTTGCTACAACCTGATTGATTATCATAAAAATCTGAAATATTTTTCAAAAATTACTGAGGTCATAAGCTTTCCATTAATATATACTTGTATTTGAATCCGTTTCTACTTTAATGTTAGCTAAACTTTCATTCAGATACGTCATCAACAACAAAAGTTTTAGTTAGCAAACATCACTAACTATTATGCATTTTGCGATTTTAATTCGTTTTTCATGCCACTACATTTCGCTTAACTATACCTAATTATACTTGTGCTCCATGTCCAATTATGAAATTAATGACTATAGAGTAGTAATCCAATTTAAATGTTACATGTCTAAGATTAATCTAATTTCCATTGCTATAATATCATTTTGCATTTTACATCATTAAGCTACATAGTAAGACTGTTAATGTGAAAGAATATTATTCATCAAATATTTTAATGTGATATATAATATTATGTGAGATGATATTGATAGTATTTTGGAAGGTGTTATTTAAAACAAGATGTGTGATAGCTAGCAGCTTGTTAATGTCATAGTATCCAACTCAACTGTATGCCTTTCTTGTACATTGCTTGAAGCCTGTAACATATGTTAATATTTTTCGTAATAAAAACATTTTGATCAATTGAAGAGATTGCAGCGTTTGTGTTTTATTGTTAGATGTTGTTATGTGCTGGGTGCATGATGGAAAAACAAAACTTTTAAAGTAATATTTTCTCCTCAATCTATTCCTGACAAAATGATTTTGAGAATCCTGATGGTCTTCCTGATGTGATCTGTAAGAAGGGAAGTATATAGGCCACACTATAGCGAATCCCCTACTCCCGGAATATAGGCCCTAAGTCTTTTCCGCCCTAGAAATGCATTGTACGTGTACAAGGGTTTTTTTTCTTAAAGCAGGTTGGGGTAGCAGGCCATTTCACACACACACACACCTCAAATTTTCAGCTGGTAAAGTTTTTATATTATAATATTTTTTTTACTCTTCAAGAAGTAGGTTAGGTAGGAAGAACGAAGGTAAAGGGGGTGTAACACATTTATATAGTCGTAGATGCGCACTTGCCACTGATAAAGGGACAAAAAGTGTGGAAATAAAATGAATAAGCAGGGTAGATAGAAGTATTCTCATCCGAGACTTTATTGTTGTAGAGAGAGAAAGAGAGGTGCTCATGTAAAATGTTTGAGCACAAGCCGAATGGACGAGGGTGCGATAGAGGGCGGTATATAAATCGCAACTTTCCTTGAATCGCAAGAGGAAAAAGAATTCCTCAAACCTTCCTAAAGAATCGGCAACATCTTTGCGGTACCATTCATCTAGAGAATTATCGTGAAATGTTTTATTGCGACAACTGGAATTTTAATAATTTACTTAGTTCTGCATGCTTATTTTACGGTTGATTTGCTTTGGAATCTCCCTGAACACGACGGAAAATGAACGGGATTCTCTGATCCTGTCAACCAAAATTATTGAGTCTTTTCGCGGGCCTACTCATCACTGCAGGTTTATGGAAAGAAATTGTGGTGGTGCATCCAAATAACAAAAGAGCGCTGTAAAATTAATTCCTTGTTTTAACCCCCTCCCTATTTTCCCCTTGCTCAGTAATCTCTTATAGTAGGTCCACCATGTTCCCCATCTTTATTATTTCAACTTTTGCAGAAATCCGTATCAGTTTGTCAATTTTGGGGCTATAGTAGGTCCAGATCATGCGGTCGTCAGTTGACATTTGATTGTAGGCTTTTTTTTTAAATTGTGATTTGCCAGGAGTAATTCCATCCATTTCCTTTACTGCATTTAGGGCGGAGGCGTATATAGGAGACGCAGTCGCATTTGTCTTGTTGAATTGAAACTACAAAAAATGGAGAATGGCTTTGACCAAAGGCTGTTGTCTTAAACTTATCGAGAAAGGAAAGCTAACTTTGTGTTGTTGCACAATCATCTTTATATCAATTGCTGGAATATTTGAACGCCTTGATGTAATTTAAGTGAATAAATTGATCAACACAATTTTGATAAAAATGTAATGATCAAATTACACCAACTACACGTATATTAGGAATATATCAAACTAAAAATTAAAATTCAATTTAACATGTTTACAGAACTTTTAACACACACCCACACATCTCACCCGCTCCCCCTCTCTCTCTCTCTCTCTCTCTCTCTCTCTCTCTCTCTAGCCCCCCTCCCTCCCTCTCCTCCTCTTTTACTTTCTCTGTTTCCGCACTCACAGAAATTTTTTTTCACATCACTATAGTTTGGCCTAAAAAATGAAAGAAAACAATCAACATGTAAGTCAATTTATATTTTATTTGTACACGTATTACTTAATGAAATTTTGAATGTTATATATTTTTAAAATCCATGCTCCGGAGTTTTAATTTCAAGTTATCAAGTAAAATGAAATTCCAAAATCATATATTTTAAAAGTTCAAATTATTGACGCAAATTGATGATTAAATGTTAAGTCAAGTGTTGATTAAAAGCAAACTTGTTATATTTCTATTCTTTTCCACTCTTTAATATTCCAAGCGCATTCCAGTGTATGATAAATAAATAAATGAATAGATGTCGTACTACTATTAATTATGAAATAAGTCATCTTTAGCATGATATAAGTTAGATTAAGTTGATTGATTTATTTATCTGTAACAAACTGTAATTTTTTTGAATAATGTTGTGTAATCGTGGTGCTGTCGTCCCGGCTTTTATTTCGTGCAAGGACAGCGTTTCATTTTAAAGGCTGCTGGGACAACAGCACCACTGCGCCTAGAAATAAAGTATTAAGCGCGTTATAAATGTGATCTAGGCCTATTATTATTATTATTATTATTCTGTATTCATTTTTTTAAAACAAATAAGGAATAACAACTTATTTAGATGGCTTATCCCGCCGACTCTCTGCCGGTGGGGGGAGATCTTGAACCATCTCGGCATGATTTTTCTTAACTGGAATATGATTTCAGCATTTTTTCTCCAGAGATAATTAAAAGAATTAGTTTCAATCCGGAGTTAAGCGGATTTCCCCTCGTCGTTTCAAATTTTATTGTCATAATATTGGAGCCACTGGCCCTTTGCTCCCCTGGAACCGCATATAAATTAAGAAAGTTTTGAAGTGCACGCACGTTAATCGTTTTATATCAGGAATGTCACTAGAAAAATAGAGAGGGGGTGGTGTGACTTGTGACTACCCCCATTTTATTTTATTTTGCATTTGTTTATGACAGTTCAGACGCGTGCTGTCGATGTCTAGAGTATATGGCGTAAATGTTTTTGATTTTGCCGAATTTCTTCTCAATTTCTTTTCAACAAACCACTTGCAAATCTTGAGTTCCAGATCCACCCCTCCCATTTCAAATATTTTAGCGGCTTCCCCTTTTTTAAAACAAAAGGCGTAAGTCCATTGCTGGTAAAAAAAATTAATACCAATAAATCAATGGATAGAGGTATAATGGAGATTAATTGTAAAAACAGGGGCGTCAATCCGCATTCACCGTGGAATGGGGGCGTTGTGAAATAACAGGAGCCTTTCCCGTCATATATGATTCACAGATATTCCGACATTATAGGAGCAGCTGCCCCGGAATAGTCGCCCTGTCCTAAAAAAGTATGCCAAGATTATGTATTCTCTTTATTTCTACTTAATCAAAGGCAATTTTGGATAAAGTGAACTACTACTTCACGCCACGGGTGTTATATTTAATTTTGTTTTCAGATATTTTATTTATTTACATGCACTTTTTTATTGTCATACCATTTGCTAAAAGCGATATATTCTTTGGGTTCCAAACGACGTGTTTATCATCAAACCACTGTTGAAAACAAATACATATGTCATCATGATTAATAAGAATATAGGCCTACACAGCCTCGTGAAGAAAACGGGAGGCAGAGGTCACTTACAAACTTTCGGACCTGGCAAGTTTTTTGACCGCATAAATACCGAACATTATAATCACTTGGACTTGCCAAAATCTGTGCAGTTAGTTTCCAAACTTTTATAATGATCATAGTCTACATCAAATGAAAATTAATTTCATGCGATTGAGCACCATGATCCCATCGCGTATGAAACCGTCTCTTCGTGCCTTCGACGACGATGAGAATCTCGATCCGTCTTTGAGCGATGACGTGGCTCACGACTGCGATGTCGACGTACCAGCTCGTCTCCACCTTCAACGTCATCTTCAACTGGTCGATTAGAGGAACGGCGACCGCGAGAACGACTACGCCCTCTATCCGTGGTTTGGATTCCCTGGTCAATGACTTTGGTATCATGTCGCCGCTGACCACGAGCGTTGCCGGCCCTGTTTAAGACTACTGGTTCATTCCGTCCATCGTCTTCAATCCTTGATGGACCAGCGACATCTCGTCTTTTGGAAGCAGGAGACGGACTTCGTCGTTCTCGTTTGTCTCGTTTGCGTCTTGGTGTAGAAGACGCCAAGGGGATATTTACCTCTCCTACGATGTGACAGAAGCAAAGATTAGATAGTAAATATATAAAGACAATCATAACCGCAGGGGGCTTAACTGGGGTCGGTGTGAGTGGTAACATCTAACATCAAACATCCCCTCCATTTGAATATTCTATCCACTTATCTGTTGTTCACTTTTAAAAATGCAACAAGGAATTGGCTCCTTATTTTCGAATCATAAATTTTGTGAGGACCATCCCTTATTTTGATGGCTCCTTGGCAATTTGTCATTACACCCGTGAGCTACGAATCACCCTTCATTGAAAGTGTTCTAAATACATCCCTGATATAATGTCTGTTAAATTACACTTTCACAAACTTTGAGAAAGTCACAGCAAGAAGCAAGAAAATCAATTTGCAGAAACCATAAACTGCATTAGATTGTCTAAGCCTGATTAAAACAAATAATATCAGCAACCCGAGGCCCGAATTAAGCTCTGTATGAAACGTAACATGATTGCCAGAAGTTTATTTTTAAACCCACCTCTGTCAGTCCGAAGTGGTGCCGATCCCTCTTGCAACCAGTTCTCGATGTCAGATCGGGACAGACGTTCATTCGCCGCCGACTTGTTTCGTCTTCGTGATCGAGGTGGAGAATTCTGTCGACTTCCACTTCTAGATCTGCGGAGACTGCCTTTCTTCGGCGACGGAGATCGAGATACAGACCGAGACAACGTTCGAGATCTAGATCTGGATCTTTTGCGATTGTCCCCGCTTCTATTCCGATTTTTCTGAACTTTCCGAGGACTTATCCTTTTCTGAGATAGTCCTGGAAATTTCATAGCCGTAGGAAGTTCCTCTGCGATTCCTGGTTCCTCAGAGAAACTTTCGGTCGTTCTCTTGGTTTCACGGATCACCAGGTATTCCCTGACGTTCTCGCCGACAATGGATGACGTTCGGGTAGGACGTGCTGGAGAGGATGATCGATGGTGTTCGGTAAAGGCTCGGCCAGGAGTTGGTATTGATAAACCCACACTTGGACAAGGACCATCCAGTTCCTTGACGTTAATGGTCATGAGGTGACACAACTGTCCGTCGGAAGCACCGCCATGCAGGGTCAGATTGCAGCCTTCTTTCGCCAGTTTGCCGAGATCGATGCTGACATTTTGAGCAGAGTCCACGAAAACCGGTCCACTTCTAGATCTAGATTTGGAATTCTTTTTGGTCGAACGATTTTGCTTACTAGCTTGGCGTTTTGGTGACACATGGCGGGGAGAGCTTTGACGAGAAGGCGAGGTTCTTGACGATCTCTGGGAGACACTTGATCGAGACAAAACTCGCTCTGACCTTCGTTGCGGCAGAACATCTCGTTTGGGCGACTTGCGACGAATAGGACTTGGGGAACGGCTGAAAGACACCCGTGAAGCGCTTATCTGAGATCGTCCACGTCGAGGCGAGTTGGCCCTTGAGGATGCAAGACTCGAACGACGGGACCTCGGTGAAGAGGGAAGAATATGGACATGTTCGGAGATCAGTGACAACATGCGATCACCTACTCCTCGCACTTTGCCCAACTCGCTGATGTTGTTGAAGTATCCTGCTCGGTTTCTGTAAGCGACGATCCCTTTTGCCAATGATCTCGTCACCCCGTCGACGGATTCCAGTTCGTCCACCGTACAGGTGTTCAGATCCAACCGTTTCCGTGTTTTAGGCATGTCGGCAGATTCGTTTAATTTGGAATAGACAACAAAGTGAAATGTAAATAAACGTTCCGCAGGAAATCGCATTTAAGTTTGAGAAATAAAACCCTGCATCAAATTTGGCGCGTAATATATTGATAACAAACTCTGGGTTGCCATGACGCGCTATGAAGTAGATGCGCGTCACGCTAAGGGGATGCGCATTATGACCTAGTACCTTAGTTAGCATTTAACTCAGTAAATGAGACGGCCTGGATCTAAGGAGACACGAACGAACGTACGAGCTCAGTTTGATCAGGGGGGCGTTTCATGAAACAATTAGTCGGTGGTTTTCACCGACTAATATCATTTTCACCGACAATTTTATTGTCACTGACTATTTTCCAGGCCTCTGATTGGTCAAATTTAGTCGGCCCCGACAGTTGTCGGTGGACAAATGTTGATGAAATGCCCCCCAGATTGTGATAACATTTAAAAAAAAAAAAAACGAAATTTTCTTGTTCTGTACCGCAACTTCCTTCTTACTGTTTCACTTGCGCTGGGGTTGTCCTTTACCTAGAATAATGGAATTTGCTGACTTATTTATAATCCTGTCAAAGAAGGCATAATAAAAGTATAGGCCTAGAATAAAAGTGAAGGATTTATTTTGATATCTTTCATGGTCTCCTTTGAGATTGACGGAAAAATAGCGTACCCAGGGCTATGCAGGCGCGGATCCAGGATTTCTTAGGGGGGGGGGCCAAATTTGAAATTATGCGAGCCAAATATTGGTACGTAACGGTGACCAGCAGTGGCCCTAGGTGGGGTCCAGGGGGCAGAGCCCTCGAAAACTCAGGGGTTTTAGGCATTTAATTACGGTCAGATGAGCATATATTTTGGGCACTGGCAGGTCACTAATTGGTGTAGGGTCAGGGGCGGAGCCAGCTCAGGGTTTTAGGCATTTAATTACGGTCAGATGAACATATTTTGATACCTTATTTGTGACACTGGCAGGACACTATTTGGCGTGAGGTCCAGGGGGCGGAGCCCCCAAAAGCTCAGGGGTTTTAGGCATTAAATTATCGTCAGACAAGCATCCAGGGGTCCGCCTTAGGGCCCTAGGTAGGGTCCAGGAGGAAGAACAACCTGAAGTTCAGGGGTTTTATGCATTTAATTACGGTCAGATGACCATATTTTGATACTTTATTTGTGACACTGGCAGGTCACTAATTGGCGTGGGGTCCAGGGGGCGGAGCCCCAGCTCAGGGTTTTAGGCATTTAATCACGGTCAGATGAGCATATTTTGATACCTCATTATTTTGTGACACTGGCAGGTCACTATTCTTCCTTTCTTTCTCTCTTTCTTTCTATTTCTCTTTAATATAATTTTCACAAAAAGTGTGTGTGGGGGAGCACGAGCCCGCCGTTCCGCTGGCCCTGCCATGTAGGTCTCTAAATAAGCATATTTCTTGCCTGACTGTAAATTTAGGAATTTGTCATTTTCCAACAAACGCATAAAAAGTATAATTTACTAAAAAGTGAGGAAAAATCTCGGAAAATTATGTCATTTCAGCAACATTTGTAAATCACCGGTATCGAATTAGAAATAAACCACGTTTAAATTTTATTTGGGGGCAGCTCCCCCAAACCCCAAGCCCCAAGCCCCCGTCAGTACACCGGTGCCCCCCCCCCGATCTACACCTTGTTGGCGGGAAAAATCGCAACTGATCTCCCCTACCTTCCTTCTTTCTCTTTTTTTTTCCTTTCCCTTTCTTCCTGGGGGAGGCAAGGGCCTTTCGGCCGATCCACACGTTGTTGGCGGGATTAATCGCAACTGATCTCCCCTTCTTTCCACCCTTTTCTTTTCTTCTTCCTCTTTTTTGTACGCTTTTGGCTCTCCTCTTTCCCTTTCCCTTCCTTCTCTCTTTTTTTGGCGGGGACGGGGGGAAAGGGCAAGGGCCTTTGAGCCCCCCTCGATTCACAACTTGTTGGAGAGAAAATTGCAACTGATATCCCCCTTCTCTTCTTTTTCTTACTTCCTCTTTTTTCTTTCTCTTTATCTCCTCTTTTCCTTTTTTCTTTCCCTTTCCTTCCTTCTCTCTTATTTTGTTGATGGGGGGCAGCAACAGCCTAGGAGGCAAGGCCCTTTCGGCTCCCCTGATCTGCTTCTTTTACCCCTTTTCTTTTCTTCTTCCTCTTCTTTCTTTCCCTTTCTCTCCTCTTTCCCTTTCCCTTCTTTTCCTTCTCTCTCTCTTTCTTTTTTTTTTTTTTGCTGGGGCAAGGCCCTGGCCCTGGATCCGCGCCTGGGGCTTTGTCCTAGATCCTATAACACATAGGCGCTTGGGGGAGGGGAGGGGAGGGGAGGGGAGGGGAGGGGATGGGGGGGGAAGGGGAGGGGAGGTTGCACATGCAGATGCAGCTAGTACTCAACTGGCCAAATATGTTATTCGGGTAACCCTCACCTCGTAATTGGGCAGCGATGTGTCTGAATGATCGTTAAAGGATTGTTTCGGGCAGCGAGTTGCCCGAATATAATCTGACATCTTAGGTCTGATCTATGATGACGAAATGACATTTGTATAAAGAGTTTTTTTTTCCTCATTTGCTTCGCTCTCCAGCAAATTTTTAAAACAGGGTGGTTCCGGCCGTGACGAAAATAATGCCCTCATACATAATTTTGATATCTTATTCAGTGTATTTTAATGACGAAGTAATTAACTGTAATAATGTTATCTTTATTTGTAGAAAGATGATGGTTGGTAATCGAGCAAGAGACAACCGTGCTAAATATACCCCAGCAAAAATGTGCCTAAAAAACTTAATTAGGCCTAACTTTAATCCTCGCCTTGCTACACATCCATCACGTGCCTACTATGCATCCTGCCAAAGGGCCAGAAAAATCTCAATCTCATTCAGTAATCATCATGGCTCAGTGGTAGAGCAGTGGTCTCGTAACCGGGAGGTATACGGTCCCGGGTTCGAAACCAAGTCGATGCGCTAGTGCCCTTTGGTAAGGCAATATGATCCTCACTACCAAGTCCCTCGGGGAGGACTTAAAGATGTCGATCCCCTGGCTACTTACTTACAAGCATGCACTTTCTTTCTTAGCAATCAGATAAAACAAACCATCAAGCCAAACCAAACCATATAAACAATCTGAAAATGTGGATAGACGATAATTTGCTCGGTCGGTATGGAAGTTCTATCCCCCGCCCCCTCCCCCATGACCCCCGCACAAACGGGACAGAGTTGTGAAGCCGAATCCCGGGCACCATTGCAAATGGAGAAAGTTGAAGTAAATTACATGCTCCGGGCGCTAACTATAACCTCTGGCATCCTTCTCAGTTTTATGCATAGACAAAGAAGGGGGAGGGTGCATGCATGCTCATATGCCATCGAAGGAAGCCGGGCATCATATATAGTAAATGTTTACTAGTCATTTTGCGGGGCGGAGGGAGGATGATTCAGAGAACATATGACCCCTACCCCCATATGGCTCGTTCACTCAACAGAAAATCATGAGCTTAGGCCCGGTTTTCGCTTTTCAAGTCTTTTTATTGCTGTATTTATTTCAGATGATGGGCCTGCTAATTGGACTCGCCTAACAAAAATAATAATAATAATAATAATAATAATAATAATCTTTTATAGTCCACTCCAAATTTTATTAAACCGAAAATGGAAATTCTTTGTGCCCAATTGATCGTGAGCCCGGCAGCCACTGAGCAGCGCCAGATCGACATTGCTCTATCCCTTATTGTTGAACGCCAAACAAGGTAGCAGCGACTCCCATCTTTTAACGTCTTTTGGTATGACGCGGCCGGGGTTCGAACCCACGACCTCCCGGTTGTGAGGCGGACGCTCTACCTACTGAGCCAACACACCGGTAATGGGCCCTTTGATACGTTCACAGGTCGTATCTTAGTTTTTGAAGAATTTATCTTACATAAATTACAAGAAATTCAGATATATTTGTTTATTGTTACTCTATTTGGTCAAATATTCAAACATCAGTTTGTGATCAATTTATATTCTAGAAGACACTAATCTTTCAGCAATTAAAAGTTGCTCTCTTAATTTCAAGTCCTCAAAATATAATTATATTGAGAATTTCTTTACCCGGAATTAGTCTTGGTCAAGTAATACTATATGATTACAGAGATGTCAACGAATCATATTGCCCAAATTACGTATTGATATTCAATGCAAATATTACGAATATAATTTAAATAGCATGAAATAACTTGCACATTTATATAAAAACCGTATACAGCAATTTGATAGTATATACATATATTAATCAATTGAAGACGACTACATTTAGGCTAGGGTTGTCAAGCTAACTCAAGATGGCGGTCCAAACAACCAAAAATTCCAGGGACCGTTGCGAGTAAAGAAAAGCATTGAACGATCGTGCGAAGAAAGGTAAGCGTTTGTTCCTTTGAGTTTTTAAAAATGCAGTGCAGTGGATACCAGTTGTGCATCAGAGTGAATTTGTGTGAAATTCGAAATGTTGTATTTAGATAGTTGAAATGTAAGAGATAGAAAAAGAAGAGTGAATGTGGAGATGAAATTGGCAGAAGGGCGAACGCTTCCCCGCCCGTAAGTTCGGGCGCACAGTCGCTGAGGTACCGTATGGTGTTTGTCGGGTGCGGGCTTGAAGTTTTGTGTCAGTTTGCAGACGCGGACGATCAACTTAATTTGTTTAGATTGTAACTCCATGGCACCTTCAACGGCATTGCCGATGGAAAGAATGAATTATTATCCTTGTCCTTGATCTTGCAAGCATGTATGATGGGGTGACCAAATTCAAAGTTCGTGGAGATTTTTTAAAATATTAGGAAATGTGATATTCGATCCTTGATTTCTCATATTCTACACAAATTTATTTTAAAAGGTCTACACAGTATTTCAATTATTACCAAATGGACAGCAAAGTTTTGGACTCCAAATTGGTGCAACAAAAAATTTTATTGTCAAAGGATTCTGGAGATATCAGGATCTAAAAATTCCTTGTCGGATCGGCGTGCGCACTGCAACTCATGAAAAAGTCAACAACAAGTCCTTACTTCGCGCACAGGGGTTTAGACTACAGCTGATTTATCAAAAAAATGTGATCCAGAAGGTGATTTCATAATTTGCAAGGCATATCATACAATCAGTTGGTACCACTTTTTACTCACAATTTTGATGACATCTGCTCTCAAAATGAAGATTTCCAGACCCTTGTCGGTAAGTTAATAATTTTTTGGAACGGACGCAAATGACTGCAAAATTTGCTGATCTTTTGGCAATATTTTCATAATTTCACACCCAATTCCAAAGAAAATTTATTTCCTTTGTAATTTTATGTTCTTCTTTCCATTGGTGGTATCAGATCTTCAAAATATTACTGATTTTTTTGAGATAGCGAACTAGTAAGGTCACGCCCAATCTATGGTCACACCTCCATAACTGTTAGGAAAGCTAAACTTAAACTTATTATATATTGGCCTAAACTTAAAAAAACAACTTGAAAAACGTAATAACTGCATAAAATGCTAGGCAACATATGCTAAGGCGCACATTAAAACATGTGCCATGCTACTAACTGAGTCACAAATGCCATAGCATATGTTGCTTTGCATTTGTGCAGTTGTTGTTATTGGCTGTGATATGTGTAAACTCTAACTTTATTAACAAGATACCTATAGACTTTTGAAGAAATGTACATGTCTATCATTTAAATGAAAAGTTTAATATTTTAAATTTCAACATGGAAGCTTGAAATTGACAAGTATCTAATCACTTTATTTTTTCAGGAATCTTATGCATTTTGCCAAAATGAAGAGAAAAAACTAGGAGTTGGAGCACGATGGCATCACTAAATTATGCCTCCTCCTACGATGATGTGAGCGATGACTCTCAATCTCCCCCGAAAGGCCAGGATTCCCGTGATATAACCCCTCAGTCTCAGGGAGAGCTCATCATTGTGTCGGAGACCAACGCAAGGAGCTCCAAGAGCGCTCCTGCAGCCTTGGAGACTGGTTCCTTAGATGATTACACTCTGCTCCTTCAGGAGCACAACCTAGCCTCACCCCAAAAGCCTGTCACCCCTATCACGCCGCTCCCCAAACCTTCCACCAAGCAGAAGACGGTGCACTTTGAGACAGAGCCAGAGTTCTTTGAGCCCACCTCAAGGGCCAGGAAGAAAAGTCTGGATCTGAAAGCGAGACTGTATGATAGACCTCAGGATGCTCAGGTGTTCCAGACTGCGAGACAGGGCCAACAGAATGGCCATACAAATTCTCTGAAAGATAAACAGGTTTGTTTTCTGTTTTACATATTCTGTGCCCATATGGAATGGAGAAAGGAAAATATACCAAATAAATTAGAAATCAAGGCAGTAAAATGTGAATAAAAAAGAAAGAAAAAGAGAGAAGGAAAGAGAAAAGAAAAAAAGAGAGAAAAGAAAAGCGCCTGATTACATCTTTTTAAAAAAAGATGAAAAATTACCTTCATATTCATCTAAATGTTAATGATAAGAACAGTAACAACCTATGTTGTAATGTACATTTGAAGACATTTTCTGTATGAAATAATATTTTAGGATCTTTACCTAATGGAATTTAATTTTACAACAGAATGGGCTTTTTAAAATTCAAAATATATTGAATGAAGTGTATTTTTGAGTGTGTTCAGGTTATTTTGATAATTGATTGAAGAGACAATGCTATGATGATTTGGTTACTGAATATTTCTATAATGTAATTTCTACAGGGAGCACCCCTTCCTCCCATCCCAAGGCCTCCATCGGGTAGCAGAGTACCTGGTCCTGGTAACACCATCAGGACCACATTCTTCAAGAGGGATCAGACAAGAATTAAGGTCAGACGTCAGTTGGCCAAGAAGAAAGAGAGTGAGGAAGATGTGCAGAAAGTACCGGAAAGTCCCAAGTAAGTTTTGTGCTTTGTAAACCTACTTGATCATAAGAAAAGTAACATTTTTGACCCAAATTTCTCTATTGTAACCTGACTGGTTTAAGCTCTGTGAGAGTATAGCTAATTACAAATAAGTAATTCAGACCACGCTCACCTCGGTCAATTTGTTTCATATTAAAATGACTTAAACTATAACCAGCCTAAGTTTATATATTATAGTTGAATAGGATCCTTGATTATACATTTTACATATTTCAGAATGAAAGTGAGTATCAAAGTCAGTCCTAATTTAAAGGGAGTGTAGCATGACAAGACTATGTGTCTTTCCTGTGGCCCTACTCGGAGCCAATCGGGTATAATACGACTGCAGACGACGCGACCGCAGCATTCACATGCGTGCAACATACTCGAAACCGAAGCGTGAGGAGAACTTCGGTCTGTTTCGCGAACTCTAGCGTGCACTGACATGTAGAGATTAAGACACTGACTACCGTTAATCAAGTCCATTTGTTTACGTGCAGTTGTCCAAAAGAAGACGTAGATGGCGTTAACCAGTATTTGCCATGCTACACTCCCTTTAAATTTTAGACATCAAAGCATTTTCATGAATAGTAGATAACTACTTACCGGGTATATGTTTTTCTAAAGAACTTCTTAGCTTGATTACTACAAATTTCTAAACACGACGTATGTGTGATTCTTCACAAAGTATCATTTTATTTTAAATAGAACAAGATAGTGCTTTGGCAATAAAGTGTAGTAGGCATTAAATCATAAATGGCAAATCTAATAATTTTGTTGTTTGTGTTAATTTCCGTAGGGATCTTTCAGTGGATCAAGGCAAGCCAGAACCGCCAGCCAAGACTGCAGGAAAGCCCTCTGCACCCCCTGTGTCAGCTCCAGAGAGCATCGGCCAGTACATGGAGTCCCCTCTACATGATCCTGCGGAGGTCGGAGGTCTGCAAGGAAATGCACCTAGACCCTCTGAAAGCAGACAGCTTGATACAGCAGGGATGGAATCGACAGCCCCTCTCTCACCCCTCATGCAACTCGCCAAGAAGAAATTCACCCCTGATCCCTCGGAGGGGTCGGTGAAGAGCGATGATCCCACCCCCAGGAACCTGTCTCCTACGGGATCCCAAGCTGATGCCAGTGCCGTGCTGACATACCTACAGACCAATCTGTACGACAATACAGGTAATGTTCCACAAAGGGATATTTTTAAAGGACCGTTTGTTCTTCTCCAAAATATTCAATGTTTAGTCAAACTTTTGCACGAAAGGAAACAAATAACTAGGTCTCTACATACAGGTTCCAGTGAGAAATGGTGTTTGTTGGAAACAAGTACAAGTATGTGGTCTTCACAGATGGTCCCATATACACTGTACATATGTGGTTGCCATCAACATGATGTACACAGCAGATTCCTCTAATCTGAGATTTTTTCCATTTTTCTTTAATCCTTACCAAATGCAAAGCTTTGAACAAATTAATCTTGACATACACTCATGAACGTATGCATCATACAACACTTGTTTGTGCCACTGAGATCATTCTGCCTAATTTTTGACGTGAGGTTCATACTTCATTTGAGTCATTGACTAGTTTTGCTAATCAATAATACAATTTGTCTATGTTTTTGTTTCTCACAGCCCCAGCTGTGGACAGCTTGAGCTATCACATCAGGAAGATGCGGCGTGGTCTAGGTCTCGTGATAGACCTCCCTCGCCATGGACCAGGGATCAAAGAGGTCATTCCAACTCTCGAGATGAAGCTCCAGGAAGCAGTGAAGGTAACTCGTTTCTTACAAGTTGAACTAACCAGTTTTAAGTACAGTGATGTTCATCATCATATTCAAGCATTTAGTGTTTATGCTATTCTAGAAATATAAAATTACAGAATACCTAATCCTTGACAACAAGTTACTTTGAACATAAGAAGAGAGAGAAAAGGGAGAGAGAGAGAGAGAGAAATGAGAAAGAGAGGGAGAGAAAGAGAGAGAGAGAGAGAGAGAGAGAGAGAGGGATAGAGAGAGAGAGAGAGAGAGAGAGAGAGAGCATTTTAGTTTAATGCTTTAATGCTTTGCAAATATCCAAATAATATTTTACCTGATTGATACATTGCAAACACTGCATTATATTTACACATTTGAATGTTTCACCTCATTCAACATTCTACTGAGATAAATCTGCATGCACTGGTTGTTTTAACTCTTTGTACTGTGCTGCTAGTTTTGTTCCATAAAACTACAAGAAATACATGAAATAAAATAAAGCAAATAAATGATATCTCAGATTCTCAGTACATGAAATATATCATTGCAAATGGTACAAAATGATGTTAGTTACACTCTATGTCATATCTTATGAATTCTATAATGTTCAGTTATTTACTGGTTTGAAAACAAAACATTACAAAAAAACTAAATAACCAGTTGTAATACTTCCAAATTGAAAATGATCTCTCGGGGAAAATTGTATTATATCACGAGCAAATTTTGAAATGTACTGATAATTGTTTAACCGTGTAATTAAAACGATCTTGCAATGACATCATATATTTGAAATACGATATTGCGTAATCCAGACCCAGGATGGTGTGCGAGAGTATTTAGAGGTACAGTATAAAGTGCTATGATGCTATCCCCCAACTATCTCATTGAATTATATATATATGTATTTCTATTCTGTATCATTAATAATAAAACAAAAGAATGTTGCAAGCCAGTGAGGGAACTAATTTGTGTACTGCAAATTAACTTCTTTAAATCTGGAGCACGTTTTTGTAACCATCACTGCCAATGGATTGGGGGGTGGGGGTGACAAAATTGTTTCTTCACCAAATGAAACTTGGATCTATTAAAGAAACTTAATGATGGATTTTTAGCCTGGATTGTAACATTCTTTGTTATTCTGATACTATCCTGACTCCCTAAAATGTTTTTTAGTGTGAAGCATTTTCTTTTTATCCTGTGTGAGGTGTATGTAGATTTGGATAGACTAGTGTGGAATACTCTTCATTCTCCAATGGTTAATTTAGAAACCTCCTTCTTAATTGTAGTACTCCTTTCATATACATTAATGTCTTAGCATTTATTAATCAATATTGTAAAGTTGTGAAGTACAGTTTCATTTGCTACTTTAATATGGAGATGCACATGTAAATGTACATGTAGGCATAAGGCTTTCCAGTTACAAAAGAGAAAACTCTAGAAATTTGGGACCTGATCTTTTAAAAAATTAATCAGTCAGTTTTGCAGCACATTTTGCATTTAAAAACATTGCAAATATTTAGATAGAGAGTTAACAGAGAAAATAGGTGATAGGAAGAGCAAGTGCATGTGCTTCAAATAAAAGCTAAGATTTTTTGTTGTTGGAGGTACCTTGTGATTTAAAAAGCCTGTCTCTTTGGTATGCTCTGCTTTCTTTCCTGTGAGGTGAATTCTTTAAAAAAAAAATCTTCTCTTCAAATTCCTCACCTGAACTTTATTTCTTTTCAAACCTGGTTCTAATGATAGAAAATTGGGTGTTTCGATGACAAATCAACAAAGTAACAAATCTAGTAATTAATAAATTGTACATAATCTTAATAGAGGTTGATGTTGTCTGTATTTCTCTGTAGAAAGAGGTTTCTCTCTATATTTTGAACAATCTGAATCTTACTTTAGAGCCTACGCACAGTATTGAAAAGCCCCAAACATCACTTTAGCGATAAATATCAAGATTCCCACTATTGCAGATAGGGGCCTTACATTAATTCGTCTATTAAAAGACTGTCAAATCTCTTGAAATTTTAAGGAGTTATCTGTATTTTAGAAAATGCACATTCATCCCCTACTTGCAGTTGCTAAAACTTGCCAATACTGTTCATAGCCTCTAAAATGTATTATTTCTAAATAATGGGCTTACCTCTGATTCTTGCATTCTCTGATTCATTTCAATTTCTTGTGTGTATAAAAGTAGACATACTGTGGTAGTACCTGTCAAATGTAGATTAATAGTTGCCTGTAGAGTTTAGTTGTTTGGCTTTCTGTTGGTTGAAAGTGATTGTATTTTTAGACCCTTGTAGTTTTAAGTGTCATCTTTTAATTGATTTTTTTCTTAATGGTATTATTGGATTTATAAAAGGAGAAGAGGAGAATGTAACAAACAATAAACAGTGATATTAATAGTTCAAAATTTATATTTTTAAATAAACAATGATGTTCAGGTTAAAAATGGAACACATTGAACATTTTGAAATGCATATATTTCTATATTTTGACTGAAACATATTAGTTTCTTCTCAATTAATGAATAATTTGACATTGAAATTAAAAAAAAATATCATCACATTATTGATAATATTTGTTTTGGATTCATTTTTTACTTTGTAGTTGTTCACTTTAATATGCAATTATTTTAGATATTATGTATTGTCAAATTATTGTTAATTATTAAATAAATATGAAGGAAAATTTATTTATCTTGTCTAACTTTCTATTTTACAGGAGATTCCAAAGAACAAGTCACAGTTTGTGTACGCATTACCCCGGAATCGCCATGAGCCAAGAGGGCGATATAATCCCTATGACCTCCAGGTCGTATCACCTAACGAGGCTAGAACATCCAAACTTCACTTCACCGCCAGTGCAACGTTTGTGACATTGGTGAGTGTCATGCATCGAGAAAGAATGTACATTAGAATAAATTTTAGTAACTTTTAGCCATGAAGCCTAATATTGTATATCAGGGTTTCTCAAACTTTTTTGTTGACGGTCCAGAACTGATTTCCACTATGAAAGCTAAAAGGTCCAAAACATAGGATGCCATTTGTGCGAAAAATTCTTAGGGTCATTCATATACATCAAATGAAGTAGAACAATGTACTATTAATTGCCGAAAAGCCAGACGCAACTCAAACATTGTTCAGTTTTGTTTCAGACACAATCTACTCCTAAAATTTACAGTAATGACACTTGTAATACTGAAGAAAGTGATGCTTGTTTTAGGTCTATATCTGATCCAAGGGGAATAGTTATAATCTTTAAAAAAGCAGAGCCTCCCAGACGGTCTGGCTTGACACACCCGGGAGTTCAGATGCAGAGCGCGGTCAAGACTTTGAGAAGCCCTGTAGTATATGTTCAATGTAATCGGTGGAAAGCAACAATCATCCTTGCTGTGCACACTCGGGCTTAAACATAGCCTATCCGATATGCGTCGGGCTTTATAGCAGTTATGGAGACAGACATCGGCGCGGACGTCAGCCCGAGCGCCTATCATCACTGGTGAAGTCATCATTATTCATATATGTTTATCGTATGTGTGACGAGTGTATTCTCATGCATGATTCATAAGACTAGCCTTATTTGGTGAGCGATCCCTTCTATTCAACCAATCAAATATCATCTCCAGGTTCCTCATCGCCCATTGGCCTCTTTTGGTCAATGTACATGAATATTAATGAAAGAGCTTTGCAGGGGGTTCGTAGATTTTCTACGAAAGAAACAATGTACATAAAAGATAATTAACTTTTCGCATCCACCAGTGATGATAGCTAGGCGCTCGGGCTGACGCCCGCGCCGATGTCTGTCTCCATAATGCGATTAGTATACTTGCCATAAAGCCCGACGCATATCGGATAGGCTAGCTTAAACATGGATCAGTAGTTGTTGCAATAAATTAAAAGGGATGACTTTCTTAGCTCGAAGGTAATCTTGCTCAGGGTCTATATTGATACCATCAAAATAATTTCTATTGTAACATTCTCGCATATCACATCATGAATACATTTTGTATATTCTTTTGTTAAGATCTATATGCATTCATCTGTGTTGACTATTTTTTGGTGTAAAAATTGAATTCTATTAGATCAGTTTGTAATAAATGAGACAGATAGGGAAGACTTTCGTTTTTTGAAGGAATTGCCTTGGCTAATAATGATTTCTCCAGTTTATGTAATACAGTCAAACCTGCTTTAGTGACCACCTGTCTACAAAGACCACCTGTCTACAACAAGCACATTTTTTGTTTCCCTTGGGCGGTCGCTGTAGACAGGTTTGACTGTATCATAATATCATAAATGTATTCATAACCAGTGTTAAATTTAGTTTCAATTTTGTTTGTCAAAATGTCTTCTGTATTTTGTTCATATTGGTTCTTCTTTTATATACCCCCCCCCCACCACATTCTTTATTTTAGCATATCGAAGAAGGAGAATATGAGTATGATGAAATCACTCCCACAATGCAATGGCAGTATGAGAGGAGACTGTTCGGGGCCATTCACACCCAGTCTGTGTTCGTCAAATTTAGGTAAGTGCTCATTACACTTTTGTTCTTGTAATATCTTTCCTATGAAATGGGGTAACAAAAAATATATGTGTACATCTATATTATTATAGTGCTTTAGTATCTTAGAGAAATGAATGAAGTTGCATTGAATCAATTTTTATGCCTCCACTACAAAGTAGCCAGAGGCATTATGTTTTCTGGTTGTCCGTCCGTCCGTACGTACGTACGTCCCGTTCTCGTGATCGCGTTATCTCAAGAACCGATGAATGGATTACCGCCAAACTTGGGTCATGTATGTATCTTGCAGAGCTAATGAAGTGCTTAGATTTTGGGGTCACAAGGTCAAAGGTCAAAGGTCACAGGGCTCGTTATGTATGCAAAAATAGCTCGTGATCGTGTTATCTCAAGAACCGATTGATGGATTACAGCCAAACTTGGGTCATGTATGTATCTTGCAGAGCCAATGAACTGATTAGATTTGGGGGTCACGAGGTCAAAGGTACAGAGCTCATTATGTATCCTAAAATAGCTTGTGATCGCGTTATCATTAGAACCAACAGATGGATTACAATCAAACTTGAATTTTAAAAATTGCTTCCATTTTGGTTTGTAAAATTGCTCTATGGCGGAGGCATCATTTTCGACTGCGCGCAGTTGAAGTTCCATCTAGTTATTCCAACTTTACAGACCTTATCAATATCAACCAAAGGAAAGGGCCTTGACCTAGTTATGAGATGACTAAATGGCAAAATTGAGCTAGCTAGTTCACAACTAGATTAATAAGGATGGGCCTTGGTGATTATTTCTTTTTATAATGCATTTATAAGATGAGAGTGACATATTATTCTTCTGTGTCTTTTTTCTTGTTTTGTCCAGGATCTGGAAAGCATTCAACGTGTGGAAGATAAATGTCCGAGCAGCTAAAAATGCAACAGCGAAGTAAGTTACTGCATATCATATTCGTCTGTACCTTGACATATGATCATAAACATACATACATTTTACCTCCTTCCTCGTTGTGCCACATTTTTATTACATCACGCATGGAAAAGACATACAAATTGGAATACATATTAAACAGTTATACTGGCATTTTAGGAGAGATGCTAAATGTCAGTTCATCCTTACTCATGAATGTTGCCCCTAAAAGAAAATAAACAATTGGAAAGTATACCAGCATGAAACCCCAAATATGTAGACTGCATGCTGTTTTATTCTCCTTTAAAGCCCCACTGCACTACTTATAGCAACTTGCGCCCTCTATATAGCAAACAATGCCTAAGCGGTGACCATTGGTCCCCCATCATGCCCATGGTCCCCATTTTCTTAGGTTAATTGAGAGCTGATTTCATGAGATAACCACCTGTCAGTGACCATGCAGGGAGGTCTAATCCCTCCTGGCCAAATTAGTGCAGATAGGCTTTAATATCTTTTGCATTTTTATTCTAAATCCCTAGAACTATAATGAAGAAGCAGCTCTTCACCGTCAACGAGATCCTCCAGCGCTGCCTCCTCTACGTCCGTGCCCAGTGCGAGGCAGCCTGCAGCAGCATGACTGGCCAGGGCATGGGGGAGAAGGCCATCTGTCTGGTGGCTCTGGACAACCACAAGACGCTGACCCTGGGGGAGTTCTGTAAGAACCAGGCTAACCGGTGCGAGACGGCCCATCTCCAGCTCTCCAGGATGAGGGAGAAGTTCGTCAAGCTGGCCTGGGAGTGCTGTGTGGTATGAAGAATATTCTCATTTCATTTGAATAACCTTGATTTTATTTTGAGGAGTCAAATTAGAATTTGAGATGATCAGGTAACGTCTGAAAACTAGTGAAACAAATAATAAAAAATACTGTTTGGAATTTAAGATCATTAAATATACAAAAATATCAAATTCAAGCATTGGTTATGTGACCAATAAAGTCCAAATTCAAGACAGCTCTTCATATGCATGTAGATGGAATGTCACAGATTTCCAGCTGTCCCTTTTCTTGATCCTGCTCAAAATATGTTATGTTCTTAAATAGAGTCTCATTATATGAACTAGGTTATTACAGGAACTTGATTCTTATAATTGTCCATAACTGTGATACTGGAGTAAATGCAACAGTAAGACAGAAGTGTCTTTCATTAACTCATTGGATATGATTTAAGTTTGGTATAGTACATATTTTCTAGTGACCCTTCTATGCCGTATAAGTCTTGGGCATTCATTTATTTATGACATGAAGAAAGTGGCATAATTACTTACAATAATTGCTCGCTTTGTAATTTTCAGAAAGTGGCTGAGATGGAAGGCATCAATCATAAATTCCTTCCTGGCCAGGGACCTCTCACCAAGAAGGTTCAACTCAAGAGAGACAAGGTTGATAAATCAAAGAAAGATGACAAGAGTAAGTCAATAACATATGCTGTATGTGGTGTGCATTACCGGTACTTGATGAAATGCAACATTTGAGAGGAACTTCCAAGCTGTGCTGAATGCACATTATGCAGTAAAATATAAATCCTTTACATATTTGTGGGTTGTTTATACCCTTAAATTTAATTATATACATGCATCATTACAATTTCCATATATAATCTGTTTTTATCCACACTGTTGGAAGGGATGTGGACCTTACGGCCATGTTTAATGCAGTCTTGGGTTTCAGATCCACAGCCACAAGGTTTGGAATTCTAAAACATTTTGCCAGCATTTTGTTTCAAATTTCAAATGTTCTGTTATCTGCTTCATGAAAAGTAAACACATATATCTGTACTAATAAGACAAGGAATGTAAACTGATAATTTTAAGACTTAAAGGGTGCAGACATCAATTAAACAAAAAAGAGAAGAGAGCAACGGAAACTTACCTTTTAAATCTGTCAAACTATACATCCCCTCTTCTTTGCAGGTACTGGCCCCACCTACACCCAGATAGCGCAGTGGCGTGCCATCCTCCTTCGTCTGGCCAAGTTTCTCCATGCCACAGACTACATCATCCTGGACCTCCTGCATCGCCTGGTCAAGACCGCTGTCCGTCTCCTGCAGGAGTTCCTACAGATGTCCATCAGCACTGGGGAGGAGCTGACTCTGAAGGAGGAGGGGTCAGATAGCGGAAGTGATGGGGAAGGAGACAGACCAAAGAAAAAGACTGGAGGTGAGGAATGGGGATTTTTTTTTCAAGGCCACACTCTGACTTTGTTTAATTTATTCAAGTTAGAAAGAGAGGAGAGATAGATTGTCAAAAATTTCATTGATTTTTGTTTATTTTACATGGGATGCTAAGAATGGTTACGGGAAAACAGCCACAGTGCATATGTCATTATAGTAGTAGACTTTATTGGATAACTTATTTACACAAGGCTAATCTACCACAAGATCCATTTAGATGAAGAATTTACATAAGAGTGCCTTGGAGTACACTCATTGAAGCACCCGTAGCACTTGCATAGAATATGGCCTGCACAGAACCCAAGTCCGTTTTTGGTTCTGTGCATCCGACTTGGATTCCCTTTTATGTTATCATTTGCTTTCTTCATACTCCTAAACTATTAACCTGCATAAAGCCTGTTAAATTTTGTTAATGTTGATTTTATACCTTCTAACTTTACACAAATTATTTTACACCTTAAATGTATTACAAAGTTTTGGTATGGTGTCATGAATTTGGTTCAAATGAATATATTGGAAGCATATGTGATTTTACAATATTCAATGATCGTTGTCGCGGTTGAAATCGAGTCTAAAGTGATATAATTGTAAATAATAAACTCTTTATGTTGTATAGCGCCCTCTCAAGACTGATATTACTTTGGCTTTAAAACAATGTTTCTTGACTACAATCGACCAATTTGCTATTCCCGTTTGGAAATTATATATCAGAACTGCATATTCTGAGATTTTCATGGTCGCAGCTACCATGGAATGGCCGTAGGCGCTATTTGAAATATTTGAAATTTACCGGGAGCACCGGTAAATTTTTATTATTCAATTTGCTCGAAAGCAGAAGTGTTTTAGGAGCTAAATTTTTTAGTGCTTATAATACATTAAACAAAAGAGAGGAATATGGATTGTTTTAAGATTGATGAATATTTAAATGATTTTCATTGATTGTACCGTATTTGCCCAGATTGTTTATCCAGTTCTTGCTTTCTTTGTTCAAACAATCCTTTCACTCACTAGGCTTCTCAAGAAGACTTGCCACTCTGGACCTTGAAAGCCGATCAAGTACCCCGGAGTCAACCAGACCTGAAACAGAGGAAGGAGGTCAGAGCAGGAAGAAGAAGGTCAAAGGTCAACCAGCCAAACCCCTAGCGGATGTCCCCAAGTATGACTTCAACAAGATTGAGGAGAAAGCACAGCCTGTCAATATAGATCAGGTAGGAATGTCTTACAAACTGACTTTAAAAAAAAAAATCCTTACCCATCAATGGGAGATGCAAACCAACATTAATCTACATGTAATTGGAATGTTTGAATACCATAGACATCTTGTTGGAATTATTGCAATCAAAAGCCATTCTAGGAATTAAAAAACTATAACAATTTCTTTCTTTTGATTTTAGAATTAATCGAAGTATTAGTTTATGCAGTGAGTCATATGTGGTCATTTTTAATGTCCACTGCAACTCTATATGAGTGATGCCCCTTTACCATCCAGAATCAGATTGTTCATATTGCCTGTAAGACATACTTGAAAGTTATGTGCTGGGCAACACGATTTATGCTCTGATTCTCTACCTATTATTTGAAAGAGCGTCCCATACCATTCTTGTCTCATATTGGTTCATTATCCCATTCATGGTTTACACATGACCAATACTAACCGTGACTATAAAATCTCTTAAAAGTTGTGTCTTGATGCAAGTGTAAGCCTACTCTTGTTTTATGTCGTCATTTTCAGATTCTGGATGACTTGAAGAGACAAGAAATCGTTGAGATGCCTCCAGATCCAGTCTTTCAAATTCAGCTCGTGCTCAACGTCCCTCCTTTAGACAAACCAAAGTCTGAACCATCGTAAGTTTTATAGGCTTGCAACCCATAGCTTAATAGCAAAATATAGAGGCTTTTAAAACCACAACCTTTTAACAAAGAAATACATCTGGCTTTTTTACATTTGTTCTTTCTGTATCCAGGACCCCCCTTTTTTTTTACTAGGGTAGACATGTTCTGGAGTCTGATATGCTAAATTCAGTGAATACTAACCCTGACTAGCTACCGTATTTGCCGGCGATAAGGCCGCACCGCCGCATAGGCCGCACCCCCAACTTTGACATTTTGTAGAGGAAAAAAAAAAAAAACAAACAAAAAACAAAAAACAAACGGACCAAACAAAATAAGCGTAATTTTCTCGTAGAACACTATTTTTTTCTACAAACTGATACCAAACTCATAAATATTCTTATAAATTTACAGGAAGTTTACCTCAAAATTGATCGTAATTTTGCAAATTTTCATCGATTTTAAGCTAGTACTCTATCGCAGGCAGATTTGGTATCCTACATACATGTATAATACCCCTACCACGATGTGCGGTGTAATACGAAATTGCGACTTTGGCTAGATGCGCAGTTGCGTTGCGCGGTCGCTCCGTAACGGTCCCTTCTTTTAGCAATGCAATGGCACGGACTTAAATCTAGATCTACCGGTAGAATTTGTTAAAAATAGGTAATGAAGTTTATTCACGAGATCGACAAAACTTCATGTCAACAATGCAACATGAAATAGTCGGTAAGATGTGTGGAGTTAATCTAGAAATGTCCTGTACCATTACTGGTATAGATCTAGTCATTGTACCGTTGGGAGTCCCATATGTACGAAATTACGTGCTGTTTTAACAGCCGATTTTTAACTGTTGTTGCGGATTGGCCGCACCCCGACTTTTTGATATTTTCGGAAGAGAAAATACTGCGGCCTTTACGCCGGCAAATACGGTAGATGAAAAGTGGGTGCTAGATGATGTCCTTTGTCAAAAACTCATGGTTTTTATTTGACTATCATTACGTTTTGTTGAGCTACCTAAATCCAGTAGTTGTTACATTACTTTTGCCAATTTGTCTTTCTGCTTCAAAGTTATGAGGCTTTTATTAATCTGTTGATCCTCTTTTAAAGCCCCACTGGACTACTTGTAGCTACTTGCTCCCTGTATATAGAAAACAATGCCTAAGCGGTGCCCGTTGGTCCCCTGTAATCCTTTTTTTCTTATGTTAATTGAGAGCTGAGTTGATGAGATAACCACCTGTCAGTGACCACGCTGGGAGGTCTAATCCCTCCTGGCCAAACTAGTGCAGACAGGCTTTAAGTGTTGCTTAATAATTCACTTATTTCGGTCACAGTGTATGCATTTGTTATATTTTCATGTTTTTTGTTTTTTTGTCTTAAAAAAGCTTGAATAGAAAATAAAACTTGTTATCAATAACAATTTACAATAACTGTTATAAGCTACTGAAATCATGGCATTTGATTGGCTGAGAGCAAATTTGTCATAGAAATTTAGCAATTGTTATGGATAACAAGTTTTATGAAACAGGGTTCTGATGGAGATATAAGTAAACCAAATCATATCTATCCAAATGCAGGAACAAAAAAGCTGGTAGAAGGGGCAGAGATCGAGGAAATAAGAAGGTTGTGACCTTCCACGAATCTTCAAGCAGTAGTGACGATGACAGTACTGGTAGCAGCAACAATGACTCAGATTCAGGTAATAGAGAAAAATTTCCAGCTCAGATTACCATTCAGACATGGCAGTGTAAACCATACAAAAAGAAGACTAAGGCATTATGAAAAATTGAGTGCACGTCACATTTCTGTATTTTATAATATAGAGATAAGTTAATATGCATTTTCATTTTTTGAGAGCCAGAAGGGCGTTATTAAACTCATGTCCTTTATAAATGCAGAGTTAGTGCCCTTCTGGCTCCAAACAAAAGGTATAGGACTATAACTGTGTAACTATTTTTGTTGTTGTTGTTTTTTGTTTTAATCTCCAAAATATTTTCTCTTGTCATTTATTTGCTCGAAAGTTTAGACGGAACAGTTATTTGAGACAGTTTATCATGTCATGTGTGAGTAGTGCTTAACGATAGATCTTGTACAAAATCTACATGTATCGTTTCATAGAATATTGCAACAATTGATCTCTCTTTCAAAGTCTGCATTTTGTTGTAAGAAAACAATTGATCCATCAACATGAAAAAGCAAATGCATGTACATTGACATGTATTAAATGAAGCATTTTGATTTATTTCAAACTTTCTCTGTTCTTGAGAATCTTAATAATCTCTTTTGCTTTTGTTTCCCTTATTTTTTTCTTCCTTTCTTCAGTTTCCCTTATTTCCCTGTTTGAAAATTAGTGATTTTTATTTAATTTTTTACAAAGTGATTTATCTAAATTTCTAATTTGCTGATTCTTTTTGTTTCCTCTTGAAGGACACGAAAGTGAGAGTTCTTCGGATGATGAATCAAAAGATAGACGTGGCAAAGACAAACCATCCAAGAAATATGCCTACCCTGTTGAGTAAGTCATCAGATAGAACATTTCTGGCTTAAATTTCTGAAGAATGATACAGTAAAACATGTATGTAATGACAAAGAAGACAACTAAAGCAGTCCTTTTGTACAGTTTTGAATGAGAAACATTTTCAAGACTTCAAGGGAGACAAGAATGAAACAACATAAAGGTGATTTTCATTGGAGGTGGTCTTTCTATGCAGGTGGTCATCATGTTTCACCATAATATTTTCTTTACAATCTTGCATTCATTCACCCAGACATATTAGATACCTGGATACTGGTTTAATTATTCAATAGCAGATATTGCGGCTTTTATTAGAAACGTATTTGTAACAAAATGAAAATGATACTGTATTTTTGTTATAATGCTATAAGCTCTAGCCTCTTGGAAGAGTATATTGATGGAAATTTTTGATCCTTTCACTTTGAAGAAAAAAACCCCAACAATTTCATTATCTCTAATATGATACTCCCTGTTTTCACTCAAATAAATTCCATAGCCATCAGGGAGATGCTGACAAGGTACCCAGCAAAGTGACGATCAGTCTACAGCCCTCCAGAGAACAGTTCATGTCAAAGGTCAAAGGCATCATTGCTGGTTTTGAGCACACAGTGGGTGAGTTGTCTTGTCACATATACCATTTGCTAAGAGTTTGAGGGGTGTAAACTTGAATGCTTTATCACGGTGTGAACGACCTTCTGGCTCTCTGCACATGATATCATGTTTTGTCCGTGTTAACATTGTATGTAATACGAGTAGAAAACAAATTTCTGTATTATGTATGGACAATATATAGTGAAATTACACATTTGATGTCAACTTAAGTTCAGAATTCTACGTTTGTAAGTTATGGAACAGCAAATAACCTAATGCATTAGGCTTACCTCCAGTTACAGATGCTTCGTACTTTGTGTACTTTCCCCCTGTCTTCTGTATGGTTCGGGTAGCAGGCACACCATTGAGATCACTTTCATGGCCAATTCACTCATTCATTCATTCTTTGGTACTTGCTCTGACCCCACCCAGGTCAAGTCCAGGCCTTGCATCGTGACCCCTACCTTCAGGTGTTCTGGAGGCCGCCTTGCTACGACCTCAAGCTCTCCACCATCGGTATGGACGACGAGGAGGTGCGTCGGCCCTGGCCCGACCTGGAGCTGCTGTTTGGGGAGGATGGGGAGTACGGGAGCTCTGTCACGGAGGTGCTCCAGGCTTTATCAGAGAATGTCAACTCGGTGCAGGAATATGCCAAGGTAAAACAAAAATCCATTGCTGTTTATATTTTGCACTTTGATTACAAAAATTGCTCAAATAGTTCAGATAAATGTCTGAATTTGATGTGGTAAGTATTGAATGATAGCACATTTTTGAAATACGTCAATAGATTATATTTTGTCAGAATATATACATTCCAGTGATTGATTAAAAAAAAGCACCAATGAATTCAAGTATACTAGTTTTTCGTTGTATAAAGCTAAATCGTGCTTAGATGAGGTTGAAAAGATTGTCGTTTGCTCACACATTGTATATGAATAACCCTTCTTTTTCTTCAACATGATTTTGTAGAATTTTGAGCCATACACAGGCATGGTGGACCAGGCAAGACGAGTGGATGTAGAGGGCTCCCTTCAGAAACGAGAGTGGACTACGGAAGAGTTTAACCATGTCCTCTCTACCCACTCAGAGATGGTAAGTTGTCAGTCCCTTCTTTGTTTAAAGGCCAACTGCACTAGTTTGGCCAGGAGGGATTAGACCTCCCTGCGTGGTCACTGGCAGGTGGTTATCTCATCAAATCAGCTCTCAATTAACATTAAAAAAAGGGGATTATGGGGGACCAACTGGTACCGCTTACGCATTGTTGGCTATGTAGAGAGCGCAAGTAGCTACAAGTAGTGCATTCCCGCTTTAAGAAAAAGAGCTGCCTGTCACAAAAATGAACCCAAGATTGCAAACGGTGTGATGAGGATTATTTATCAAGATCAGGATGAGAGCATCATAGGAGTAGTCTGTGGAAGTGACATTACCACAGCTTTACCAAGTGTTACGTAATGTATCCTTTGAACTGTTCTACCATTGTTTCGTAGGTTCACTCCATGGACATCATGGAGAAGGAGCGCAGGAGTGGGATGATCCATGTCAAGGTTCAGAACTTTCAGAAGACCTGTCTTCCCTACCCTACCAATGTCATGGTGGCGGTTGTCAAGAGACTTCCGCAGATTGCCAACAGGCGCAACGAGAATCTCCTCAAAGTTATCAAGGTAAGAGATTTGATTTGATTTATCCATTTTTTTTTTCACTTGCAAATTATATATTGACAGAAACTGTTGTACAATTTACAACAGAGTAATAGATGAATAAGTGACATTTTATGATTTATAATGTGGCAGTTGAGTTGAAACTTTGATAGAAATGGAGAAAGAAGAGACATTATTGAAAAGGAGGTGATGTGGCTTGCGAAAATGAGCAACCCTGGTTTGAGATGAAATCACTGGCTAATGCTGTTTTATATGGTGTACATCTGCAAAGTTAACTTTTCTTTTTTTTAAATAGTAAGTGTTATGTTTATTTGCTTTTTTAGGATTCATTGTCATAATGTAATTTGTATTATTTTGTGTTTGTTATGTTACTGATTTTTAAAAATATTTATATGGAATGCAGAAGAAATAAATCAAATCAAATCAAATCAATCTTCATCCATATGCGTAGAACTCAGTCATAGGTTCCCTAGAGCTTACTTTCATACTAAAACATTTGCTTTTTCATCTCTCTACTATTGTAGATAACCATCAGTCAATGAAAATATTAGCATTCTGAAAAACTCTGATGTTGCAAAAGGGACAGAAGTCAATCAAAAGTTATCATTCTGAAAACTCTGATGTTGCAAAAGGGACAGAGCCTATACTATTTCTCATCATCAAGGTACAAATATGTTCTCTAAATGTTGGTCTCTGTTTGTTGTATCCTACAGAGTGCCTCTAAGAAGCTGGACCACATGCCGCAGTCCGTGGAGGAGTTTGTAGAGCATCTCTCGTTCCTCTCCCGCATGGGATCAGAGCTACCGTCCCTGGAGAAGGAATACTTTGTCGTGACGAAACTCTTCACCATCGCCAAGGACTTTGATGTTCCCATCGAACCGGAGGAGCTGGCCTTGTATCAGACACTCATGCCAAGCTTCCAACATCTCAAGGTACAATTTTGAGAGAAAGAGGGAAAACAGAAGGTAGAATGAAAAGGGAGAAGGTGAGGGTGAGTTAAAGAGAAAGTGAGACAAAGGGTGGATGTGAGAGATTGAGAGATTGAGAGAAAGGAAAAGGGTGAGACAGAGAGAAGATGGTGTTGGTTCTAGAAAATAAGTCTTGGGTTGGTACAAAAATGTTTTCTTTATTCCAAACTACAGAAGATGAATAGAAGGAGGAGGATTTCTTCTTTGTTTAAGGAAGAAGAAGATAAGAGTATAGAAAGAGAGAGATAGAGAGTGTGACAAAGAGAATACAGCAAATTGTGGCATAATAAATTAGAAGACAAAAGGAGAAAAGAAGCTGATGCATAGAAAAGAGAAGGTGGTACTAAGAAATGGAGAAGGATGCATTCATCTGTGTCTGCTTTTGTTCTTATCAACATGTTGGTTTTTCTTCTCCTCCTTCTTCCTCCCATCCCTTCAGTCCACCATTATCTACTGTGAAGCCAAGAAGGATGAGAATATCAGCAAGTTCAGTGATGATCTCAACATCCACATCCAAGGACTCTTGGTAAGCAACATTAACATGTTTATCTCATTCATTGTACTGGATCTCAGTATTTTGTTCACTCCGCACCTCCTCTAAGATTCTGTTTGTTTGATAAATATAAACTTTTATTCATCTGATTGAAAAATGATGTTAGCTATCCCTGAACATGTAATTTTCCAGGATGCTTAAATACATTTTGTTTTGAAATGATGCAACTGTTTACATCTTTGATGTTTCCACAAATATTGGCATATGTGATGTGTCTGTAAAGAGAAGCAAGTTGTCATTGTGATTATAATATTACCTTTGTAAGTGCTTTCTGTAAAGATTTGTGCATCCTGTAAATGAGGGTGACTTCTGTGAATTTTAGATCGCAAATATAATACGAGATGTACTTTGACTCCTACGTCATCTTTTCCATTCACCAGTCTGAGGCATACGACATCCGCAATCGCGTGCAGGCCCCAACCCTGCTCAGTGCAGATACTCTAGCAGTGGTGGCCATGGAGAAGCTGAAGCTGCTTAGTGATGAGCTTAATGCCATCTCCACCAAGGCCAGGAGCTATGCCAGCTACCAGGATCGCTTTGGTAGCTCCATCTCATCTCGGAACAGGGTTAAAGGCATCTCAGAGTAAGTTCTACTGTACCTCCTAGTGTAATTTTAGGAATGAGCTTTTTGAACTAATAATTTGCAGGTAAAGACGTAGGGAAAACCAAGAGATTCTCTGGGTACTAGGATTGACGTAGAGGTGTCGTAGTTTAAGCACTTGACTTGATATGCAAAGGTCGTGGGTTCGATCCTGAACATGGCATTAATGTCTTTTGGCAAGGCATTAATCTAAATTTGCCACTCCATACCTAGGAGAGAAATGGGGACCTTGTAGGATGATGAAAGCCTTTGTGTAAGTAATTGCCATATGCTTTCATGGTGACTATATGGTAGTAATACTCCCCAGGGAGGGGTGATTGTGCACATTGTGCGTAAATGAATCCGATGACCGGGGTAATATCTGTAATGTGCTTAAATACAGTATTTCGTATTAAGCGCTATATAAATCCAGATTATTATTGGAAGCTTAATTTCTTGTGGAAAAGAGAAAGGCATTTTTTAGTTAGTCTTAACAATGTGAAAAGAAACTTCTCCATTTATTGCAAGGTCAGAAACAAAATTTGAATCAGCTGTAATTCAAGGATATTTATCCATGGCAGAAAAACGCCTCATATAAAATTGTTTTCATTTTGTACAGAATTGAAATGAGGGAAATTTGACAATTACCAACACTAAAAAAAACTACATTATCTTCGAACTTGATGTGCTATGAACTTAAGCATCTGCACCCCTCCCGTAACAAGCTGAGAGATTTATTATATCTGGGGGGTGTTTCACAAAGAATAAGATTGACTTTAAGTTGGACTTAACTATGGCAGGCCGTTCATGCCACTGTTTGCTCTCACCATTATGATCTTTAGATACTTTTTCATTCAATAATGAATTATCAACAAATTTAAATTCTGTAGATTTGTGACCATGATTTGTACGTCCCTTGAGAGACCAATCCCAGTAAATGATGAGAGCAAACAATGGCATGAACGGCCTGCCATAGTTAAGTCCAACTTATAGTCGATCTTAGTCTTTGTGAAACATCCCCCTGGTCACTTAAATTCTCACTAAAAACTTTCTCAAAACTTCAGTAATGCCCCTATGCTTTTCAATCCATGCTGTGTACTTTTTTCACAGAGAACTCATGATGTCGGACTACAACGACCGCGGTGCCAGTGCACAACAGATCCTGTCAGAGCTCTCAGAGATTGAGCGAGAGCTGCAGCTGAGGAAGCTTCTCTGGGAATCCTCTGACGAGTGGGGTAATCTGGTGGAGGACTGGACGGAGACTCAGTTTGATGGACTCAATGTGGATGTCATGCAGAAGAACGTCAGCAAGTTCACCCAGACAGTTTTTATGTTAGAGAAAGGTGAGTGGATAGATAGTGCTTGGAACCGTTGGTTTGACTTTTGCTCTGGTCTTATTTGTCAATGATATATGGTTAGGACTTGACTTGTGGTTATGTTTTTTAGTCTGGATAAGCTTAAGCTGAGTATCAGGTACAATGTAGGGATCATGGTTTAAGTTGAAGGTCAATGCCTAGACCTAGACCCAGTTTGATGGACTCAACATAGATGTCATGCTGAAGAATGTTGGCAAGTTCACCCAGTCAGTGTACATGCTCTAGAAAAGTAAGAATTGATGCTACATCAAATTTACCACTTATACCCACATTGATTGATGCGGTGTTTTGTTTGCCTGATAGCTTAGAAGTTAAGTTTGAACCAACTTTTTTTTAATTGCTTTTAGGGTTACCAGCAAATGAAGTGCTTCCCAGGCTGAAGGAGCTGGTCCTAAGCTTCAAGCAAGGTATGCCAGTCATCACAGCCTTGAGAAATCCAGCTCTTCGGCCTAGGCACTGGCAAGAGATCCAGGCCCTGATTGGTAGGGCCATCATCAGGGACAAGAACTTCACCCTTGGAAAGTTTCTGGAGCTACAGGTAAAATAGAAACTTTCTTGATATTGTGTGATCAGAATTTTTTCTCAGGGCATGATCTTTTTTTCTCCATGCATGCCAAGTGTCAGCATTTTCATTTTATCTGCAAATGAAAGATATCAGGAAAATTGAACCATCTACTCCAGCCTACTTGGAAGTGTCACTTGATTATTAAAATGCAAATATTGATTATTAAAATGCAAATATATGACATATACTCTCATGAAAGACCTTCTAATTGTCAATTCAAATTGTGCGATGGGAAAATTGTGTATGATGATAAGTTTGTAAATCTGCATGCTCGGTATCGGGATGTTATACTATGTGTTGTCTATTTTTCTCTTTCAGCTCTTTCAATACAAAGACCAAATCAATGATATATCAACAACAGCCAGCAATGAAGCCACACTTGAGGTCATGTTAAATAAGGTAACATTTTATCAGTGGTTTTTTCCTCTGTTCGTTAATTTGGTGATGAGTTGGTTGTATACCAGTTGAAATATGCTTGAATTCCATAAACCCAGCTACACGTTTTATCATCTGTTAACTTTATAATATATGTGAAACGTGGCACCACATTTTTGTCACTTTCATACATCAATAATTTCATGTTTTGATCAATGTGAATTTTCAAAATGATGTATCAAGTGCATAAGGCAAATATACCAACCATTTTAAAATGGTTATACACATGAAAGGTTTCTAGATTATATTTTGTGTAAAAAATGGATTAGATAATAATGGTTTGTCATCCTAAGTGGAGATTGGGGTTTTAATGGGAGAGGGTCGTCAGATTCTATGTGCAGAAGGCCATAATTCGCAGACACCAGACTTGGTGGAAAATACATTATTGGGTGTACAAGTCTGCACACAGCAAACCCGTAGGCCTATCAAGATATACCCCCTAGTCTCTCGGAGAGTCTTCAGGTGAGGGAAAAGTAAGATGATGACTTTACTATATGGGGGAATGGATGGAAAATGCAAAGCATTACATAAGGCCTGTTGGTCATAAAACTGAAGGCTAATCCTGGTGATTGACAACACCTGTTATTGGGTAAACACCCGAACAGTGTCAAATTCCCCATGAAAACTGACTCCTATGTGTCTTTAAACTTATAATAATAATAATCTGGATATATATATATAGCTATTAATACGGAATACTGTTTCTAAGCGCTTTACAAATATTATTACCCAGTCATCAGATTCATTTACGCACAATGTGCACCATCTTCACTCCCTGGGGAGTATTCCTACCATATGGTCACCGTGAGGGCATAGACAATTACTAACACAAATGCTTTCTGCATCCTACCGGCCCCCCATTTCTCTCCTTGCCAAAGGACATTAGTGTCGTGTCGGGATTGAACCCACGACCTTTGACTTTCAAGTTAAGTGCTTAAACCACTCGACTACGACACTTCTAACTATGATGTAGTGTTTCAAAACAAATGATAACAAAGGTTACCAATTTTTAAAACTAAACTGATCTCTTCTCTTCTTCCATGGTATCTCATCAGGTCATTGATCTGTGGCGAGTGACAGACTTCCGCCTGGTGCCCCACAGTGGGCGTGACTTCAGCATCATAGCAGGAGCGGATGACATCATGACACAGCTGGAGGAGAGTCAGGTTACCATAGGAACCATCAGAGGCTCTAGATATGTCACTCCCATCAAGGTATCATCATTTTCCTATCTTTGATCATTTGCCTTCTCAGGCTTGAAGAATGAGGGACAAGAGATGCAACCATGTTGAGTAACGGTCACAAGGAATCACAGATAAATTTGGCTGACAATATTTTTTAGCAATATGAAAATGCATTTTAACCAGGACTCCACACAAGCTATTGCATGTATGTTAAGGAGTAATTTTAAGGATCTTTTTGAAATGAGAGATTCTACTACACTTCTAAATTGAATAATAGAGACATTTTAGTGGTCCTCTGGAATAGTGGAATGCCATGTGCATTTGAATTCATGCTACTGTTGAACCTAGACCTGATGAAAAGTCCACTTTAACAAGCTTTACAAATTCAAAGAAATTGTACCTTAAGATAGGATTTGTATGATTTTTTTTTCTTTATTTCCAACCAATGGAATAACTTACAAATGATATAAGTTGTAATACTAAACATGGGTTAATAAAGTAGTTTTAAAAAAAGAACTCTTGGTCGAAATTTGGTCTAGATATGGGCTTTTCAGTGTATCGAATGTTTTCTACAAATCATATTGCCTCTGTGCTCCTGCCTCCAAAGAATTCCTATTGTGGATGTTTTTATTCTTTATTTTTTGTAGGCCCTTGTTGATGAATGGGACAGGAAGTTGAACGTGTTTGCCCGTACCTTGGATGAATGGATGATGTGTCAGAGAAATTGGCTCTACCTGGAGCAGATCTTCACTACACCTGATATACAGAGGTAATATGTCGATTCATAATCTTGTATTTGTATTATTTTTATTGGACCCTCTCAGTGATACACAGGGATTGTATAGCCCCATTTTTAATGTCATATGTAATATTTTCTGGGCAATGAAAAGTTATATCTTTTTCTCTCAAAAATATATATGGGGCACATAGAAATTTGTTTTTATTGGACACTGTTTCAAGATGAGCAATGAATTAAAAAAAGAACCATGAAAAAACATTTAATCTCAGAAAATCCAATTTGGAATACATCTTTGGAAACTTGCTGGCAAAGAAAAGATGAAGGTATTATATTATGAGAGATTGAAATTATCAAATCTTCCTTAAAAATCACGATTGTGGTGGTCCAAACAATCCCATCATTTGTGAGGATTTCCTCACACGATCAACAAATCAGGATAACTGCAAGACGTTTTCCCTTGATATACATTTTCACTGCAAGTGCTTAACTTTATAATAGCATTCACTCTAATATTGTTCTTTTTGTCCCTGTCACCTGTACTATCCTCCAGGCAACTCCCTACAGAAGCCAAGCTGTTCGCCAGCGTTGACAAGTCTTGGAAGGACATCATGCGTCGTACGGAGGACAGACCTAATGCTCTCAGGTGTGCCACTCTGCCTGGTGTCCTGGAGATTCTGCAGACCAACAACTCCAACCTGGAGAAGATTCATAAATGCTTGGAGGTGAGAATGTTTGCTTTGAAAGTGAAACTCGCTAAATTATTGTTTATCAAACAGTAGTCACTTATGATTATTGCCCTTGTGCACATTTGCAATCTTTTGCCTGATACAGACATTGACCTAGTTTGGATGGTCTGTTCTTTTATAATTCTAAGATTATTAACATGTGCAACTGAATATGATTGTAGCGTATGCAGTATACATGTTGTACATTGATATTTGAATGTTCATTTATTTTATATATTTTGATATTTCAACAAATTTTTACTGTAATTGGGAGTACATGTATATACATACCTGCCCAATGCAATAGATGAAGTTTGTCTTGAAAGAATTACATTTGTAATGCTGCCATAGTTATGTCAAAAGTTACTGTAATGACTTGATGCATTGAGAAAATTTATTTTTAAAAGCTTAGATCGTGGTTGCTTTTGGTCTGCTGTAATGCGATAAAGTAAAAGAATTCTGTTTAAGAAATAATTTTGTATATGCTGTATGAACTCTGCAGAAAGGGGCTGTTTTTTTAAACTCTACTTATTGCTATGTTGTCTTTCACATCTTTGTAGGACTATCTGGAGACCAAGAGACTGGTGTTCCCACGGTTCTACTTTCTCAGTAATGATGATCTACTGGACATACTGGCACAGAGCAAGAATCCTGATGCAGTACAGGTAAAGGACACCATTCTCTTAATGGTCCATAAAGACTACTTAATCATGAATTGGCAAATAGTTAACTTGAGTTTGATTTAAAAAAAGTAAACATTACTCACTTGATTATGTTGAAAACAATTGAATTGAGTTATGTAGCTTCTGCTAAAGGGTTCAAATCTGGTGAATGATTTGACATGGCGAATTGTATTATTATCACCTTGGTATATTTGTCAGAGGACATTTACTTGTGTCAAACAGCCACCTATTCCAATTTATCTCTGATGTTCTTATTTCATCTAGACAACTCCAATATTTGATCAAATCCCCTTTGCTTGGACTTGTTTATGACTTGAAGAGAATTAATAATTGCCAGCTCTTGCATAGGGACATACAGATCTATTGCATTCCTGTTCATTTTGTTTTGTTTGGTGACCATTTCAGCCCCACTTGGTCAAATGTTTCGGTAACATCAAGAGCCTAGAGTTCCATAGAGAACCCAAGCTGCCACCAACAGTCAGAGCTATGATCTCAGCTGAAGGGGAAGCCATCTTCTTGCCTAAGTAAGTCTCCAACAAATGCCCTTTGGTATAGCTAGCAACACCAACAGGCCTAGTGAATTGTTGAAATAATCTGAGGTGCCAGAGAGAGTCTGGGCCGTGTTTCATAAAACTTGTAATCAATAACAAAAGCTAAATTTGCTCTTGGCCAATCAAAATGCCAGGATTTCAGTAGCTTGTAACAGTTATTGTAACTGTGGTTATTGGTAACAAGTTTTATGAGACAGGGCCCCGAGATGCCACCTGTGATCTTAGCTGAGGAAGTAACTCATAAGCCATCACTCCTTAAATTGATGTTGAGGACATGTATCATGCTTTAGCGTTTCTGGCCAAAGTGCCATGGGTGCCAAAATCAAAGTGGAGATGTCGTGGTATAGTGGTTCATTCACTGGACTCTCAATCCAAGGGTTTAGGGTTCGAATCACAGCCCGGCACCAACGTCTTTTGACAAGGCTTTAATCCACACTTGCCAATCTCCACCCAGGTGTAAATGGTTACCTGGAAATTGCTGAGGTAATTAAAATTGCAGGGCCCTCCGGTAGAACAGCACTGATGCTGATGAGGCCTCCCTGGGTAACAAAATTATTGTTATTATTATTATTATTGTAATCACAGTTATCTGGTAAATACAATATTTTTGGAGGGGCAATACTCATTTTTGATACCAGTCTACCCACCTAATGTATTTGGTTGCCCCGACCGATATATATTGGAAACACAGAAGTAGCATAATGGAAAGGGAGGTGATTGCATTCATCTTGTACTTCTTGAATCACTCCCGAGGATAAAGCTTTGTTAAACAGTGACACATAGAATTTGAGCTGAAAGTTGTCTCTTTCTGTAATCCTCCATGACACTTTTAAGATTTTGTATCACAATGCACATGCATACACCTTTTTTGGACCCCTCTTCACTTTGTTTGTGGCTGTAGGATAATATTTCTCTTTTATCCACACCCTGAATCCTACTTACAAGTGATGAGTCTGTTTTTCCCTCCTACAGGAATGTTCGTGCAAGGAATCCGGTAGAGCAGTGGCTTGGTAGTGTGGAGTCGGCCATGTTTGACTCAGTGAGAAGGTAAAATAGAAAAGAAAGAAACAAACAACAACAACGAAATAAAACGTAGAGAATATTTATAGTTTCTTACCAAACCCTTGGTATTATCTAGTACCAAGCCAACATTAATGTAAGAATATTCTGTACAAGATCATTTGCATAAAAATTACAATGGATCAGTCATAAGTTCCTAATCAGTAGTAAGTCAATGCAAAATTCAATGGCGAGGACATGCAACATATTTGACTCAATCACAACTCTTAATACGACGGTCATCTAGTCCTCATGTCTTGTTGTACCTTTCAAGGCTTTAACACAGTGTTTTCTCTTTGTAGCATAATATACAATGTATTTCTGTCGTAAAATAACAATATAACATCTAAATGTATTACTCAAAGTATATATGCTCCTTTTCATAATTCATGAAAACTGTAAAGCTAATGACTCTTTCAATGAATGGTTTGTAACCCGACTCCGAGAGGACGCTTTATCATTACTCTTTGAATTGGTCTTGAGATTATCCAATCAATTTTACAACAATTTCAGTCAGATTGATATACTTGATGAAACACCTCCAGGATACATGTTACATCATCAAGATTCTTGCTACCGCCTATAGCAATATACATTCCCATAATGCATTGCACCTCAGATACCTCAGCGATTTCGTAGACACACTAACTTCCGGTGGTTCTAAAACACGTATTCTGCTGTACTACGATATGCTAATAATTCTTTATCTGCAATTCTTAATTTTGATCGATAGTTAAAAGTTTTGAAAAATACACAAGCAGTAAGCATGTTTATTAATTAAATGATATATCAGAGCATTGGCTTGTTTTCAGCTATATGCGGTAGGGAAACTTGGGGGGGGGGTCAGAATGGATATTGATGTTTGTGCATTTGAGTTTTTGAATTGAAATGAATTGAAATGATCAACCTATCTAAACATGCATGTAGCTCCATTTTCCTGTCTTCATTTTATACAATTTTATTCAATTATTCTATCCTGGAATAGTTATATGTCTGTATATTTTATCTCCCTCTTATCTTTTAAAGCAATCTGCATCATTTTTATACGCAAATGTAAAGTATTTGAATATTTAAGTACTCCCAGTTGTATAAATATGATAAACAAAAGTTCTTTCTTAGAAATTATGATGTCTAGAAATATTCAGAATATTTTTAAATGAGAGCAGTCAAAATTTGGAAATATTACATCATATATTTAGCCTTTATTCTTTAGACAGGAATCAGTATCATATGTTTCTAGATGTATCTAGTCCTTTTGCTCGATTTGTATATATAGCATCTAGGATTTATGTATTTTTCTGCTCTAAAAAGTGATATTCATATTTTTAACTGTTTATCTGTTTACTGATCAACTCTTTTCATGCTATTAAAATAAAATGGAGCCTTTTTACTCTCTCTCTCTCTCACTCTTTGTGCATACTAACCTTGTATTAATCTCTTTGTGTACCATATTATGACTTCTTTCTTTCATTAATAATTCTCTATTTCTGTCCTATTTTCTCAGATTCATTAAGTTTGTGATGGCGGATAAGCAATTCCAGCTCCTTTGGGGAAACACTGAACAGTTTAGTAAAATGACAAGACAGTGTTATTGCTTAAATAATCCCATGTATTCAGTTTCTTGAAGTTACCCCATATATTGGTTGAGTTGATTTTATACACTTCAAAGAAGAAGAAAAAAATACTGTATTGCACAAACAATGCAGCCTTTGCAATTTTAGCGTAACACAAATGGATCCTTTCGTTTTTCCTTGATCTTGTTTTCTGCTTTTCTACACATATCTTCTTTTGGATGAATAGTTGATTCATCTTCACATTTTCTCTGCTTTCAAATCGAGAAAAGTAATTTACATTTCTTTCATTTCATGCTTGTTAATGTGCATCCCAGTTGTGTTCTGTCGTGTTTAAGCTTTTAAATTCTCTTTAGTTTCATCTTAACTTATGTTTATTCTAGGTCATTCAAATGTGTATGCATGTCTTTTTAAATTAATATTTTTATTGTATTCAGAGTTGTCAATGTACCTTTCACTGGATACTGAAGTATAATCTGTAGTGCTTAATTTTTGATGCAGTATACTGTAACATTTGTGAAGTTTTGCTTTTCTGTTACGCAATCCTTATCATTCACCATGTACATTTCACTTCCTCTTGTTGTTTGTGCATAGATGCACAGGAAACTGAACAAGAAAAAGTTGCCATGTCAGTCATATCCCATTTTAATGCATGCTATTGCAGCATTTTGTGTTTGTATTTTGTATTTAGTATTTATTGTCCATTGCTGGAGATTTGATTTTCACTGGTGTAACATAAACAGATTACCATTTACTAATAAATTTACAAAAATTCTAGACATTAACAGTAAATAAACAAGGTTTGACATATGATTAAGCACAATTAACAGAGGGTCTAATGTTGGGAAATAAACACAAATTCAGGACAATAGTTACCACAGTAATTAAAGCAAGACAAGAGCAGGTGTCAGGTGATCAAACGAATGAACAAGTGGAAAAGATATACTGAGGAGGTCAGGTACACGTACATGTATTCATGTCTTAAACCAATTTTGGGAATAGTTAATTATAGGTAAATTTAAAGGACAACACTGGGTCTTCGAGACATTCCATTGTACATGTGGATTTTGTGACTTTGTTTATACGTAATGATAGCGAAAGAAAAAAAATCACTTGAAATGTGTCTGCAGCATCATTATGGCTCCATTTACCAAAGGCAAAAGCATATATTGTCATATTACTTTTGAAAAGTGAACTGTTGACATATAGTGATTGACTGTATAAATCACTTATATTTTCCCCCAATTATTTTTGTTTATTCTGTTTACAACCCACATGCAGATGTGATTAAGAGTTCATAGTAATTTACCTGCATTGTAATGACTTATACATGCACTTACTGATGCCTATGCCTTCATGTGTTAAATGGATATGTAGCACTTGTACATGTTGTAAAAAAATACAGCTTTATTTTTTAATATTTTTTTTATATGGTTTAAATTAAATTTTTTTTAATTTTCCATTGTAATGTGCAGAAGAATTGCACTTGATAAAGAACTTTATAATGAACTTATTACATGTAAAATATGTCAAATACATCTAGCATGCATATTGCTCAGTAGAAAGCATGGCATGTTTGATACACAACTTTAGACAAAATGAAAAAAAATAACAAAGCTGCTTCATGTACTAAAAATGATGTATCATTACTCTTGTTGACCTTCATTTTCATTGATTGTGGAACGCACGTTCATATCTATATGAGTCATACAAAGGACTTAACAATTCTCCTGTCGACAATCAGTACATACTGATTCAAAACCCAGAATCAGACAAAGCGCTTTGCATAGCTCAGCCCCTTTTGAAAATTGATCATTCATTAAAGAAAAACTACACAATGCCAACCATAGGTCTTCATTCATAAAGTTTGTGCAAGCCATATTATTGGTGATCTTGATGTTAAGCTGTTGATATCCACCAATTTGTTTCAGGAATCTGAAGGAGAGTGTAGGAAAATGGGGTAAAGATCTTGAGGAATGGGTGATGTCGCATCCTGGCCAGATTGTCCTCACTGTGGTAAGTTTGCCCGGATACTTTTTGAAACGTATTCTAAATATGACAATTTTCCAAAGTGGTATTTACTCTCCATCTTCCATTTTGGTTTTAATCATCTTTAAATAGTATAATGGAGGCCATTGTGCCCATTAGTGTATACAAGGTATACATGTATATTCCTAAGGCCTCCATACATGACAATAATACCACTAGATTTTAAAAGAAATTTGATAAAGGTGAGATATTACTTTGCAGCTAACTGGGCCTTTTTCTGTGACTGGAATGCTCCTAATACCCCACAATATTTTTGTGGTTATTTGAGAACTTAACCAAGAGTAAATTTTGTTATTTTTTCAATTTTCATATCTAATCCTGTTGCAATTTCTTCCAAAATCTAGTTGTAACCAGGTCACAAGACATGTGGTGGCCTTTCTCGCAATAACTAGTTAACTCTCTAACACTATTCATCACTGGCCTTCCGTCATTGTGTGGTTGCAACACATAGGTTCACATCATGTACAACCTTGAGGTAACGGCCAGCCTGGAGGCTCACAAGGTATCTTAAGCCTTGATGGAGTCCAGGGATAGACTGGGAGACCACTGTAAGGGCTTTCATGGTCTATTCTTAGTAAAAAAAAATATATATATATGCTTCTGGTAAGCATAATTAGCTATGATCAACCTCTCTGACACAATTTTCATCACTTGGCTTCCGTAGGTCCAGATCATGTACAACCGAGAGGTAACTGCCAGCCTGGAGGCTCACAAGGCATCCAAAGCCATGATGGAGTCCAGGGACAGGCTGGTTGACCGTCTCAACATCCTGGCCGGAATGGTGACCAAGCCGCTGCCCCATCACAAGAGGAACAGTGTGGAGGCGCTCATGGTCATCATGGTCCATTCCAGGGATATTGTGAATAATCTTATCGATAGCAAGATCAGGAAGAGTGACGATTTTGAATGGACAAAGTAAGTTGATTCTTTCTAGGATTGATGGAGAAGGATAATAATCTTGATTTTTTTTTTAAAAGATTTTTTAAAATAATGCTAATGCTTACAGTAATCTTAAGTTTTTAACATGCCTCAAGTCTTCCTCAACAAACTTGATTGCATTGATTACATTGGTCATCAGATTCTTTGTTGCACATGATACTTGCACATTCTCCTTTCTCTTTGAATTAGTTCTAAAACATATGGGGTAGTATTCCGATAGCGCGAACTAAGCTAAGCTTGGATTAACTAGTTCACACTTTTATGGAGTGCCTGTTGCCAACTCATTTTCCCTGTACAGATTATTTTAATCCTGCAATGAGAAGTGTCAAAAAATTAATTTTGCAATGAAATGGGAAGAAAAAGATAATATGAGTATGAACTGAATTTCAATAAAGTCTTTGGTAGATTATCTTTGTCATGAATATTGAAGGAGGAAGAAAAAACCTAGCATTCCATAGAAGTGTGAACTAAAATTCTTGTTTAGTCTGGACTTAGTCCCAGCTTAACTTAAGAGAATACCACCCATGGTCATTATAAGGGCACTAACTATGCTAGCTATCATGGCAAACTCAATTACAATAGCTTTTTGTATTCTACCAGGTTTTATCTGGTTGAATTCTCTTTTCCTACTCACATACATTGTTCACCCTATATTAATGGATGGTACAAAATAAAATGCTACAGTAGATAAAGTGAATACAATGTTCAGTGGGGTAAAACAAGAACAAAGAGTGAAAGCTATATTGATGCTTCAATGTTTAGCCTTACAAATTGATTGGGTGGATAGATGTCATCTACTTATGTATCATGCATTAATTTTTGGATCACCATTTTCTCTCTCAGGCAACTACGTTACCAATGGGAGGAACAGGGTAACTCCTGTATCGTCCACCAGGCCAACGCCTCCTTCCAGTATGGCTATGAGTACCTGGGCTGCTCCCTGCGTCTGGTGATCACGCCCCTCACTGACCGCTGCTATCTCACGCTGACCGGTGCCATGCACATGCACCTTGGTGGGTCGCCAGCTGGACCGGCCGGTACGGGCAAGACAGAGACGGTCAAGGATCTGGCCAAGTCGGTGGGGAAGTTGTGTCTGGTGTTCAACTGCTCTGAGGGGTTGGATTATAAGGTGATAGGATTGTTCATGTTATTTATCTGATTGAAGGGACTCTCTTTCAATTGACTTTCTGTGCCAGGATATGGTTGTGGTAGCTCTGAAAAATAGAAGAAAAACATTTCTTTTATCAAAAGAACTTTGCTCCAGGGTTTGTAGTAAAATAGAAAAAAAATTGTCTAAGAAAAGAATATGATTTGAAATTTGGAATTAAATGACATTAGACCAGCCCAAACAAAACTATTTTGTGTATGCTGGTATTGTATTTTCCAAAATTAGATGAAATGTAAAGATAAAGGTAGAAGGAGAAAGGAAGAGATGGTGATCAAAAAAAGTTGTGAGCAAGTCAAAGAGGTTTCTAGAGTTTTGTTCTAAAAAGAATGGTTGGTTTTCAAAAAATATGTTGTTTAGAGAATATTTTTGATATTGATGTCTTAAAGAGGCAGTATAATTCACTTCATATTTTGTGCTTAATTTTTGCTGTGTCTGTCATCAGGAGAGTAACTCTAATTGTCTGATTTTCTCTTACAGCACTAAAGTTTTAACATTCTTATCGACATTCAATGACATTAATTTGACCTTCTCGTTGCCCTTGACAGATGATGGGCAAGTTCTTCTCCGGTCTGTCTCAATCTGGTAGTTGGTGTTGCTTTGATGAGTTCAACAGAATTGATATTGAGGTACTCTCCGTCATCGCTCAGCAGCTCCACAGCATCAAGACAGCTAAAGATGCTAATGCTCTCAGGTTAGAACTTATTAGATTTTTAAAAAACATAGCTGCCAACCATTCCTGATTTTGTATAACTGATTTCTACCATTTGGCCTTTAAAATAAAGTTATTAAAGGATTCCTCGCTTTTGAAAAATTTCTTTTTAAAAACATGCAAAATACTCTATTCTCAATTTCCTTGTGGCAGTTACCAAGTGTGGTGAGATATAGAAAGCCCTAAATTATATAAATTCTGTTTTCCTTAAGAGAAAATATTTGTGTGATTCATTCTTTATTTTCAGCATTCCATCAGGGGGTAGAAAAATATAAGAAAAAAGGGCAGGCACATGTATTACAGTGTTAAAAGATGGTATCAACATTATCTTTATTCCAGGTTCATGTTTGAAGGTCGTGACATCAGGCTAAATCTAACATGTGGAGTCTTCATCACCATGAACCCAACGTAAGTATATTTTGTATTAATGCCACAGAAGGACTGATGTGTGAGATGCACCTTATATTACCCTTGGCATGTGGCAAAAGTTTTTTTTAAAATCCTTTCTTTGGGTGGGGGGATTAAAAGTGGTACATAGAAATAAAGAGGATTTTTTTTCATGTAGATGTTTATAGTCAATCAATAGGGAGATGATCTCAGTATCATCTTGGAAATAAAAGTTGTTCCTTTCTTTCTGAACTGTTGATGATCCATAACAAAATCTATTCCTATTCATTTCCTAATTGCTATGGTTCAAGGGTCAGGGCAGACAGTTGCTTAGGGAATTTTTGTTGTCGGTATCATTCACATGATGTGTTTGATGACCCCCTTCCCCCTCCCCCATGTGTGGTATGAATTTTGATTACGTGAAGGTAACTTTCATTCTTTCCTTTCATACGTGACACTCCTTCCTTCAGGTATGCTGGTCGTGTGGAGCTTCCTGACAATCTAAAGTCTCTCTTCCGTCCAGTCTCCATGATGGTGCCTGACTACGCCCTCATTGCTGAGATCATGCTCTTCTCCGAAGGCTTCACCTCAGCCAGGTCGCTCTCCAATAAGATCGTCAATCTCTATCAGCTGGCCAGTAAACAACTCTCTCAGCAGGTGAGCATTATCTCTGTTTTGATAAACATAAGAAAATTAAAGGAGGTTTTTTTAATTCATTTATAATTTGAGATTATTCTTTATTTTAAGTGAAATTTATACCAAAGCCAGTAGATACCATATCAATATCAGTAACAAAGTTTGATTTTAAACTTGTCTTTGACTATTTGCTTAATACGCACTTATGTTGCATTCTTTTGATACCTTCAATATGCATGCATCACAAGGGGACAATAACAAATATGATGATAAACCAAGGTTTTAGTTGATTACATAGTGTTATTTGTTTCTACAACCAAATGGTGGTCATAACATATTCTATCATAAGATCCTCAGGATGATCAAAAGATCTGTACCTCCTATTTCATGTTTTACAAGTGATAAAGCATTTTTGCTGTATGCATATTTCTTTCTAAGCATTTATATTTTCTTGTCTTTTTACTGTAGGATCATTATGACTTTGGTATGAGAGCCATCAAGTCTGTACTTGTCATGGCTGGACAGAGGAAAAGAAAGGCTCAGATGGAGTAAGTATATTTTTATAACAACAAAAAAGATAAATGTAAATAAGTGTTTATACACTTTTTTATAATGCATTTATTTACATATACTTACAACCCTTCTAATGGTAAAGTGATCTCTAACTAATTAAATATTAGTATAATATATTGATATAAAGTGAAAAAAAATGAGTATTTCTGTATTTTTTAACAGAAAAAGTGTAATACTTATGTCACAGTTTCTATTTGACTTAGTCTTACAAGACTTGATTATAAATACTGTACATGTAGCATTTTCTTATTAATTTCTTAAAAAGAACATAATTTAGAGAACATATTTTAAATGTAAACTAATATTGTCATGGTTGTAACCTTTGTAATTGTATTATGCATATTCCTGACGAAATTCAACAATGTGTTCCCAATTTGATGTTCCCTGTTATCATTTCAGGTCTATCGAAGCCAAGCCTCTCAGCGAGCTGGAGGAAGCCTTCATTCTCATCCATGCACTGAGGGATGCCAACATGCCCAAATTCTTGGCTGAAGATGTACCCCTCTTTGAGAACATCCTAGCTGATCTCTTCCCAGGCATCGACCCACCACAACCAGATTTCGGGGTATTAGAGGTAAGTGGAGTTAGTAATGAGTATTAGAGTTGCGATATTCCAATGTGGGTGTGACAGATTTGATTCCTGTGGGGTTTTAAAGTTGTTATCTTGTAATATGAGTGACTATTATATGCCAGTCATATCTAATGTGTATATATTTGACTGATTTAGATGTTGATCTCTTACTCATTTCTCAACATTTTGATATCACTTACTCTTTCTTTGTTTTTCTTTCAACAATTCCCCTCCACATTTCCACTCAAAGTTTATGTTAAAAGCAGTTATTACGGTGCTACATGTTTTTATTTATTTGTTCTGTCTACTTATTTTTAATTTCTATTTACGTGTACTTTTTCTTCTTGATGTAATCAATGCTTTGTCCATGACATATGGACAGTTCCTTTAAAATGTTATTTCACAATTGTAGCAATCCATTTTGTTTTGTTTTAGCAGTGTTCTTAACCATCCCATCCAATCTACTCAGGCAATTTGTAGAGCATCAAATATCCAGTTGCCTAATCAGAATCATTCATTCACCCCATTAGATGGATGGCACAATATAAGTCCATTATATTATTATATTATTATTATTATTATTATTATTATAGAGAGCGATCTCCATGGCGATACGTGACCTGACCTTACAGCACTGGCCGAGCCAGATAGAGCATGTCAAGCAGCTCCACTCCCAGATCCTGGTCCGACACGGTGTCATGCTGGTCGGACCATCGGGGGGTGGCAAGACGTCCGTCAGGAACATCCTGCAGAGGGCGCTGGTCGTCCTACCCACGATTCACATGGAGGAGGGCCATGAGAAGGGCAAGACTGTCATGGTAAGTGAATTTGGATTTATTGAATCACTTCTTCTGTGGGTTGCTTTTCCTGTCTTTCCTGTATTTGTAATCTTTTAAAAAACGTTAAAAGATCACATTGGTGATTATCATCTTTTGTTTTAAGATGAATCTGTGGTTGAATGTTTGAATGGACTATTTTACCGGTTGGTATTTTCTTCCTTAAAAAAAATTTCGGGTAAGAAGGGGAGAATACATATACATTCCCGCACATTTCAAAGGTGACATCATTTTAAAACAATACACTGGATTTTCTCTTTACACAGTTATTGAGGAAGCTCATGTGTTTCTTTTGTCGTGAAGAAAATTATTTACTATGAAAGAGTCCAGCAGATACATATGCATTCAAAAATAAGGTTTGAATGTGATAATTAATGCTATTCTTACAAGAATACAGGTATTTTCCTACTGCAATGACAATTTGATTCTTTCATACAGAGAACCCATGGTAAGAAGGGGCGAGTGGACACGTTCACACTCAACCCCAAATGCGTCAAGATGGGTGAACTCTACGGTCAGACTGACCCCAACACTCTAGAGTGGACTGACGGCCTCCTGGCCTCAGCGGTCAGAAAGTTCTCAAGGGAGAGCGCCAGTCACCACCTAGGAGGGGAGGACGAGGGTAGACCAGGAACAAATATCAGTGGGACCATTAGGGACCTGGACTCGGTTTCAGGGGTGAGAATATATATTTTTTTTTGGGGGGGGAATAGAGGTTAGTGTGATTGTGTATCAACCCAAGTGAGTAAGTATATTTACATAACAAGATAAATATTTAAAAAAGTTTGGAAGGAAATGAGTCTCTTTGTTTCTTGACAAGAAAGGGGAGTAGGAACAGGTGGTATAACATTATAACATGTTTAAATACCTTTTGAAAGAATACTTAATTATTGCAATTCCTGTATTCCAATTCGAGATATGATTGAGAAGTAAAATAATCTTTTAAAGTGCCAGGAAAATGTAAGGATTAGGGATGGATAAAGATGTAGTATGCGTCAACTGAATGAAATTGATGTAAGTATATTTCCCCCATGACAATTCCTCCTTCAGATGACTACCCCTCGGTCAGCCTCCCGAGGCCCATCCCCCGGAGGCGCCTCCTACCCACCCTCCACCTCCGCCTCCCAGTCTATCCTGGACTCCACCACGGGTGACGATACTGTCCGACCGCTTACCGAGGACCGCAGCGAGAAGATGGGCCATGGGGCCGGCGAGCAGACCCCCAACGACTGGCAGTGGCTGGTCTTGGACGGTCCAGTAGATACCCTGTGGGTGGAGAACCTGAACACGGCGTTAGATGACAGTAAGCTGCTGTGTCTGGCTAACGGAGAGAGAATCAGCTTGACCCCTGGTATGAGGCTACTGTTTGAGGTGGACAACCTGTCTCAGGCCAGTCCGGCCACCATCAGTAGATGTGCCATGGTGTATTTGGTGAGTAACATTTTCAGTTTTGATCACTATTGAATCAGTTTGTTCTCTTTTGAAGGGAGTATCCTATAATCTCTCAACACAAAAAAGTGTAGAGGTGCTATAGTTTTGCCACATAGAATATGCCTTTCATTGCTTTTTACTACTCTTGTTCTCAAGAGTTTGCTGTACTGTAAATCCTTTAGAAGAATTACAATAGACACTTTGTTTTTACAGAAATTATTATTATCTTGTTTAACTTATTTTACTTTTTTAACTTATGTAAGTAGTGTAAAAAGAAAGTTAGTTGCATGTTTGTGACTGTAGTGTAATTTATTCAATGTTGGTTTTGTTTATATGGCAGGATCCTGTTGATCTCGGCTGGCGGCCATCTGTGAAGACATGGATCACCAAGTTATCCAAGGATGTAAGTATCAAACATTTGTCTTGCTGCATATCTTTCCTGCCAGGCTAGTTATTGGGAAGGCATTTATTTGCGACTGCAAGGTTATAGAAGCTTTAACTTGTCAAGAATTAGTCAGTATGTAGAAATGTCCTGTTCTGAGGAAGATACTTACCTGTATTACAAATTACAGCCAATAGATTGTCTCATCTAAACTCTTCATTTTCCAATGTTATACAATTAGAAATTTCACCTATCGGTATATACACTCCTTTGTTGATTTTTTGTTTTGTTATTGTTATTTTGACCAGAAACAACAACAAATATTTGTATTTCAATGACTTTATCAGCAATTTAAAATATTTTCAATATTCAAGAAAAGTGTAATCCAGTAAATTGAACCAGGGGGGTATTTCACAAAGACTAAGATCGACTTTAAGTTGGACTTAAGTATAACAGGCCGTTCGTGCCATTGTTTTCTCTCATCATTTACTGGCATTGGTCTCTCACGGGACGTACAAATCATGGTAAAAAATCTACAAAACTTACATTTTTGATAATTCATTATTGAAGGAAAAAATATTATCTAAAGATCATAATGGTGAGAGCAAACAATGGCACGAACGGCCTGTTATACTTAAGTCCAACTTAAAGTCGATCTTAGTCTTTGTGAAACACCCCCCAGGGTTATATTTAGCAGCTTGCCACCACCATGTTTGTACAGCATTCCATTACTTTTCTTCATCATAGATACCTGAGAGTGGGAAGCGGCACCTGCAGGCACTGTTCGACAAGAGTCTTGACAAGGGTCTAGAGTTTGTCCAGGAGTACAAAGGTCACCAGCATGTCCCGGCCTCACATACCAGTATGGTCAACACCCTCTGCAACCTCCTGGGAGCCTTCTTAGACTTCCTTGGCAAGAATGGTGGCTTTGGAAACCCTGGTGAATTTTTGTTCTTATTGTCAAAATTGTTTGTTTTTGATGATTCCTATTTAGAGTTGGGCTGAGGTAGAAATGGATTCACATGGTTTTGAGGAAACTACATATATCTTGCACTGTAATTGATGAGTTGTTTTCCACTAGTCTTGTTAATTGCATGTTAATCTTCCTCTTTCATTTCTTGTTGATTCTAGATGACGAGAGGCCTTCCAGTGGGGAGAGTCTCATGTCCAGTCATTCTGGACGTTCTTCTAGGTCTGGTAACAGGAAAGGTCCTAAGAAGAACAAAGAGAAACCCAAGGTCCAGTCCAACAGGGGAAGGTAAGTCGGATGAAATTCAAGAATTTCAAATATTGTTGTTCCACTGGTCTTAGATCTTTCAAGAAAGATTTCTTTTCAGAAATCCACTGCTGTACTGCCTTTAAAATCAAGTTATTCTTAATCTTACCTTTAGCATCCAGTGCTGTCATCAAAGTAGATTTGTGAAGACAAACTATTCACTATTAAGAACTAAAATAATTATTCTTATAATAGGTTTGAAAAGCTCTGTTTCCATAAAATTCTAGACACTGTCCATATGGCTATATAAAAGGGTAGAGGCAAGGTTTGAGTTGGTCTAGCAGTACGTTCACTCGGTCAGCTCTCTGCCTGTGCCTACAAACTGGCTCAGGCGGACCCGGTTCGAAACTGAGTCACGTTTTTCAGATGGTGATGTTCAAGGTCGGTCCCCAGACGTAAATAATCATATCTGATTGATACACGTCTGTAAAAAACAAATTACACACACACACATTGAGATTATTTTTTTTCATTTGTCTAGTGATTTTCATTCTCGAGTCAATTCTAAAAATGATTGTCTGTTTCTTTTGTTTTCCTTTTCCTTACAGCAGCAAGGAATGGTACCTACAGAAGCACCCAGACCAGCTTCTCAACATGCTGGGCAAGATCTTCGTCTTCTGCTACGTCTGGTCCATCGGTGGTGTCCTGAAGAGAGAAGATGACAGTGATGACGATGGAGGCATCTCCATAGGACCGGCAGCAGGAGGAGGAGGAGGAAAGAAGGCCGAGTTGGTGGAGTTTAACATCTCCTACGAGTTTGATGGCTTTGTCCATGACATGTTTGATACGGAACCACCACTTGGTAAGTACTCTTTTCCATTTATTTGATGATCTGGGGAAATTTCTAGCCTCTCACTTTGTGATGAATGCACTTTAATTGTTGTATTTCATTTTATTTTAAAAAATAGTGCAAAGTTGAAAAAGAAGTAGTTCCATTATTTATTAGGGCTAGTGTTCCTTGTTATATTTTAGTTAACATTTCAGGGGGAGGCACAAAAGTTCAGTGGCTAGAGCAGTGTCCTCTGAAAAAATGGTCAGTGTACTAGTGCACTTTGGTACTGCATTAGTCCTCATTTACCAAGTCCCTTAGACAAAACTTGAAGCCATAGGTCCACTGGTTACTTCAAGGATATACTTGCTTTCTTGGCAGCCAGTTAAGATAAACAATCAGTTAAATAATCAACAGAGCAAGCAAGCAGAAACATTAACATCACTAGGGGGTAATTATATTACTATCAGTTTTTCAACTGTGATGCAATGATTGATATCTTCACAGGAGTGCGACTTCCCTCCGGTAGCCGAACCATCTTCCATTACTTCGTGAACCTTGAGAGTGGCAAGTTTGTGCCCTGGGATGAGCTGGTACCAAGCACAAAGTCCCTCATTGATAAAGGCGTGACCCATGTCTCTCTAGGTGAACAGCTAGGAGTCACCAATCAGATGAGCAAAGAGGTAAGATGGGGTTCTGGTGGTTGTGGTCATGTTAGGAATGATAGAGATGATAGTGCTGGTGATATAACGACCATGTTGTTGATGGTTGTGGAGATGACAATGTTTATGATGATGATGTAGGTGGTGGTGATGAGGAAGATGATGTGGTCTTTATTGTGGTGGTAGTGAGAGTGGTGGTGATGATGATTGTGATGTTGGTAGCGGAGTTAGTGACACTTGTGATTGTGGTGGTGGTGATGGTGAGGATTATGATGCTGGTGATGAGGGTGATGATGATGAAGATGATGATAATGATAAAAATGGTCGTGGTGGTGATGGAGATGATGATGATGATCCTGATCATGATGAAGATAATGATAATATTAATGAAGTTTAGAATGTTAATTGATGGTAGCAATCCATTGGCCGAAGATAACCATTTACAAGGTACCGACCAGCACGTAATTGTTCATCCCCTAAATGCAAATGTAAAATCTTACAAATTGACCACCTCATCAACAGGTTTCCCTTGAGGATGGTGGACAGGTGCCAACTGTAGATACCATCAGGTATTCCTTCCTAACAAGTCTCCTGCTGCTCAACAAGAAACCTGTTCTACTCACAGGTTAGTCATTTCATTCTTGAAAATACCTGGCAGGACTTAATTCCTTGAAATGCTAGAGCGCCAAAATGGCAGCCTGAGCCATGCTAAAGCCGGGGTAATAATTGTGGAGCACCAGGAGTGTCAAGTCTAACACACATAAGCACTATACAAGAACCCACTATTATTATCACTATTAAATAATGTTTGTGGACATCAAACTTTTAATGCCTCTATGATACCCTGGTTAGATTCTGAAAACTTCTTTCAGTCATTCAACTATAAATATATATTCATTGTAAATAAACACACCAGAAGGATAAACCTGCATCCTTCAAGTTTTCGTCAATTTGAAATTCGTTAGAATCGACTTGAAGGAAAAGTGAATATGTATATGTATGCCTTTTGCAATTTTAACACAATTATACTTTGACTGTGTATTGGAGTATGTAAAATAGCCAGTCAGTCAGTCATGTGCTTTATGTGGTTATAAATTCTAGGATGAAGGCACGTATACAAAACATGGCTTTATTGGCAGTTGAAAAATTGGCAGTTAAAATAAATTTAATATTGAAAATCTACATTATTGCTTTGCTGTTTCTTTGAAGGTGATTCTGGAGTTGGTAAGTCGGCCCTGATCAGTCACATGCTGAAGCGTCTGTGCCGGGAAAAAGGAACCACCACAGAGCACGGCTCCATCCTGGGTGAGGTGTTCAACTACAGTGATAGAGGCACCAACATCCTCTCCAACATCTCTGCTCTCACCTCAAGTGTGCTCAACGAGGATGGCATGAGTGCAGGTCAGTTTGCTTGTTATACCCCAGTGCTCGAACATACAGTTGTAGGCACATGTAAGCCCCTATAGGCGTATGCAGGTTTCCCAGTTAGCCTGGAAATCAGAGAAAGCTGGAAACTGAGTCCCTTTTTTTCAGTCAGGGAAAGTTAAAGGAATTAGAAACAAAAGAAAGTAGTCAGTCTCTTTATATTTCTCTTGTGTCCACAGGGACAAATGTTTCAAAGATGTTTTTGAAGATGTTTCAAACTGTTATATCCTGGAATTCTGTGGCATTCTGAAAGTCCATCAGGGAATTTTTTTCATTGAAATGCTGAAAACCCTGAGATGACTTCAAGTCCTTAACCCTCGTAAATGTTTAATTGAACCATAAATGTACAAATTAAGTGCTTTGATCAGTAAAGTTGTGTTGTTCACCTTTGACCTTTACATCCATTGCCCGGCAGATGGTATGATGGGAGGCGGAGCCATGGACTTGACCTTTATGACAGGGGGTCACGTCAAGAAACAAGTTACAGGATTGGTCAGCACTACCCTACAGCTCAGTGCCCAGACCGCTCCGGCCAGAGTGACCACTCAGATACAGCACAAGCTGATCAAGAAGGGAAGAGACACCATGGTTGGACCTAGAGGCAAGAAGGTCAGTATCACTACTTGGTTTGCATGATCAACCATTGTATCGGTCAGGGGATTTGTTGAGCTATTTATAGTTGCATTTACATACACATAAACCTGTAGGGAGATATGGGAAATGAATAGACATAACAGAGAGGGACAGAGGAAGATAATTGGTATGTACGAAGTAGAGGGAAAGATATAGAAAATAAGGAAGGGGAAGAGAGAGAGAGATTGAGAGATCGAGAGAGGGAGAGAGTTAGAGAGGAGAGAGAGCAGAGGGAGTTAGAGAGAGAAAGAAACAGGTCAATACAACATGGACACAATATTCACAGAGCAGACCAGTAGCAGAGGAAAGTGAGATAACATACATATGTACACATTTTTTGACTGAAATGAAATTTTGTTAAAGATAGAGAAACAAACATGATTATATCTCTCCTGTCTCCAGGTTGTGGTCTTTGTGGATGATCTCAACCTGCCTGCCCCAGAGCAGTATGGAGCCCAACCTCCCCTGGAGCTTCTCAGGCAGTTTATGGAACTACACGGGTTCTATGACACTACCAAGCTAACCTGGAAGGTAATATATCTCTTCTATTCCTATTATATAAGCAGCATTGTTGGTAATGGTCGAACCTCACAATCTCTAATAATTTTATGTAAGTATGCAATGAACAGCATGTTTTAAAGTGTATAATATGACAAAGAAAAGACCTTTTGCAAGAAATGCCCTCAGACACCCATTATGAACATTATTTTGTCAGCATCATCCTTGTACCAGGATATGGAAGTAGCAGTGCTGTTAATGTTAATTTGGAATGTTATTGTAAATCATTGGGGTTCCTCCAAAGTTTTCATGGCATTTTGTTGCCAAATACAAGCAAATGCTCTTTGAGATCTTTTGTTTGGCTTTGAAAGATAACACAAGAGTAAGATAAAAGATTGAAAGCATAGTATGTGGTATACAAGGGCACAAGATGTATGAAGTGCTCATGACTGAGGCATACTAGAGTAACTTGTGCAGAGCTGAGAAGCGATGAGCTTTTGTTTCAATAGATCTGTTTCTTGTTCTCAGAATATCTTGGATGTGACGCTTGTGGCTGCCTGTGCACCGATAGGAGGAGGGCGTAACCCCATCAGTCCAAGACTTCTTAAACACTTCTGGTAAGTACGAGGATGCTTCAAAGCCGCCTTCGTGTTTTCAGGAGGTAGTAAGAACGTCTTTAAGAATGGAAATATTGATTATTGTATTTTATGTATCTTTTGATGGGATAGGATAACAAATTAAATGAATCTTTGCATGATTGATCTTTTTAATTATAGTTTTATTGTTATGATATCAATTTTAAAGATATTCTTTTAAGTATATGAAATTGAAATAGCAAAGGAAAAATATAATGCTAGGCTTTCTCCAATTGTACTTGTAATTGTACAAGTGAAAATTGAAGAAAAAGTATGTGTAAAACTCATTTTTAACCTTTTAGTGATGTAGTCCACGTCTCATGTTCTAAATTTGATAAAAAAATCATCTTCGCAGCATGCTAGCCTTGCCACAACCATCCACCCGCTCTCTCCAGCACATCTACCAGGTCCAGTTGGGACGATTCCTAGAGAATGGGGACTTCCTACCCGATGTGAAGGAACTCCTGAACCCCTTGGTCTCCGCTTCCATTGCCATCTACTACAAAATGTGTGCCAACATCCTACCCACTCCTGCAAAGTCTCATTATACCTTCAACCTTAGAGACCTATCCAAGGTAAGGATAGGGGTATCATTAATTGATAATGTCAAGTGAGCTATAAATGTAAATATCGTAACGTAATATAAACATTAAACATAAGAAATATAACAAGATCTGTCACCGTTTTTCCAACTCCACAATATCAACATTGATCCTGTAGGAAATCACACTCACAAATCAGTACTTTTATCTGTTTTCTGAGCGGTCACCACTCTCTTGGAAGTATGAAAATATTAGCCACCACTATTCCAACTTTGTCACAATAAAACTGTGATAGCATAGGAATTGACCCACAAATAACTGATAAAGAAATAAGTCACATCACAGGCAATATTTATAATAATTATCCTCTTGCTTTATTCTTTTTGTCATAAATACAAGACAACCAGTTCAAGAGAGAACTTCCATTTTTTCTATTTCATATGCCTCTCATTGCTTCTTTCCCAACCTCTATTTGTCTGCTTCACACTATCCTAATTTCGCGATTTGAATTCTCTTATCAAAGTTTGAAATGATATAACATATTCATTACACATGTCACTTTAATTTTTCCCAGGTAATCCTAGGCCTGCTGTTAGCCAATGAGACCACGGTCACCTCCACCGAGTCTGCAGCGCAGCTCCTGGCCCACGAGGCTATGAGGGTTTTCCATGACAGGCTGGTTGATGACAACGATCGCCTGAAGTTCTTTGAGTTCCTAGCTGACGATTTGCACAACTATTTTAAGGTTGGTCCATCACTCAAGAACTGCTTCCTCAATGACTTGGTAGCCTGTAGAAGAATGAAGGGATGTCTTTATTGGTATAAATTAAAGAAACTTGATAAAAGAAAACAAAGTCCTTTTGACTAGGCTGTACTTTGTCACTAAAAGTTGATTGCTTACTGATTCTCTTTCAAAGTTTCTCTAATGCTGTTACTAAAATGTAATGCTTTTATTAATTTTCATTACATCTGAAGTTAATGATTGAACTGAATTTATCTCGACACTTTGTGTGACAACGCTTGTATTATTTCTGTACTGTTTATGACACCAGGTGAAATGGTCTGCAGAGAGCCTTCGAGATAAGCCGTTCATGTTTGGTGATTTCTTGGACCTGAATGCACCTTCTGCAGAGCGTATCTACCGACCGATCAGCGACTACGACAAACTGGCCAGCATCCTGGAAGAATTCCTTGTCCGCATCAATTACAGCGGAGGACAGGTGAGATAACTTTGGATGTAATATGGATGTCTTTTACTGCACTTAAAATGTAAATGGTAGTCCTTCTAGCATCTATGATTTACTTGCACTGTAGAAATTTACACATGTTGTCACTGTAGAACACAGCAGATTTTACACTTTATTGCATTTTTTTACAAAGGTGTAAATCCATCCCCACCTTGAAAAAATGTTTTAGTGCCAGAATTTGGAGATGAATCCTAGTAAATGGTGCAAGATCCTACAAGATCCCTTGCTTTTGCTGGTATACCTGTTGCATTTAAAAGTGTGCAAATGGTTTTTGTCTCGCCTGCGTAGCAAAAAGCGAGACATTGGCGACGCTTTTCCGGTGGCGGCTGCGGCGTCAACATAAAAACTTAACCTAAGGTTAAGTTTTTGAATTGTTAATATAATTTTGAAAGTATAAGCTCCTATTAAATGAAAATTGGACTAAAGGGTTATCAAGTATCCCCAATCATGTGAGGAAAATTTCAGGTCACAAAGTCAAGGTCAAAGGTCATTTCAGGTCAACAAACTTAGACTATGTTGTGGCATCATCATCAAAAACTTAACCTGAGGTTAAGTTTTTGAATTTGTAATATAATTTTGAAAGTATAAGTTCTTATTCAATGAAACTTAGACTAAAGGGTTATCAAGTATCCCCAATCATGTGAGTAGAATTTCAGCCCACTAGGTCAAGGTCAAAGGTCATTTCAGGTCAACAAACTTAACTATGTTGTGGCATCAGGCTAAGATTTTTTAATTGTTATCATAATTTTGAAAGTATACATTCCTATTCCATGAAACTTGAACATAAGGGTTATCAAGTATCACCAATCATGTTATTAGTCTTTTAGGTGACAAAGTAAAGGTCAAATGTCATTTCAGGTCTGGAAACTTAGACTTTGTTGTGGCATCAACATCAAGATTTTGAAATTTTAGCATAATTTCAAAAGTGTTTGTTCAAATTCCATGAAACTTGTACCCAAGGGCTATCAAGTATCACAAATCATGTGACACAAATTCCAGGTCACAAAGTCAAGGTCAAAGGTCATTTTAGGTCAGTAGACTTGGATTATGTTCTCAAAATTTAATATGAGAATTAATAAATAAATTGTTGTTATTTTTCATATTTCATGAAAGTAAATATTCGAATCATTCGAGTACTTTCCCATGAATATTCTAATAGTAATTTTAGTATTCGATCCCAGGCCTAGTATGTACATGATCAGTTACAGCTAGGTGACAATATTGATGTTTGGATAATATATATTGGAGTATATCTCATAATAATGTTCTCATTATGCTAATGAGACGTGATGTGATGTAGATGGGCTCTACCTTCCAATTGTTTTTACACAAAGTGCTGAAAAATCCTCTTTTCTTAAAAAGTTTATTAGATAACTTTATTTGTAAATTACTGACAAGCATTGAAACATTTATAGTCTTACCCATACACTAAATCTCATTATATTGTATTCTTATGATACAGTAAATAATTATTCTGATGATTCATAATCAATATTCACTTCAAAATGCTTATTATATTCAGAGGATTTCATTTTCGGGGGTCTGCAAATGGGCCACCCTGCCTATAAAAATAATGTCCCAACCTCAATTTTTCATCATATCGAATTGCGTAATGCCGAATTGCGTAATGCAGGCGAGACCGCCGAGAGCGTTTCACTTGTTGATGGTTTAGGTGCTAACCATCAAGTCTGAGATACTATTACAAGTAATGAACACCTATTCCATTTCTCTTCTTTAGCTTGTGTTCTTCAGGGAGGCCCTAGAGCACATCGTCCGGGCCGCCAGGGTGTTCCGCCAACCTGGAGGCCACATGGTCCTGGTGGGACTGGATGGTACCGGAAAGTCCACCACTGTCCAGCTGGCCTGCCACGTGGCCGGGTGTGAGCTATTTAAGCTGATGCTGACCAGGGGGTACGGTCAGTCAGACTTCAGGGACGATCTCAAGACAGTGTTCAGGAAGGCAGGGGTTAAGGGCATCAACGTGGTGTTTCTTCTGACGGACAGTGATATCGTCAAGGTGAGTGGATGTAACAGGATGCTGGACACTAGGACTTGTTTCTAAAGAACAACTTTACCACTACAAATAAATGAATTATTTCTTTGGAGACATACACCAATGTTGTTGATATATTAAAAAAGCAAGAAAAGTGAGATCCAGCAAAATGTCTGATGATACTATGAATTCCAAACTGGTTGTAGATAAGAAGGTCAAACCCTGCAAGTCGAGCAGGTAAGGGAAGGGAAATTTATTCTACTTAGCGTTCGTCCGCATCCGGAACGGCCGCGTACCCTCCTTTGTTAGAGAACGGGAGCGTCCAAAACGCTTGAGAACGGGGTATTTAAACCCTCTCCATTCATCGCGTACCCATCCTTTGTTCAGAGAACGCGAGGCCCAGTACGCTGCCCGGTGAATGGGCAAGAACGGGCGATTATCTGGGGATTATCTTGTATGTATTACATAATCCTTGGGAGGCGCAGGGTTTCTATTTATCGCTCGTTCGATAAAAGGGGCAAGAAAGCGTTTAATCACTTTGCAAGTAAAATTCCTTCCAGCGATCGGCAGGCTTTCCTTTTTTGAGAGAGAAAATGTGAATCGCAATCAATGCAGAGGTCCGATGTTTGTGGGCGAGAGAGGGACAGGGACGTAGACACGCATGATTTGTTCTTTGAAATATATTTACTATACGAGACTGCATGTATTTTTGAATGTTATCTACTTTTACAAGTCATTTATTTTGGACGTTTGGTCTTATGAAAACTGATTTTGAATGGAATGAGCTACGCGTCACGAGCCAGTAAAAAGGCGAGCTCTAAATTATTGTGGGAGAATTTATTATGTGTTTTTTCCATTTACTGTACTACTTCTTTCTTAAATCCGACAATCTTTTCACCCATTCATTTTCTACACTGAGAGGAATTTTCATGAGAAAGGTTGTGTGATTGGTTTTCTTTGCTAGTGAAAATTCATGACATGAGCGCGGTCATCATTTTTTTGGCGTAAACATACGTAAATTTTATTAATAATTATATTTGCTTATATAGCGCCTAGCACTTACTTTATCAGAAGTCTCTATAAAGCGCTCTACAATAACGCAGCATAATTAAGGTCCACTCTTGACAAATCCACAATCATTTATGAATCTGTGTTCCCCGCTCAGCGCACATCGCAAGCGTTGTAATTGACGCTCTAGTTATTTCTTTTGAAGTCTTCCGCCGACATCGTGGGAACAACTGTACATCATATTAACACCCCCTGGATCCACCAACGCTATTGTTTTCAAATAAAATTTGATTTATTTCAAAACAAACAAAACGAAACACGTCAATATAATATGAGTTGTATAAAAAATAGTTACAATATAGCAGGGGCGTATCCTGGATTTACCAAAAGGTGGGGGTACTAATGTATCTCGATCTCTCTCTCTAATCCACTGTCTCCTTTTTAATCTCTCTCTCTACCACTATAATCTCTTTCTTTCTATAATCAACACTTTCTTCTGTATATAATGTAGGCAGGAGTTGTGAGTGTAAAACTCACAACTCCTTAGTATATTAAAGGTAATATATGTGCTTATTCATAATTCAAATGAGGCGTCATATCAATCAACACCAAAGTTCCAAAACACCGATTTATTTACGATTGTTACGCCTTTGTTCTGAGAGCGCCGACTCAGGACATACTTGTGGCGGGAATGTCATAATAAATCTGTCATTATTTGTATGTCGTTGTTGTGACTGGACAATGATAAAGAGCAATGCCATCATGTGGAATGAGAACAAGATTGTTCAATTATTAGAGCAAGCGGACCATTTAGATTGGAAATAAGAAATAAGAAATACTTTTACTTCTCATATACAAAAGACAGGTCCGTTTGTTCTCAAATTTAAGCAGGAGTATGTTCATGCCTAATACCAGGGCGGATCCAGCCGGTAACAAAGGGAGGGGGCAATTCGTGAGAAATTATTTAGCGCCAAATCAGCCGGCCGGCGAATAAGCGGGGGTGGTGAGCACTGATTTTTTTCTTCTGTTTTGCCCCTGAAATTTGAAAATCACGCCGGCCGATATTTCGCTCAGTGGGAGCGGGGCGGGAGGGGGATGATGAGCACTAATTTTTTTAAGGCTCAACGGGGGTTCCGCACTACTTTTTTGAAACTCAACATCCATCCTCCTTGCGCCCAAAAAAAAAAAAAATCTTTTTTGCCACGGGGCATTTTGTTTAAACCTGTTTTCATGTCAATTTAACGTTTTTTTACAAATCCACAATCATTTATGAATCTCTTCCCCAGCGCACATCGTGCAAACGTTGTAATTGACACTCTTGTAAATGATACCGACACTCGGCAGCTTGTAATTTACGCGCTAGTTATTTTCTTTTGAAATCTTCCGATACCGTGGGAACAACTGTCCATCATTTAACCCCTCCCCCTGGATCCGCCAATGCTAGTGTTTACAAATAAACTTTGATTTATTTCAAAACAAACAAAACGAAAGGTCAATATATGTCTCTCTCTCCCTCCTTCTTTCTATAATCGAAACTTTCGGACGGACCATTTAGATTGGAAATAAGAAATAAGAAATCTTTTACTTCTCATATACGAAAGACTGGTCCGTTTGTTCTCAAATTTAAACAGGAGTTAATGCCTAATGCCTTCTACCCATATATTAAGTTCGACAAAAATGGGGAGGGTGTGCAAATGAGGGCTACTATATTTGTACCTCTGCCCCCCCCCTAGACCGAAAATTTCTGTCTCTTTCGTTCGTTAGCCTCTGATTTGGGTAGGGTCGGCTCCTCTCTTTAGAGACAGAAGCCGACCATAGCCTAGTTAGCATAGCATAGTTCATGCCTAATACCAGAGGCGGATCCAGCCGGTAACAAAGGGAGGGGGGGGGGGGCAATTCGTGAGAAATTATTTAGCGCCAAATCAGCCGGCCGGCGAATGAGCGGGGAGGGTGTGCAAATGAGGAAGGTAATACTATTAAATAGAAAAGGGGACAAAATAAATACAAATATGCATATAATAAAAAATAAATCGACAAAAGGGATATTAAGTAAAAATAACAGGAACGCAAAATTACATCAACATCTTCACTTGTAAGGTACATGCATATGCAATGTAAATTCTTATTTTGATTCCTATATTAATTTTGTAAAAACACCAATTTTTCTACTGTAAATTTACATAATAGTATTAAATACCAAGACTCAGCCAAGTAGTACGTTTTTAACGTATTAATACGTTTTTTGTATGTTCAGTATGGCTGTGCGAACGTGTCTAGCGGCTGGCTGTGAGAACGGCGTATGCAGAGTTGTGCTGTGTTGGCAATTCCTGCAGCGCGCACGCACCTACATTGCACACAATACAGGGGATGTACACCACTCAAAGTACATGTATGAATCGTTATCCATAACACACTCAAATGACATATCAGTGCACTACACCATGGACTACACACAGTGTCACTCAATAGTACAAGACAGTCACGATGTCACTTCCAAAAATCCATCCCAAAAGCCAAATTTTGCTTTAAAAAATGCGGAATCGGAGCCATATTTCCAAAGCACGTGGGGGGTTAGCCCAGTTTTAAGAAACAGCTTCGCCAAAAAGCGCTATAAATCTAGAAATCAGCGATTTTGTTACGAGTTTTTGCTTATCGCAAGCCCTTCGAGTGTGATGGTATCTTCAAAAATCCAAATGAAAAACAAACACCGGACCTGCTGATGGACTTTATGTGCATCGCACGCCGCAGCTAGAAAAAACAGCTGTTTTCCACGGAGAGACGCTATCGCAAGCTTTTTACTACACTAAAACCATCTAGGTCGGGCTCAGATCACGTGACCGCCATTTGGGTCTCTCGAGCTCCACATGTTGCGTGCATTATAATGCAACAGTTTCCTGGTTTAGGTTTGTTATCGGGAGGATTGGCAGCTCTGCTTTCAAGACTGAAAATTCTATCCATGAAAATCTATTATCTTATAACGGGAGCTGCTATTGTCAAGGAACGCCAGATTAACGCGTTCTAGACGGGTTAGCTATTGTCAGGGAACGCCAGATTAGCGTTGAGGTTTATTGACAGCGGGTCTAGCGAGCGGGTGGGCTTCTATAGAACCATGCAAATAATAGGCGCGTGCAAGGAACCCCAGGGGACTGCCAGCGTACAATACGCGTCCGGGAACGCGGATTAAAAGATAAGTAGGCGTTCCAACCGCGGAAGAACGCCAAGCAGAATAAATTTGCCTTCCCTAACTTTCATTGATATTGACAGTAATGATTATTTGTAGTGTAGACATTTTCACAATCTATGTACCGGTACACGAAAAAATGCGGAATGTTAGGTTTTATAGTAGAATTTCTGGTCTTTTGAAATATCCTGTTAGTAATAAAGTGATTAAGCTGTGGGTTTCACGTATCAAGTACATGTATTTGGCTAACTTTAATTACTGTTTATCTAACATTTTTTTCATGATAAACAAATGTTTACACTTAAGCTTCAACTTTCATATTGCATTCCAATATTGGGAGATCAGTCAGTTTTTCCAGCTATTCTACCTATGTTATCTGTTGTATTCTTAGGAATCTTTCTTGGAAGACATCAATTGTGTACTGAATTCTGGTGAGGTCCCTGATCTCTTTGATAATGATGACATGGAGGGCATCATGATGGAGCTGAAGAGAGTAGCTCAGGATGCTGAGATGCCAGATAACAGAGAGTCTGTCTATGGGTTCTTTATACAGGTAGGAAAAAGATATATTATGAGCTTAAGAAGGGGGATCAATGAATTCCTACACTTCCCTTTTGGTCAATGTTTAAAAAATACTTTTTAATGCTTCCAGTACAGAGATTCTATGATTCAATTCTTCTGCTTTCATTAAGTAGGAAAAGAAAGAAATTAAGCTTTCTAATTTCAAATTCTCATATGATTGATGCAATTAGGCATGCATGTACATATGTCTTCTAATAATAATATTGTCTTTTTGGAGGGACCCTTCTGTTGCAGTAGAGAGTTGGTGCTTTTTATATTCAGCCAAACCTGTATACAAACATCACAAGAAATTCAACTCTATTTATTTTCTTCACCTGATTTTTAAGTAAAACCTGGCTATTAATGTAATCACCCGGATATGAAAGGCATTTCTTGTCATTCCTTTTGAACAGTCTGTTTACCCAGGTCAATGATATATACACAATGAAACATTCCCTGTTTTTCTTTCATTTCAGAGGGTCAAAAGTAGACTTCACATAGTCATAGCCACCAGCCCGGCTGGTGAGGCCTTCCGGCAGCGTTGCCGTAGCAACCCCTCCCTAGTGAACTGCTGTACCTTTGATTGGTATGATGAGTGGAGTACGGAGGCCATGCTGAGAGTGGCTCATGTCTTCCTGATGAGGGCGGACTTCAAGGGAATCCTTGGAGACACCGATCCAAAGGTAAGTTAACATTGCAAGATGCATCAATGTGATTATACTTCAGTATTTGATTGTTTGATAGTAAATGTGCGTGGTATTCTTGGTTTTTGCCAAGAAGTGTGTTTATTTTAATATCAATGGCAACAAAAATCCTCTTTTGAATTGTCCAAATATTAATCCACTATCAAATCACTTGTCTGTATTTGACTGTATACTAAGTTGAGAACTTTTGGTGAATCGTTTCCTGTAAATGTAATGTGTGTGTGTGTGTACACCGGGTAAAACATGTGTGAGCACATACATGGCCACATGAATATGAAGAGGCAATTGATGTGTGTTTGCAATGCTCAATGTGAAAGAAAAAAAGTATCTTTAATGCATGAGTATGATTATGTTGTCTGCAAGACACAAATCGTAATGTAACCAAATCTAATGTATACGTCTTTGTGAAGTGCCTCAATACAAATATTTTAAAGACGTATGAATTAGATTTGGTTACACTACGAAAATGGTCTGTTGATTCTGGTACAGTAAATATAGTTGTTTCATCAACTGACTTTCATCCCCATCCTCTTTTGTCAGACCTTGAGGGAGAACATAGCGCAGGTCTGTGTTGGTGTCCATGCTGATGTCACAAAGGAATCGGTGAGGTATTACAATGAGATGAGACGTCATTACTACACCACGCCCAGCAGCTACCTGGATCTCATCAGACTCTACTCCAACATGCTTGGGGAGCAGAAGGGAAACTTCATGAATAACAAGTAAGAATAGTATAGGAACATTGAAGGGGACTACTTCCACAAAAATAATATTTATACTAATTTGTACACACAGCATTATTTGTAATAACTTTACATTGCATTCCATTAGGTAACCGTTAAAGAGTATAAAGAAAAAATTGACATAAGAGAAAGTTTGAACAGAAAACTAAGGAAGTTTGAGTACAGCTAATCTTTTTTCAAAAAAAAAACTGTAACACTTAAAATGTGACATTTTCTTACAGATATTACCATGAATTATATATGTTTTTTTAAATGAATTGGATAAAAGAATGTACAGAATTTCATCATGATAATGTAAATTAAACAATGATTTCCTATTGTATGCTGACATGAACTTTTATATTGGAGACAGATATTAATTATGGTGACATATATATATAAAAAAGTATTAGCAGTGTTGTGATTACCACCAAACAATATTTTGCTCCTCGATTCCATTTACTGCTTACAGGAACCGTCTTGGTGTAGGATTGTCCAAGCTGGGCGAGGCTAACTCACTGGTTGATGCTATGCAGGATGAGCTGGTTGCTCTAGGTCCAAAGATTGAAGAGAAGGCTAAGGTATGTTTTGATCAAGGGTTTTGCATTATTTTGTTTTTTATATTTGTTGGAAATTCGATTGAGGATTAATTGGCACATTTGAGATAAGATTAAAGATCTTTTTGTTGAATTGTATATTGTGAAAAATATGTGACTTGAACAGGCTACAAAGTTTTTTTTTCCTTTTACAAGTAGTTTGCCCACACCATATATATGAATATATTTCATAACAGTATTTCATCCTGATTATACAAGTTATGACATGAATGACTTAAAACAGAAGTCACATATTTGCAGGAATCATATAGGGTCTATTGTGATGATAGCGCAAGGTGATTGTTTTTTCATGCCTTTTAATTTCTTGTAATGAAAGAGAGTTTATCTTTTCCTTTTCTTTAAAATCTGAGCTGCTATGGTCATAAAAATTGAGATCTAACCCCTGCAAATATCGTAGCAAGAGTCAAGTTTGTTTTGGTTTCATCGTATTATGAAGGTTCAATTTTTATTGTAATGCCATTCTACTGTGTTTATGACAGGACACTGAGCTACTGTTAGAGCAGCTATCTAAGGACCAGGAAGCAGTGGGTCAGGTTCAGGCCATCGTAGAGCATGAGGAATCTATCATGAAGCGAGAGGCTCAGATCGTAGAGGACTATGCTGATGTAAGAAATTTGTGGAGTGTAAACAGTTCACTGTAGACCAAAGCAAATTTGTCAATTCAGATACAGGCCATTGCCCACCATGTTGCATGTGCATCCTACATGTATGTATGTTTGGATATGAATAAATAGAACATACGCATGCATTTACAAGACAGGTTGTATGCGTGCAACATGGTAGATAAACGGAGCATGTTTGTATTAGTCAGATGATATATATACTACATTTATAAGGATTCTAACCGATAACTTGATATTGTAGCATATATTTCTATTGTTATTGATTCTGCATGCTGCAAATTACCAAATACATGAGCAGGAAGATCAGAGAGATGTCAGTTGTTCAGATGCTTTGCAGAACAGAGTTCATGAAATTTTATTTTATCAGAAAATAAACAATAGGTCAGCCAAAATAAGCTGTATTACTGATTAAACTTTATTATTCAAATATTTACAAGAGGGAATGTACAATTTTGTTATTCTTTGTTGAGGTCAGCTATCATGTGTTTTCTAAGATGTGATGAAAGTTCAATATAATTCAGTTTGTACCAACTCTGCTTTGCTCTGGTTATGTTCACAGCAAGCTCAGCAAGACCTGTCATCTGTTATCCCTGCCCTCCAAGTGGCCATCGACGCCCTGGACTCCCTGGACAAGTCCGACATCTCTGAGATCCGTGTCTACTCCAAGCCGCCTGACCTGGTCAATCAGGTTTTTGCTGCTGTCTGCGTCCTGTTCAAACAGAAGCCTGACTGGAGCACAGCGAAACATCTGCTGGCTGATCAGGGCTTCCTCAAGAAGCTGGTCAACTTTGACAAGAACAACGTCCCTGATAAGGTAGAGAATTAAATTTGTTTTTTAGGAAGAACATCTGTAACAGTATAGATGAAATCAGTTTAAATGTAAAATGGAGCAAGTTTTTGACTGATGAATACAATCAAATTAACAGACAGTGGAAAATAGAAGATGTATAAATTCCTATGTATAAGATCATTCTGCATTTTGAAAATGTCATGTACAAGAACAATATTACATACTCTTTTCACACACCTTGAGATTTACTGTATTGGTTTTGGTGATGTGTTCTTCTTTCTACATGAACAATTTTGTAAAACATTTAATTTTGACTTCATTGACAAAGATAACAAAAAAAAAGTGACCAAATAAAATGCGCACAAAAACTCTGCAAAGGCTGATTCCTCTGCTCTTAGTTTGTCAGATCCAAATATCCTATTTAAAATTTTAATCTTGTTTCTTTCTTTTTTTCTTTTCAGATCTCACGTCAGGTAAAGAAGTACACATCCTTACCAGACTTCATCCCTGAGAAGGTTGGTCAGGTATCTTCAGCCTGCAAGTCTATCTGTCAGTGGGTCCTGGCCCTGGAACACTATGTAGAAGTCACAAAGGTCAGTCAGCCTTTCCCTCTGTTTCTGTATCTGTCTGTCGGTGTATTTAGGTTTGTCTCTGTCCACATCAGTGCTGAGATCTCTGTCTGTATCTCTTTCTCTAATTTATATTTCTCTGTCTTACTGTGTCTTTCGTTCCATTTCTCTCTATCTCTCTTTCTGTCTCTCTGTCTCTTTTCTCCACTTTATTTCTCTGCCACGCTGTCATGTTGTTTCTCTTCTGCCTCTCTTGCCCAAGCATTCTCTCTCTCTCTCTCTCTCTCTCTCTCTCTGCCTCTCTGTGACTCCCTGTGACTCCTCTTTTTGACCCAATATTTTATAATACATGAACCTATACCCACATTACTTTAGTGGGTAAAATGTACATTGTGATATAGTTTATCCATTTTAGTGATGGAAATGAGCAAATTTATATCTTTTATAGTAGAGAGTGGTAAAAATGGCCTGAAAGTTTGAACTTCATATCTTTGTCTTTGATTCCCAGATGGTGAAGCCCAAGCAGAAGAGGGTGGAGGAGGCCAAGGAGGCACTCAATCTCGCTCAAGAAGGGCTTAGGGAAAAACAAGAGAGTTTATCCAAGGTAAGACTTTGATGGTGTTTTCTTTGTTTTCTTTGTACCTTCTTTTAGTAGTCATAAGAGATGTGGGTTTGGCTCTGTTTATTGATGTCATGTTGTCTTTCAAAAAATGAAGTTGTGGCATATATATATGATATGAAAGAAGAAATAAATTTTGTTGAGATACGTATATTTGTTGGGTACAGCCTGGGGCTGTATCTTTCTTTGAATATAGACAATGAACCAAAAACAATAAAGAAAAATTGTGTTATAATAATAATAGTAAAAATATTGAGATCAATTTATGTAGCGCAGTTACTTTATGAATATAATCTACTGTGCTGCGGTATAGATATATAGTGGAACAGGAGAGGGCTCTTTGAAAGGTATAGATATTACAAACTTCATGATGTGATTGAAGAATTCAAACAGAATTTAAACCTTGAACTTGAACTTGGTAAATTACCTATCAAAGAATGAACACAGAGGGGGACCGAATGACATTGTTGATTGTTTATATGTAATCCCTGTTTGCCTATGCCTCTTTTTAGATTCAAGACCATCTGAGGGTGCTACAGCAGCAGTATGATGACAGTGTACATCAGAGAGAATCACTGAGGGAGAGGAAGGTCCTGACCACACTCAGACTCAAGAGGGCGTCTGTACTGATTGCGGCCTTGGCTGATGAGGAGGTATGTAAAAAGTATATTTCAATCTTATCATTACTTGAGATAAAAGAAAAGGCTTATCTAAATCAAGCATTGCAGTTTGAATAGAATATTTGATATGAATTCATGAAATATTTATTTTATACTTTGCATGTTGTCATATATTTGTTGATACGTAGTCTTTCAATTAAGCTTTTTGGCAAGTTAAGTTCAATCTTGCTATATTTGATTAAAGGTTGGTCTGTTGCAAATATGAATGCTCACTACGTCGTGAATTATTTGTTACTGATGTGAAGACAAAAACATAGAGGAAGCTATTCTTATAGGAACAAAATTGAATCACACTTTTGGTATAGAAGTATCAGATATATGTATACATTGAAGACAAGTTTGACCTAATGAAAATGAAACGTATTGATTATGTGCATCTTTTACTCAAAGCCAAATATAAATAGTCAAAAAGAGGATATTTATATCTGCTATACATTTATGCATCACTTTATTTCACAGGTGCGATGGGCGGAGTCAATGGACATACTGGAGGGTAAACTCCAGGGTGTGGTGGGCGACACCCTGGTATCCGCCTCCAGCATTGCCTACCTGGGAGTCTTCACTGCCTCCTACAGGAGGGGAATGATCAACAAATGGGTTGATATGTGCCAGAGTAGGGGAATACCCTTGTCACATGACTTCACTCTCATTCACTCCATGGCTGAACCTAATATAGTGAGTTAAACAATGTACATATCTAGTTTAACATTATGTTACTGTGATTGCTTTACCTTTCTTCATTCTCAAATATTTTTTTTCTTTCAAGGTAATAATGTTGTGAACATGGGAAATTTGGCAGTTCACATACAAATATAATAAAATGGCCATTACACCTTCATTTCTGCTACCCCAGGGACCCATTGCATACAACTTAATATTGATGGTAACTTTGCCATCAATATTAACTACCATCATGATGGTAATATCACCCAACAGCCAATCAAATCAAGGTTTTCATTGAAGTTACCATTAATGGCAAAGTTACCATCAGTGGTAAGGTTTATGCAACAGGGCCCAGGTCAAGCTGGATTCCCCCTTCAGTTTAGGCTTTCAAGGATTTTTGGGGGTCATTTCAATATCCTACTACACCTGGGTATAGAGATGCTAATTATCTGGCCAAAAAGACATAGTATGTAAGTGGAATAGAACATACTCATCTGTATATAACTTAGAGGAGTTTATCAGTGAAAATTCGTTTTAATCATTGACAGACATTTCTAGGTTATAAATGATTGCATATTGGTATCAAAGGGTTTGAAAATTCAGATTCATGTGTCATTTCTTCTTTTGTACAGGTTCGTAAATGGCATAATGAAGGGCTCCCCCAAGACAGTCACTCCACCGAGAACGCCATCTTTGTCAAGAGAGGTCATCGATGGCCACTCATGATTGACCCTCAGGGCCAGGCTGGGAAGTAAGTGATCAGGCTTTAGCCAATGTATCTCTGCACCACTAATCTCTTTTTGACTATTTGTGTAAAATTTGTGAATGGAAAATTTGGCTAGATTAAGATTCATAGGTGATTTATGCAATTGCTTTTACCCATTCATAAAGATTTATTCAGTTTGAATTTGAAATTTATTTTGTTAAACATTGGTGCATGTATTTGTACCATGTAATACTAGCAAAATGCAGACAGATTTCTTTAAATTAGCACTTTTCTAGTGCATCTCTTGAGCACTCTTTATAAGCACTGTTACTATTTTCATCAATGTGTATGTCTCACTTCATCTTTATTGAATTGAAATTATATAACATTCAACCATTTGATTGGTTGTTGAATGTTTAACAATTTGATGATTTATGATTGACCTTTGAACCTTGACCTTGCTAGGTGGATCTGTGAGATGGAAGGAGCTGCATTGATGAGAGTACAGGCCAATGATCCTAACTTCATCCGAGATCTTGAGAGAGCTGTCAGAATTGGAGAGCCAGTTCTTCTGGAGGTGATTTTTATCTTAATCTAATCGATGAAATAACAGATAAAAATATTTCCAAGATCATTTTGTAATGTTTAGTCCATCAGAAAATGGCCTTTCATAAATGTACAGGAAGTTTTTCTTGTAAAAATTAGATTAGAAATCATGAACAGAATACACGAAAGCTTGGTTTGAAGATCAATAACAACTTTGGTTCACTTTTGTGAAATTGCGCCATTGGTTTTGAAAGCATTCTTGATCAAATTTTAAATTTATGTCATCATAGTAAACACCATATATCAGTGAGATTATCATTAAGGCTACTTAAAATCTATTTATATGTACAAGTATATATTTTGTAATATATAATTCTTCCAATCCTTGTGTGGCATCTTTGCTTTTACCAGAATGTGACAGAGATCCTCGATCCCAGTCTGAAGCCGATCCTACTCAAGGAGTTTGTGAGGCGTGGTGCCCAGGATGTCATCAAGCTAGGAGATACAGAAATAGAATACAATCACAACTTCAGGTAAGTCTCTTCATTTTTCTCTCACTCTATGGGAACTTTTTGTAGAGAAATATGGAAATATGTATCTAGTTTGACTCCATCTGGCTGTCAACTCCAGGTGGTTTTTATGCTTATGCGTCTAATTACTTTTAGAATAAAATACACCCAAGGCATTTAACTGCTCCAAGAATCATGAACATATAGCATATTTTGCCCATTTTGCAGTTATGCGCTTGTAAGCTCTAAAGGAATTCAAGTTATCAACAGCGAGTTCTTGGGAAGTTATCAATGTATCAGAAGATACTTAATATGTGAAGAGTCCTATTTAATAGAGCTCTAAACAAAGAGGCCATTTGTATACATCCCAAGGGTTTTACAAATAAGTATTGATCTAGAGAAGGAGAGTATCATAAATGATTTTCAACTTCTTTTATTGCAGGCTGTACATGACAACAAGCATGGCCAATCCTCACTTCCTACCAGCAGTGTGTATCAGGGTTACCCTTATCAACTTCACAGTGACCTTTGAAGGCCTGCAGGATCAACTGCTATCTACTGTGGTGCAGCAGGTAACTGGTCCTGTTATATAAAGTATTGTTGACTTTTCTTGTAAATAGAACTTCAATCTATGGAGGATGTCTCCTGTTCGCATTTATCAAATCACCCTCAAATCTCAATCTGAACTGTGTAAGATAAAACTTAGAATTTTAGTGTAGAAATTTTAGAAATGGTTTGATGTTTAACAAATATTTTACAGTCCAATTCTCTAACAGTCCAAATCAGAAGTTTTTCTTTGTTCTGAGGCTGCATTAACCCATCACCTATGGGAACTGTTATTAAGCCTAGGGGAATAAGAGAATTAATTATTCCATGGGTCAATGAAATGAATAATCTGTCCTACAACTTTATGCAAGTTAGAGACAAATGGATGACATCATGCACAAGGAGCTCGAAGACATTGATTCTCATGATTTTTTTATATTTTTTAGGAGCAACCCGTCTTAGAGAAGCAGAGAGGAGAGTTATTGGAGAGCATCGCCAGAGATCTGACATCACTCCGAGATCTGGAGGACAAGTCTCTTAGTCTTCTTCAGAAATCTGAGGGTAAATAATAAACTGATTTGAATATGTTATGATTTCAGCCCTGTCAGTTCCAAAGTCAGAACAAACTACTCAAATTTATGTAAGATGTGTAATATAATTGGACGTAAAATGCTTGTCTTTCTTTTTGAAATTCAAAGTGGATACATCAATTGTGAGGTTAGATGCATGTCTCATGGAAGCATCAAGATTAACAATGAAAGAAAAAACATCATGATGAGGGAAAATATGTCTTACAAAATTTATTCATGATATATTTTTGTAAATTTGGTGGAAGTGTAATGGTTAAAAGACAGGAGGACTTCAAGTAATTCTGCGATATATGTATTATTTTGTGAAAATAGTGTTGTCCAAGAATGTGTACACAGCAGAACTAAAATGTAAATGATCATTGACATCTGACCCTTAACCTTGACACCTTCAGGTCACATTCTGGATGATCAAGACTTGGTAGACACACTGGACATGAGTAAGAAGATGTCGGGGGAGATCCAGAAGAGAGTCGCTGAATCAGAGGTCACACAGAAGAAGATAGAACAGGCTCGCAAGAAATACCTTCCAGTAAGTAAACGGAGAAAAACTATATGAAGAGACTGTATATGGAGTAAAGAATAACCTAGAATTCTTGGAAGAAATCTCATTTGTCAACAGCTTTTCACTCCGCCTTCCCCACTTTATATGTGTGCTGATAACAGTTGTCTGATCTACAGCTACAGTAATGGTATCCGAACTTCTTTGGAAGTGCATATTGTATTGTGATATTGTGTTGTACAAGAACGTTTTTATGCCTCCGCTACAACGTAGCCGGAGGCATTATGTTTTCTGGTTGTCCGTCCGTACGTACGTCCCGTTCTCGTGATCGCGTTATCTCAAGAACCAATTGATGGATTACCGCCAAACTCGGGTCATGTATGTATCTTGCAGAGCTAATGAAGTGATTAGATTTTGGGGTCACGAGGTCCAAGGTCAAAGGTCACAAGGCTCATTATGTATGCAAAAATAGCTCGTGATCGCGTTATCTCAAGAACCGATTGATGGATTACCGCCAAACTTGGGTCATGTATGTATCTTGCAGAGCTAATGAACTGATTAGATTTTGGGGTCACGAGGTCAAAGGTCACAGGGCTCATTGTGTATGCAAAAATAGCTTGTGATCGCGTTATCTCAAGAACCGATTGATGGATTACCGCCAAACTTGGGTCATGTATGTATCTTGCAGAGCTAATGAACTGATTAGATTTTGGGGTCACGAGGTCAAAGGTCAAAGGTCACAGGGCTCATTATGTATGCAAAAATAGCTCGTGATCGTGTTATCTCAAGAACCGATTGATGGATTACCGCCAAACTTGGGTTATGTATGTATCTTGCAGAGCTAATGAACTGGTTAGATTTTGGGGTCACGAGGTCAAAGGTCACAGGGCTCGTTATGTATGCAAAATAGCTTGTGATCACATTATCTCAAGAACCGATTGATGGATTACCGCCAAACTTGGGTCATGTATGTATCTTGCAGAGCCAATGAACTGATTAGATTTGGGGTCACGAGGTCAAAGGTCACAGGGCTCATTATGTATCCTAAAATAGCTCGTGATCGCGTTATCATTAGAACCAACAGATGGATTACAATCAAACTTGAATTTTAAAAATTGCTTCCATTTTGGTTTGTAAAATTGCTCTATGGCGGAGGCATCATCGACTGCGCGCAGTTGAAGTTCCATCTAGTTTTGAAAGAATTTGTATTCCTTTCTTTTTCAACCCCTCTCTTTCAAACTTTTATTTGGGGCAATAGTCAATTTACAAATAGGAGATGATTACATATTGCTCACTTTCTAATATTGTGGTTAACCTGATGCTCTCACTACACTGTATTATAGGAATATGGAACATGGCATTATGAAGATGGGTGATACATCTGTATTCATGATGCATTCATTATTTATACCTGTAGGTCGCTACCAGAGGAGCAGTGCTGTACTTTGTGCTAGCTGACCTAGCAGCTATTGACGTCATGTACCAGTTCTCCCTTCCCTGGTTCCAAATGCTGTTTGGCAAATGCATTCGAGATTCCTCTAGAGAAGGCTTGGCTAGTGTCAGCAGCAGCCAAAGGCCAGGGTCAGGATCCTCCGGTAGGCCCCTCAGCGGCAGGCTCCGCCCCTCCAGCGTAAGGAATAGTCCCGACCTCAGCAGGCAGTCTGCCAGTGGTAGGGACTCTCCCATTCAATCGCGGGCGAGTTCAAGGCCTGCCCTTCAAGGGAGGGACTTGGTGAGGCATCTGCAGAATATGGTGCACAACCTGACAGAGACCATCTACAAGTAAGTCAAAAGCACTCAAAAAGAACGATACAATGCAAATTACAAAAATAAAATCAAGCAATGTTACTTGTAGGTCTGCAATTATTTTTTACACTTTATTGTCATTGAAATAACTTCTGATATATCAAAACATTTATTGAATTGGTTTTTGCATATCTCAGAATGTTTCATGTTATCATGAAAGGAATCCAACTTACATATTTAAAATTGTTGCTTTGTTTGGGCAATCCTAAGGAAGCTTCCATGTTATTAGTATTCCCTTGGTTCCATTTCTTTGACATGTTCTTTTGTTGTGTTGATAGAGTATGTCATTTCTAACTCTAGGGAAAAGATATTTAAGAATTGTTCTTTCCCGTTGTTTCTCATATTTGTTGCAGGGTTGTATCTGTGGCACTTTTCAACCACCACCAGCTGGTCTTCTCCTTCATGCTGTGTAGTAGTATCATGCTTTCTAATGGTCGTATCCTGAGCAACGATCATGATGAAGTCGGGGGCAGCATGGGTGATATCTCCGAGGCTGAGTGGCAGGTCTTCCTGCAGGGCCAGGTGAGATATATATACTACTAAGATTCCTTTCAGTCTATCATGGTGTTTTTGCATTGTTATATAACGATATACATGTAAGTCTGGTTTTGATGCTGGTGGTGGAGAGGAAGGGGACGATGATGGTGATGATGATGATGATGATGATGATTATTATTATTATTATGGTAATGGTGATGATGATATTGACACCAAAATAAAAAACAACATCTTTGGGAGGATTATGATAATGATGTCATTGATAATGCTACGTTTACACTATGTTCCCGGCGGCCACGGCAATCATGTTTCAGGCCACCGTGGACAAAACAGGATGGACGTGAGACAACGCGAGGGGACGGAATGTGCAAACGTGACAGGCCGTGATTGCCGTGGATGCCGGGCCAGATTTTTAAACTGTCAAAAAAATTGCCACGGTAGTCACGGTGCAGATGAGAAACCTAGTGGGCCGTAGTAAAACGGCGTGAACGCAACAAAACGTGACAATACGTAATGGGCCATAGCAGAACTTGGAGGCGGTCCGTAGTGGGACGGTATACAGGCCCGGCGCGCTAAGGCGCGTTGCGTTCTATACTACTGTCTGACACGACGCGCTGGTCTCAGGGTACAATGATTGATATTGCTTGGGAGGCCTTCTTTTTATACCGTGGGCACAAACGTGCCCCAAAGCTGCCCGGCGTCCACGTTTCATCCGTAGAAAACGTTAAAAAACGTGAGGGACCCCATCAGAACGTGACGGCCCGGCAGGGAACGTACTGGCATCCATGGTAGACCGCAGGCCGAACCGTAGTGTGCCTTGGAGCCTCCGGGACAGCACCCCTGTCTCTCCCACGGCCCGTCACGGAAACCACTTGGCAAGACCTAGCAAAACTTGAATACAGAGAAAAAAATGGCCAAAATCCCACGGTGCACTACGTTTCGGGCAAACAGGGCTGCCGTGGCCACCGGGAACATAGTGTAAACTTAGCATTAGGTTGTCTATGGAAATAAAGCTGATTCCACATGTTGACGTATCGAGAATACTTTTACACATGTTGTTCAATTCTTTTTTATAGTAATTTTACGACAAATAGAGATGTCTTCTAAAGATTTGGCTACTTGTACATGTATTGTGAAGTACATGTAAGAAGAGCTTAGAAAAAGGTTATCCCATCGCAAAATATACTTTGCTTTAATAGAAATCAACAGATTGAAAATGTTATCACCCAATTCTATAAAACTCCACCTCCTTCTACAGGTACTAGCTGAGACAGCTGACCCTCTCATTCTGGAGAAACATGATGGCCTCACCCCCATGCAGCGCCTGGAGCTCGAGAGCAGAGGAGGGAGCGCCAAGAGCTCCCGTCCCAGCTCCACCTCTTCCATCGGAATCAGGACCGGTCTGACGGGGCACGTCACCTCCAGACCTCCCAAGTGGATCCCTGAGAAGGCCTGGAAGCAGTGCCAGTACCTGTCCTCCACCCTGGAACCTTTCCAGGGGATCTGCATGTATATACTGAACTGCCATGATCAGTGGAAGACCTTCGCCAAGGCGGAGGATCCCTACAAGCTCATGACGGAACCTTTCGTAAAACAAGCTTCAACTGAAAAAGGTAAGGCATTTGATCAATAGTATTTTTATTGAATATTTTTGTTACAATAATTTGTTTGGGGGAAAAAACAGACCCACAGTGATTGTGCTGTCTTTAGTATCCATTCCGTCTGGACCTAGAATAAAACTGATGATGACCACCCCTTGATCCATGCTTTGATTTCTCATGAATTTTATGGCCTGTTGTCATGAAAAGATAGATGCAAGCCAGCGTGTTTAAGAGGAGAGTTTGTTGATTATGTAGCCCATTGCATGGTTGTTTTAGAAATGGGTTTCAGAAAAACTTGTGCAGAGCTCGATTTTTCTTTGAATCAAGCTTCACTTGAATTTTTACAAGACCACCTTGAAAGATTTACTACCAGGTATTTAATTGACTACCAAGTTTCTCTTAGGGATAAAATTCTTTTTCCTTCCTTTCTTAGAATTTGTAATTTTATTCAACCAATCTTTTTTTGGGATCTCCTTTTCCTCCTCTCAATCTCCTCCAGATCTCCCACCAAGGCCGACCCCAACTGGTGGGAACCCCTTCAGTTGGGAGATCCTCAAGCCCATTGAGAGGCTTCTGCTGATCAAGGTACTGAGACCTGACAGCCTGGTGGCCTCTGTCAGGGCATTTGTGAATGAGCTGATGGGAGACAAGTTCCTGTCCAGTGGTGGCTTCGACCTCAAGGAGATCTTTGAAGGATCAACTGCTGCCAATCCGCTCATCTTCATACTCTCACCAGGTATGGACTCTTGCATTCCGCAGTCAAGCGTTTAGTCTGTGTTTGTTTTATCTATGATGTTAAGAAAACAAGAGCCTAGAGCTTTGAAAGCTCCCCAAGGGATGAGATAATTAAGGGTAGTTGGACCACACATTTTGGAGATGACTCCAAAAGTCTCACAAACTCTGCAAACACATGTGGTCATGTCCATATTCACTGGTCATCAAGTAGAGAGAAAGAAAATTATAATCATGTTTCTTTATAAAATTACCATTTGCATGTGATAAAATAAAGTTAAAGGATGCAGCATTCAAAACTTGAATAGCTAATCATTATGCAGAGAAATGATTGCGTGATCATGTTTCCATACTGCATTTCACCTATATTGAAAGTGTATTTTACATTGTATCTCCACTCCAATTTAGGTGTGGACCCTACAGCCCAACTGATGAAGTTCGCCCGTGACATGAGGGGCAGTACTCTCCACGTTGACCTCATCTCACTAGGGCGCGGCCAGGGCCCTAAGGCTGAGGAACTCATCTCAAAGGCACAGATCTTGAAGGGCAGATGGATCTTCCTGCAGAACTGCCATCTTGCTGCTTCCTTCATGCCCAGGCTTCAAGACATTGTTGAAGGGTGAGGAGATCCAATAGTTTCTCTTTTGGGTGAATGAGTCACTTAGTGAATTTTTCCTTCATAATTTGTTATCATTAGCAATATTGATGACAAAAGAATGCAAAGGATATTTCAAGGAGTACACTTTGTGACTCATAATTTTCATGATGTTGTTTGTGCTAAAATATATTATTTCTTAATAAATTATAAGAAATTACATTGTTTTGTAATAGGAAAATGCTATTCCTGGTATCTTTGACCATTTGCTACCTATAAAATTCTGTTTTACAGGCCCTTGGGAATCTGGGAGCCTTATTTCAGTATCGCATGCTAAAAATCCCTTGAACTATTTGAAGTATTTTACGTGCAGTGTATTATTTCTTTCTGCTTGTAAGTTTAACTGACATTGTCAGATCCTCACCCCTAATTTTAGATGTGATATTAAAGTAAAATTATATATTAAAAGCTTTCATTCCATTTTTTCATCAGATATATTTTCAGAGTGAAATATAGACCAATTTGTAGTTACTCTTGTACTTGTATGTCTTGTAATTTGATTGCATTATTACTATTCCATAGATTCAGCAAACCAAATGTTGAGATTGATCCTCAATTCAGGCTGTGGCTCAGCTCTAGACCTGACCCATCCTTCCCGGCATCCATCTTACAAACAGGCTTGAAGGTAAGCTCAAGCGTGCTCTTGGAATATGTTAGTACTAAAGGTTTGTAAAGGGAGAGTAAAGGAGATAGAGAAGACAGAGAGAGAGAGAGAGAGAGAGAGAGAGAGGCAGAGGCAGGGACAAACAGACAGATGGTAAGAGGATGCCAAAGCATGCATTTTCCATTCAAGTTTATAATATAAATGATGTGTTTGTATTCCGTGCTTCAAAAGGTGTATCAATTATAAAACAATTAAACTATTAGGCATGCAAGAATAATAACCAATCAGCTATGAAAACATACATGTAGTCAAGCATCCAATATATTTCTGTCTGCCAGATTTTTACTTACATTAGCTGGCTTGAGAGTTGCAAATGTTAAATTCTTCTCTTTTATTAAAAACAGCACTTATGCAACCATTATCTTATGCAATGTATTTATTCTCTTGTTTATTCCTAGATGACAGTGGAATCCCCTCAGGGTCTGAAGGCCAACCTGCTGAGGTCCTTCGGTGGGGGAGGCGCAGGGGCCATCACCGAGGAAATGTGGGAGGATACAGCTCCAGGAGAGAACTGGAGGAGCTTGGTCTTCGGTCTCTGCTTCTTCAACGCCATCATCAACGAACGCAAGAAATATGGCGCCCTCGGTTGGAACATTCCCCATGCTTTCAATGCGTCAGATTTGGAGGTGCGTACTTCTTTAGCTTTGTGATATATTATCGTATACCAAGGATTCCATTATCACATGTCTGATTATGACACTGGCAGTGTTTTTGCCATCCTATTTGAAATGGAAGTAATGCAAATTTGTTTCAAATTGTTTACGAAGTTCCAGATATTGAGATAACCCAAAATATGTTCAGTATTCTGCAAAAAAAGAGGAAACTTCTAGACAAATCTGGCAAATTTTATCCTATGTTTTCTATATTACTTTTGTCTACTATTATTTTGCAAAATGTATGTAAGGTACATGTTTACCAAATTGGGTTAAAAAAAAAAAGATTTTGCCTTTGACTTTGTAGGATATTCTTTGATGATTTTAAAATAGATTTATCCACTTTTCAACTACAGAAAAAAATGGAATAAAGTCTGTAAAAACTTTGCATAGAATGAAATAGAGAGACTGAGGTAGTTATTTGTATCCAGTTTTAAAAAATATATTGCAAAAGAAAAAAAATAAGTTCACCTTACATACTTGACTGTACCTACCAATCAACCACTACATTATATCTACATATATCTTCTTTCTGTCAGGTATCGGTTCAGCTCTTGAAGATGTTGCTGATTCTCCATGAGGACACACCCTGGGAGGCCCTGATGTACCTGACCGGGGAGGTGGTGTACGGTGGGCGTGTCACTGATAACTGGGATAGAAGGTGTCTGCTGAGTATACTCAATACGTTCTACTGCAAGGAGGCTCTCCTGCCGGAATACTGCTACTCACCTGACAAGGTATGGCTTCTATCTGTTTCTCAGTGTAACTGTCTGTCTGTCTGTCTGTCTTTCTCCCCTCTCTCCCTCCCCTCCCCCTCTCTCTCTCTCTCTCTCTCTCTTTCTCTCTCTCTCTCTCCCCCTTCTCTTTCTTTCTCTTTAGGTTTATCAATTTGATACCTATCCACTTTTTTCTCTTTTCTCCATCTTTTTTTCCCTCTCCTCACCTTGCTTCACATTTCTTCCTCTTTTTTATGCCTCCGCTACAACGTAGCCGGAGGCATTATGTTTTCTGGTTGTCCGTCCGTCCGACGCGCGCACGCACGCACGTCCCGTTCTCGTGATCGCGTTATCTCAAGAACCAATTGATGGATTACCGCCAAACTCGGGTCATGTATGTATCTTGCAGAGCTAATGAAGTGATTAGATTTTGGGGTCACGAGGTCCAAGGTCAAAGGTCACAAGGCTCATTATGTATGCAAAAATAGCTCGTGATCGCGTTATCTCAAGAACCGATTGATGGATTACCGCCAAACTTGGGTCATGTATGTATCTTGCAGAGCTAATGAACTGATTAGATTTTGGGGTCACGAGGTCAAAGGTCAAAGGTCACAGGGCTCATTATGTATGCAAAAATAGCTCGTGATCGCGTTATCTCAAGAACCGATTGATGGATTACCGCCAAACTTGGGTCATGTATGTATCTTGCAGAGCTAATGAACTGATTAGATTTTGGGGTCACGAGGTCAAAGGTCAAAGGTCACAGGGCTCGTTATGTATGCAAAAATAGCTCGTGATCGCGTTATCTCAAGAACCGATTGATGGATTACCGCCAAACTTGGGTTATGTATGTATCTTGCAGAGCTAATGAACTGGTTAGATTTTGGGGTCACGAGGTCAAAGGTCACAGGGCTCGTTATGTATGCAAAATAGCTTGTGATCACATTATCTCAAGAACCGATTGATGGATTACCGCCAAACTTGGGTCATGTATGTATCTTGCAGAGCCAATGAACTGATTAGATTTGGGGTCACGAGGTCAAAGGTCACAGGGCTCATTATGTATCCTAAAATAGCTCGTGATCGCGTTATCATTAGAACCAACAGATGGATTACAATCAAACTTGAATTTTAAAAATTGCTTCCATTTTGGTTTGTAAAATTGTTCTATGGCGGAGGCATCATCGACTGCGCGCAGTTGAAGTTCCATCTAGTTTCTCTATATATTATTTCATCCATCTGTCTCCCTGTACATCAGCATCATCTGTTTCTCTCTCTCTCTTCTTTGTTCCTAATATATTTTGTTTCCTTTTCTGTCTTTATGCTATTATTTGTAAGGAGTTTGTTATTTTGAGATATTACATTTTTTGTCCATATCATATATACTTCAGTTAGCATATAGCCAAAGTCATATAGCAATTGATAATGTACACGTTTAGCACTCCTCTATATCATTAATCACGTATTCCATCTCCCATCACAGATCTACCACCCCCTTCCCAAGGGCTTCTCCCTGACGTCTTGCCAGACTTACATCGAGGGTCTCCCAGAGGCTGATAGGCCCGAGGTGTTTGGCATGCATCCCAACGCAGAGAAGGCTTACAGGGAGAGCGAGGCACAGAAGCTGGTCAACACACTGCTGACTGTACAACCCAGGGTTAGCATGCAGATCATGGGGTACGTAACGCCATGGGACAGTTTTGAATTTAATTAATTCTATGCACAAAGGTCATAGTGCATTCACATGGTATTGATTGTAAAAAGAGTGAGATGTAGTAGTGTGGAGGAGGAGAGAGGAAGGGGAGGAGTAGAGAGAAGGGAGAAGAGAGAGAGAGAGAAGGGGAGGGGGGGGGAGGCAGTGAGATTCATTGTAGAATATGGATATATTGCTCATTAGTCTGAGAAGAAAGAAAAACATTAAACATATAGAAAGAAAGGGAAAGTATTTAGAGTAGTATTAGATTATTATGGCATTACGGAATTATGAAGAAAATGGTGCAGAGAATTTCTAAGTTGTCTCCTTTTTTGGTGGAAATGATAGAAAACAGATTCTGAGGAGGATTTTATGGAAATTTTTCCCACTTGCTTTGATGACTCATGCCTCTTCCTTTTTTTGGTTGAACTATAGAACGGGCAAGACCAGTGATGAGATAGTCCTGGAGCTTGCCCAGGAGATCCAACGTCACCTGCCGGAGAGTATCCAGAGCGATATGGGGGAGCCGGAGAAGCTCCGGGGGCTCTCCAGGAAGCAGGCCAAGGATGAGCCACCAGCTGCAGGAGGCATGTTCCCCGGATTCAATATGTCCGGTGCTGGTGGAGGGTTTGGAGCAGGGAAGAAACAGGAGCAAAAAGGTGAGTTAAAGTAGTGATGAGGGTTTTTTGGGGGGTTTAATGGTGATGAGGAGGAGGATATAGAGGAAGGGAAGGAGGAGGGAAAGGAGGAGGAGGGGAGGAGGAAGAGGAGGAGGAGGAGGAGGAGGAGGAGATGATGATGATGATGATGATGAAGAAGGTGAGTTAAATTAGTGATGAGGGTTTTGGGGGTTTAATGGTGATGAGGGGAGAATATGGAGGAAGAGAAGTGGGGAGGAGGAGGAGATGATGATAATGATAATGATGATCATGATTGTGGTGGTGATGATGATGATGATGATGATGATGGTGATGATGATGATGATGATCATGATCATGATTGATGATTGATGATTGATGATTGATAATGATGATGATGATGATAACGCCATGTGGTATCCATGCTATGTTCCCTGGATTCAATATGTCTGGAATTGGTGGGTTCGGAGCAGGGGAAAAACAGGAGCAAAAAGATGAGTTACAGGAATGCCTGGAGTGATGTGATGGTATGACCATTGGCTATAACATAGGTTTACAAGGCCAAAATGGCTGATAGATTCCATACACACCAGACAAAAACATATCTTGGTCTGATCTGATGCAAAGTTAATTTATAAATGCAGCTTCAGGTATATGTTTTATAAGACTTCTTTTAACATTTCTTCTTGTGAATGTACTATGAAGGTAGTGAGGAAATTAATTAATGATCAATATTGAAGGTATAACATGACTGTTTACTTGTATTTAGATATATATATATAGATTCCACAATATGGTTATGGTTATTTAAAGGTGATTTCGAAAACTAAAATATTGTAGTCTGAACCAGCTCCTTTTAACCCAGACTTACATGTACATTGTATAACACGTGCTAGAGATTGGTAAACCGGTACCGGTACTCTTCTTGATAAAATGCATCTTTTATTTAAAAAATTTAAAAAATATGTAAATTTTAATATTTCTTAGGAATTACCTGTATGGAGGTTTTATCGATTTATATATTTCTTTACCTGGAAAATTCAGATGGGTTTTCAGATGAGGAAGGCAAGTTACTTGTATTCCATGTGACAGGCATTCAGATACTGTGATTGCAGTCAGTCTTGGAGAAGGGTTTCTTTATAGTTTTTGTGACTCTTTTTTTTCTTCTCTCACTGTCTCTCTTTTTCTTGAGGAGTCAGGTTCATCTATTTTGTTATCAACACTTTTTTTCCTTTCCTCTCTTTTTCTTTTGTGGAGATTTTTGAAGAGGGTTTATACTTTTCTCTCACGCAGCCCTTTACTTTTACTTATCTTCTCTGTTGGCGGGGGTGAGGTAGGGTGTTTTTAGCACAATTTTAGCTAGGATGATTAGAGTGTGTCCTATTTTTTTTCAGCCAGTCCTGATTTCAGATACTTTCTATGGGGTTGGGGTGCATTTTGTGTGTGTGTGTTACCCCCTTCCTTTTCGCTTGAGGCAAGGCTTCATACTTTATTTTGTAGAATGTCACTTTGGTAGTTGATTTTGGTAGTTGCTGATGAAGCACAGAGATATGATATGATGCCCCTTTTGCCTTTTATATAGTTGATGCCCCCAAAATATTCAGCATCATATTGAGACAAAGTCACTGTCACAAAACTGATCACATTCAAGATGTCCGATATGAATTCATACATTATTATTATTAAAAGTGGTCCAAATAGTTATTATAGTGGCAGTGTGCAGATAGTCAGCTCTTATGGAGCCCCACTTTAATTTTTTAAAGAAATGTACAATATATGTACTTAAATGTAAAATTTATGATATGAATAAAGTTCCTCTATGAATATAAGCATTACAGTATTGAAATAGAAGGAAAAGGATAGAAAAAGACAAAAAGGAACGAAGAGGAAAGAGATATATAGACAAGAAAGTGAAAATTACTGTTGACATTCAGCATTAGATGTTCCTCCAAGTTTCATCTTAGATGTGTGAGGGTTACTAGCTATTCAAATTATTCCTTTAACAAGGATTGGGGATATGTTCCAATCAGTGATATGATCCAATTTCCCATTACATTTTTGTTAGAGATTGTTGAATAGGAGTTTAACAATTAAAATGAATATCAACCAGAATGGGTGACAGGACAAATGTTTATTACAAAGATATTTAAATATTATCTATCAATTCTTCACATATCTACCACAGTGGCCACAACCACAGTCAAGCCAGCCAATGAACCCCAGACCCCGTCTGCTCTGCTGACCATCCTGCGCCAGGAGATTGACCGTTTCAACCGCCTGCTAGGGGTGATCCACACCTCGCTGACCTCCCTGGCTCTAGCCATCAAAGGGGAGGTAGTGATGTCAGACCAGCTGGAAGAGATGTTTAAGGCATTGCTGAGTCAGAGGGTACCCAAGGCTTGGCAGGTGAGTGTACTGGTGTATGTGTCTTGATGCGATATGTGCTGCGGCAAAATTTGCCCCAAGCTTTGTGTCGTCAAAGATATTTTGTAAGGGCTTGGATTGCGATTGGGTTTTAGGATCGATAGGATAAGGGTGAGCGTTTGGGTCCAGAGGTGAAGTTAGTCATTTAGTCAGTGTTAGACAATGGAGCAATATGGTTTAAAATGAAAATAAGTGAGGTTGGTTCATTAGGTCGCAATCCACAGACAATTTCAATTTTCATTTAAATTGTTTTCATTAAGATAAAGAAATGAATCAAATCTAATCAATTTTTTGCAAATTTCAACTTTCACGGTTATCAGACTGAATATGTTTTTCTGTACATCCCATCTAAATAGCAAGCAGCATATGAATCCTGCAAGCCCCTGGGCTCTTGGGGCATCGACCTCCAGCAGAGGGTAGACTTCTTCTCCAGGTGGTCGGACCTGATCCTGGCTGCCAAGGAGCGCAAGGAGAAGGCTCAGGGAGCACAGGCCGGCCAGGCACCCATGGAGCCAGAGGATGTGGAGAACTTGAGGGAGCAGCCCAGGAGCTTCTGGCTACCGGGCTTCTTCTTCCCACAGGGTGAGTTAGAGAAAGAATGAGTTGATTTCACAAAGAAATGAATGTGATGGAGGAGTTTTGAATGAGTGGAATGAATCAATGAATCAATGCATGGGATAATTGATCAAGATGGATGGATGGATGGATGGATGGATGGATGGATGGATGGATGGATGGATGGATGGATGGATGGATGGATCTAATGAATGTGTAGAATGTCATAAACTGAATGAATAGATTAATGAATTCATAAAGAAGTGAGTGATTGGATGTTTTGAATGTTTTAATTAACAAGTGCAATGAATGGATGAATCATTTAAATGAGTGGAATTAGTAAAGTTTAAAGAGCACATTTTTACAGAATATAAATTATAAATATCTTTAGATGAACCAAAAAAATACCCCCCAAAACAGCAAACTGTTATTCATTTTGACAATGAATATAGGTTTATTGACTAAATCAAAAATATGAAAGATAAATATTGAAAAAATGATGAATTACGTAAAAAATTCTTTATTGTAGGTTTCCTGACAGCTGTGCAACAGAACCATGCCAGAAGAGAAGGTGTGTCTGTGGACTCATTGACCTTTGACTTCCGCATCATGACGGCCACTGACGACACCGAGGAGAGTCTGAGTAATGTCAAACAAGACGTCAACATTCGTGAATCAGCCTTCAAGGTGAGCACAGAATGAGAAGATGAATTTGCATTACTTTTTGTGCTGAGTATTGAAATGAGGTTCTAACAGATTCTTTTCAATGTGCTTTAATTTGCTCTTTACCAACCAGAAATTTTAGTAAAGTTTGGACATATTTCTAAATTTCATCTGTTTGGAGCCAGAAGGGATTAACTCCTATACTTTAACAGAGTTTTGATGCCATTCAGGCTCTGATCATGCAATTTGTGAGGCAGATCAAACTCTTTAAAAAGCTTTCATTATTGTGAATTTTAAAATTCCTGAAAAGTTCATGAGTCATTAGCCTGTGCAGTTGAACCTTGTTAAAATGAGCACAGCTGTTACAACAATGGTAACAGGGTTATTTCACCTGTCCATTTTAGGTATTCTATTGCTTTTTAGTCCTGATATAACAACATTTCGATATATCAAGGTTATTTCCTTGTTCCCAAAGAATTTGTTATTATGAGGTTCCACTGTATTTTTGTTTTACTCTAGATTAATCCATGTAGACAAAACAGTGCTGTGAATCTTAGTCAACTAGAGTATCTGTAGGATGAAGTGAATGTAAGACAGGTAATACTATCTACCATATTCATGCAATGTGGTCAAAGTGTCTTATTACTAAAAGATTTTACAATGTATTGTATCCAGGGGTCCAACCCTCCTGCTGATGGGGTTCTGGTCTTTGGTTTGTTCCTGGACGGGGCACGCTTTGACCCCCTCAACCACACCATCAAGGATTCAAGACCCGAAGAGAGGTTCTGCCGGCTTCCTGAAGTCCACTTCATCCCAACTCAGGTCAGAAATCTCTTCCATTTTTTTTTTTAATTCCCAAAATGTAGATGGTATTAAGAGAGCCAGATTGAAAAAGTTGTGTTAGGTTTGATTGTTTTGGAGTTTTTCAATGCACCTATCTTTGTAGGAAATACGCTGGAGCAGAAATTAAAATGTTATATACCACACCATAAAGAGGAATAATAATAATAATATGAACACTTATAATGCGCCGGTATCCATCACAATAGTGATGCTCATGGCGCAGTAGGAAATAGAGTAGAAATAGTCACATAAACATGGACATGAGGACAAACATTAAACATGAAATCATGTGATACACTACACATAATACTTAGCAGGATGTGACATTGAGCAAGTAAGTCTTGAATGCGGTTTTAAATTCAGTTTCAAAGGATTTAGCGAAACACCCAAGTTGTTTCTGTTTTGTAGTGGTTGTACTTTGACTGTGATTAAAGTGATGTAAAATGAAATCGAGTACTCAGGAGGAAAGAAAAAGAATTTCCTGCTTTCAGAAGAAAAAAAGAATTTAGGCTATAAATTGTAATTCCAAATGCTACTAGAAAGGCGGAATTCTGATGTAGGAATAAGAGAGAAAGGGAGTAAATTGCATTACAAAAGAGTCATTTGTGAATGTTTGATTTTATATTTTCATTTCAGATACCACCAGAGGGTATGATACCACCCACCCCGTCCACATCAGCCCCCACACCCACCCCGCCCCAATCCGCTACTTCGTCTGTAAGACGCAGGAACTACCCCATCTACGAGTGCCCCCTCTACCGCACCTCTGCTAGGTCTGGTACCCTGTCCTCCACCGGTCTCTCTACCAATTTTGTGACCTCCATTGACCTTCCCACCGAGCAGTCGCCCGATTTCTGGATCAGGAGGGCGTGGCCCTTCTGTGTCAGCTGGATGATTAGAGTATGTACATTGTATCTTTCTTAAGTTTGTCATAGCTTCATTGCATGGAGTCATGTGTTATTAATCTACCTAACCGCCGAACAGACATTCAATTTCTGAATCAGAAGGGGATTTGGCACTTCTATGTCAGTCGGATGATACGAGCAGGTACAGTTTATCTCTATAGCTTTTCAGTATTGTAAACATAAATACATTGCAAATATAAGGTCGCATGCCATAATGTTCCGGCAACGATTTTGTGGTCATTGTTTCATCACAGGCATACCGTTATTGCAATTTGAGTTTTGGGTTAGGATTGGGGTTAGTCACAGGACTTAGTCAAAGATTGAAGTTAGGAATTCAGTTTGTGTAGGATAGTAACATAATGTACACGCCCACCAAATATGATTTCTTGTTTTGGTGCTTCAACTGGAGCTACCAAAAGTTTTAAGTGTGGTTGGGTGCAGAAAATGTTTATTATTAGTGTATTGTATTCAGGTGCAATTTTTTGAGCTAAATACCTTCTGAATAAATGATGCTGACTTTATATTAAAGATAACATATAATAGAAAGATAAATTATTTGTAATTAGTGAATTATGGAATTGTATATAGAAAGTGTTTTTATAAGGGCATTCATTGTATATAGAATTGTTTTTTAAGAGTTCTTTTTATTTCACTTTTATGTTACTGATGTAAATTTAATAATGCTTGGTTTAAAAATGTGTAGATGCAAGCATGTGATGGTTGTGAAATAAAACACCTGTTAATATTTGTTATAATGCATATATATATATATATATATATATATATATATATATATATATATATATATATATATATATATATATATATGAAAGAGACCAAATGAGTCACCTCGCTTTAAATAGAGCCTTTCTTGACAAACTTATTAATAAAAAATTAAATCATATTGAACTTTGTCAATTTGGTTGTTATCTGTTATTGTAAACATTAAATAAAAAGAAGTATTTGTATAGTAAAAGATAATGTTTTAACATTTGGAGATTGTGTTTTAATCTGACTTGAAATTGTTATATTTAGAGTACTATGCAGTATTGATTAGCCTCTAGCTATATGTTCATTTACACATCTTTTATATTAATTTGTATATTTTTATGAGGTGTCAAAAGCCGAAAACCGAGAGGGCATAATTGAAATATTCAGGGTTTTAACATAATTTGTAGCATCGCCTGTTGCTTTCCCCAACAATAACATTCCCAGCATAAAAGTATCTAATTCTTGTATGTATATTTCATGGATGAAATAATTGTATCTATGTATTGTAAATAAAAGTAATAAAATGTAGAATCAATATATATGACCATTTATGTAAAATATTTGTTAAATGTCAGTAGTTTGATATCTATGGGAAAAGGAGAAAATTTCAGAGAGTTAGGTCTTTGTGTATTTGTTTTGAGGCAGGTGTAGTACAGAGTCCTCTCACACATAAAGAATGGAAAAAACAACAACAACAGAATATATTAACTATAGATATCTTTACTACTTGGAATATGGCCCTGTGAGTTGGTGCATATGGAGAAATATGCTTGTGACATATCTTTAGGAGATGAAAAGATATGGAACTAGGAAATTATTATATGATCTTCTCTTATCATGGATGTAAAAATAACAATATTTTATATTCATTCTTTAGAAATTGTTTATTTGAATGTTATATTATATTTACCGGTACATACTATACAAAATAATCCCTCCAAATTCTACAAACCGTCCAAGATATGATAGCACTTCCAGAATTATAATACATCTATGAAGAAGGGCAATAATTTTGTGAGCAGTAAAACAACAAAAAGTTTTATTTACTCTGTCAACATGCATGCACTTTTGAAGGTCTTTCAAATCCAGTACAGTTTCTATTAATCTGCCGTCCTTTTTTAATTCATGTTTTTTATCACCTTGTTTTGTATGTGATGTACATTTTTGCTGTAAAAAAATGTAAATTTGATATATCGGTTATTTCCAGAGAAATAAATTAAAAGAAGAGATAAATGTTAAAGTGAGGAGATGCTGTTTATATTGTACATATACCTGTTTAAGAGTTTTTCTAGTGTACCAATCACCAAAAAAAAAATATTCTGTGTACAGCTAGAATGTATAACATCAATCTCAAAAAACTCCATTCGGCATTCTTTGGGTTGAGGAATAAAGAATATGAAGAAAATAAAGAAAAACATAAAACTGCGCACACGTAACCCAAGTCGGACCTTGGTTTTCGTGTGGGGCCCTATTTTATGCTAGCGCACAGTGGTGCGTCAAGTAATCTACTCACAAGTCGCTTTTATGTTATTTGAGAGTGTATTCAAACTTGCAAAATCTCTTTACAGAAGAGAAAAAAGTATATTTTGGTGGTTGTTAATCTTTAAGGCTCGTTCACACACAATGCAGGGAAACATTTGCATGTATTTCTGAAAGGGTTTTCAAAGTGTCTTTAATTGATTATCCCTATATTTGCACGGGGTTTGGAAATTGTCTTTAATTGTTAATTCCTATAATTGCACATGATAATGATATATTGTATTCGGTCAATATATTGAAAAGTTGTATTGAGAGAGAGGGGAAAGAGAGAGAGAGAGAGAGTAGAGAGTGGGGTGAGAGAGATATATAAAGAAAGAGGAGAAGGGAAGGAGAGAGCTAGAGAGAGATAAACAGAAAAAGGGGGAGGTAGAAAGTAGAGGATTGAGAGGAGAGGAGAGAGACAGAGAGAGAGAGAGTGGAGGGGAAGGGATGTAAGCCTCTGTATTGTATATATCCAAACTATTTGTCATCCTTCATTCTCATCTTATTCCAGGAGAATAAAAAAATAATACGTATAGCCTTATTATAATAAGGCTATACGTATTATTTTCATGTTTGCAAATAAGCAAATAAGCTTCCATCAATAGTATCTAGCTTTGTATTCATATTAACTAAAATCAAAGTGAGCATTTTTTTTCTTCAGACCATCGTGCCTAACCATTGATAAAGTACCTAAAACGTTACGATCAGTGACAGATTCAGGGAATCCCTTGAGCAAAGAATCCTGGATTATATTAGCCAATTTAAATGTTTACAGATTCTACTTCCCCTCTCAGAAGTTGTGCATAATGGAGTGTCTGAACAAAGAGAATATGCTGACTTATGCTGACTTATTTTACATGGACAGAAACCGATAAAACTAGGCTCTGTATCAAATCAGAATATGTGCTTGCAGACTACGTCGATCATGCTCAGCTGTTTTGAAGGGGAAGTCCCTTACGTAATGCTCACGAGGTCTAATGCTTAGTCTTTACAAAAGCTTTAAAAACATAACTATCCAAAAAAATTTCTTTAATATAAAATTAAAAATCATCATATGCTCGTCAATATTGGAGGCTAATTTATGATAAAGATCTAAAAAATATGATAATAAAGATTGAGCTTTTTGATTTTCATTACGCTTTAAAACAAAAAATGCACGTGAGATCAAAATGTCTTTGAGTAGACTAAACGCGCCGTTGTCCATAGTGTTTCCGTTTGGGTAGCGTACGAAGGTGCTAGGCTGGTAAGGGCTGGCGGCCTCATGAATAAACATGACTATATGACGTCACAAACGTCATCGCACTTACTCGTCCGCGCCACGCCTACTCCAGATCCTAGAGAGGGTGCTAGGCTGGATGTAGTAGTACAAGTTTAAATGAAATCATGCTCGGAGATAGATGGAGTTAATTAATGTATATTTCTATGGCTCAATGGAGGGGGTGCTAGGCTGGATGGAAGGGGTGCTAGGCTGGATGTAGTTAGTGCACGTTTTAAATGAAATCATATGCTTCTTGGCCCCTTCTTTTTATATTATATATTAATGATTTTTATCTTTCATCTGATGTACTTTCTTTCATATCTATCATATCTTTCATATTCTTTGCAGATGATTCAAGTGTATTTTTTCTCATAAAAACCCTGAAGTTTTATTAGATACAATTAATATTGAATTAAAGAAAGTTATTTTGTGGATTCATGCAAATAAGTTGTCCTTGAATCTTCAAAAGACAAACTATATGTTTTTTAGTAACTCCCTAAAGGATGTACCTGGAAATGTACTTTTGATGATGTTAATGTTGCGAGAGTAACTTCCACCAAGTTTCTTGGGCTACATATTGATGAGAAGCTGTCTTGGGCATCTCATTGTACTAATATTTGTAAAGTCGTGTCTAGAAATACTGGTGTAATTTATGAATTAAGTTCTTTTGTCCCACAAGAAATTTTGCTTATTTTGTATTCTACTTTAATTTTGCCTTATCTCAATTATGGAGTGCTGGCATGGGGAAGTCATTGAAAACACAATTAGATAAGATTTGTGTTGCCCAAAAGAGGGTGGTTAGAGTTGTTTTTAATGCGAGCTATCGTGCTCATACTAATGTTTTGTTCTACAGTAATAAGCTATTGAAGGTTGAAGACATTTACTTTATACAGTTAGGCGCAATTATGTATGGTTTTGAAAATGGTACTCTCCCAAATGCGTTAGTACAAATATTTCGAAAGAACAATCAAATTCATAGCTATAATACAAGGCAGGCAACTGCACTTCATATTCCACGTGTAAGAACTGCTTTTGCTCTGAAGACGCTGGCTTGTACTGGTCCCAAGTTTTGGAACTCACTTCCTATCAATGTAACTAGATCTGTCAGTGTCTTTGTTTTTAAAGTCAAATTGAAATTACATTTATTGAGTAACTATGTCGAGAATTAACGTAAAAATTATATCACCAGAAATGATATTAAGTAATAATTTATTAATTGTTATTGATAACGTGCATTATCTTTTGTTTTTGTTATGTTTGATTATTCAATATAAATGTCAGCATTTCACATTCTCTCTCTCTCTCTCTCCTCCCCTCTCTTCTATTTTTCTTTTCTTTACACCAAATACCATTTTCCTCTATATACATATAACTTCCTTCTTTCTCTGTTTTTCTCTGTTTTGTTGTTTTTCTCGTTCCAGTTTGCTTTTTTCCTCTCGATCCTTTTGTATATATTTTCATCCTCTCCTTTTCAAATTTCAAGCTATCCCTTTTGTAAATATTTCCCCCATATTTAATCATGTGTAGTTTTGATAACTTTGAAACATTTTAAAAAGTGAAACATTGATGGATTATGTTATATGGGGACCTTGCTCTTACAAGCCCAGCTTTTCTAAGGTCTCCACTTTCTTTCATTAGGATTATATATCGACTTAAAATTGCACTTAAATTGTTTTTCTTATGCTGTTTTTTGTTCTATTATTATATGTAAAAATGTTGTGAAAGAAAGAAATAAAATGAACCTTGAACCTTGAACCTTGAACCTTGAACCTAGATGGAGTTGATATTTTTTAAGGTTCAATGGAGGGGGTGCTAGGCTGGATGGAGGGGTGCTAGGCTGGATGTAGTTAGTACAAGTTTAAATGAAATCATGCTCGGAGATAGATGGAGTTAATTAATGTATATTTCTATGGCTCAATGGAGAGGGTGCTAGGCTGGATGGAGGGGGTGCTAGGCTGCATGGATGTAGTTAGTGCACGTTTAAATGAAATCATATGCTCGGAGATAGATGGAGTTAATTAATGTACATTTCTAAGGCTCAATGGAGGGTGCTAGGCTGGATGGAGGGGTGCTAGGCTGGATGTAGTTAGTGCAATTTTATATGAAATCATATGCTAGGAGATAGATGGAGTTAATTAATGTATATTTCTAAGGCTCAATGGAGGGGGTGCTAGGCTGGATGGAGGGGTGCTAGGCTGGATGTAGTTAGTGCAATTTTATATGAAATCATATGCTAGGAGATAGATGGAGTTAATATTTCTAAGGCTCAATGGAGGGTGCTAGGCTGGATGGAGGGGTGCTAGGCTGGATGTAGTTAGTGCAATTTTATATGAAATCATGCTCGGAGATAGATGGAGTTAATTAATGTATATTTCTATGCCTCAATGGAGGGTGCTAGGCTGGATGGAGGGTGCTAGGCTGGATGTAGTTAGTGCAATTTTATATGAAATCATATGCTAGGAGATAGATGGAGTTAATATTTCTAAGGCTCGATGGAGGGTGCTAGGCTGGATGGAGGGGTGCTAGGCTGGATGTAGTTAGTGCAATTTTATATGAAATCATGCTCGGAGATAGATGGAGTTAATTAATGTATATTTCTATGCCTCAATGGAGGGGTGCTAGGCTGGATGGAGGGGTGCTAGGCTGGATGTAGTTAGTGCAATTTTATATGAAATCATATGCTAGGAGATAGATGGAGTTAATATTTCTAAGGCTCGATGGAGGGGTGCTAGGCTGGATGGAGGGGGTGCTAGGCTGGATGTATAGTACACGTTTAAATGAAATCATATGCTAGGAGATAGATGGACTTAATATTTCTAAGGCTCAATGGAGGGGTGCTAGGCTGGATGGAGGGGGTGCTAGGCTGTATGTAGTAGTACAAGTTTAAATGAAATCATGCTCGGAGATAGATGGAGTTAATTAATGTATATTTCTATGGCTCAATGGAGAGGGTGCTAGGCTGGATGGAGGGGGTGCTAGGCTGCATGGATGTAGTTAGTGCACGTTTAAATGAAATCATATGCTCGGAGATAGATGGAGTTAATTAATGTACATTTCTAAGGCTCAATGGAGGGGTGCTAGGCTGGATGGAGGGTGCTAGGCTGGATGTAGTAGTACAAGTTTAAATGAAATCATGCTCGGAGATAGATGGAGTTAATTAATGTATATTTCTATGCCTCAATGGAGGGGTGCTAGGCTGGATGGAGGGGTGCTAGGCTGGATGTAGTTAGTGCAATTTTATATGAAATCATATGCTAGGAGATAGATGGAGTTAATATTTCTAAGGCTGGATGGAGGGGTGCTAGGCTGGATGGAGGGGGTGCTAGGCTGGATGTATAGTACACGTTTAAATGAAATCATATGCTAGGAGATAGATGGACTTAATATTTCTAAGGCTCAATGGAGGGTGCTAGGCTGGATGGAGGGTGCTAGGCTGTATGTAGTAGTACAAGTTTACATGAAATCATGCTCGGGGATAGATGGAGTTATTAATGTACATTTCTAAGGCTCAATGGAGGGGGTGCTAGGCTGGATGTAGTAGTACAAGTTTAAATGAAATCATGCTCGGAGATAGATGGAGTTAATTAATGTATATTTCTATGCCTCAATGGAGGTGCTAGGCTGGATGGAGGTTGCAATTTTATATGAAATCATATGCTAGGAGATAGATGGAGTTAATTAATGTATATTTCTAAGGCTCAATGGAGGGGTGTTAGGCTGGATGGAGGTGCTAGGCTGGATGTAGTAGTAAAAGTTTAAATGAAATCATGCTCGGAGATAGATGGAGTTAATTAATGTATATTTCTATTTCTTGTACTAACTACATCCAGCCTAGCACCCTCCATCCAGCCTAGCACCCTCCATTGAGCCTTAGAAATATCAACTCCATGCATCTATCTCTGATTTCATTTAAACTTGCACTAACTACATCCAGCCTAGCACCCTCCATCCAGCCTAGCACCCTTACATTGAGCCTTAGAAATATTAACTCCATCTATCTCCTAGCATATGATTTCATTTAAACTTGCACTAACTACATCCAGCCTAGCACCCTCCATCCAGCCTAGCACCCTCCATTGAGCCTTAGAAATATACATTAATTAACTCCATCTATCTCCGAGCATGATTTCATTTAAACTTGCACTAACTACATCCAGCCTAGCACCCTCCATTGAGCCTTAGAAATATACATTAATTAACTCCATCTATCTCCGAGCATGATTTCATTTAAACTTGCACTAACTACATCCAGCCTAGCACCCTCCATCCAGCCTAGCACCCCCTCCATTGAGCCTTAGAAATATACATTAATTAACTCCATCTATCTCCGAGCATGATTTCATTTAAACTTGCACTAACTACATCCAGCCTAGCACCCCATCCATTGAGCCTTAGAAATGTACATCAATTATCTCTTAGCATGTACATGTACTTTTTTGCTTCTAAGTGTATTTTCTAATTTGTATTACTTTTCTTGTAATTTATCCTTTCTATTTAAAGCGCATAGGGACATGCTATCCTGTAATGTGTTATGCGCTATAAAAGAACTGAGTATTATTATTACAGTGGCGGATCCAGGAATTTCTGGCCGGGGGCACAAAATCGCATGGGGTGAAATATATGAAAACGATGGAGCGAGGCGCCCGCGGCGAGGGAGCGGAGCGACCAAGTGGGTGGGTCTGGGAGGGGCCCCTCCTGAGTAGGAAGCATTTGCAATTTTAGAACCACATTAGGTGCATTTTCAGGCACTCTCTGGAGTAATATGACGTAAAATTGCTTTCTCCTACCCCTTGTTGTTGCTATTTTGAACCCCCGTAAGTGATGTTTTCCTTGCATCTATATACCAACACAATAGAGACCATAAAAAGCAGTGCATGATAACGTCTTTTTAAATCACTTAAGTAACAGTTTAAGGGGGGTTCTACCCAATGACGATGCGGAACATTGTCCACGAGCCGCGAAGTCCGAGCCGGGTAGCGTCGAGACGATTTTTTGTTGTTGCTATTTTGAACCTTCGTAAGTGATGTTTTCCTGGCATCTACTAACATAATGGAGACCATAAAAAGAAGTGCATGATAACGTCTTTTTAAATCAAGTAACAGTTTAAGGGGTTTGACCCGATGACGATGCGGATACTGTGTGGGTCTGGACACATGATGGCGTTTTTCTATTCACATCACATTTTCACTTGGCAGCCCAAGGGGGTTAAACCCCTAACCCCTCCCCATCCCCCCATAGATCCGCCACTGGGATCTTTTGCAAACTGGAAGCAATAAGCATTACATGTAGGCGATGGAAAAAGTGCTTGCGAAACGGATAGAAACTTTGTGGGAGGCTCTTCGCGGCCACAGGGATGACAGAAAATAATATGACAATGAAACCAGCAACTGTGGCAGGATTAATGGCGGGGAAAATCTGCATGCTGAAAGAGCACTAAGAATAGGTATATCGGAAATTAATTCAAGACTAAGTTATAAGTTATAAAGGAGATAAAATCTTTGGTATTAGTCATGTTCGACTTAAAATTGCATCCCCCTCCGCCCCTTACCCGGTAAAAAACACCTTCTTATAATATTATCCCCTTTCTTTCTTTTCCTTCTCATTATTCTCCTTTTCCCTTTTCTCTCCTCCGTCTTTCCCCTTTCTTCTTTTTCCGCCTTTTCTCTCTCTCTCTCCCCTTTCCCCTCCTTTTCTCCTCTCCCTTTTCTTTCCTCCCTCTTTTCTTCTTCTTTCTCTCTTCCCTTTTTTTCTTTTTCCTCTCCTTTTCTTTCCCCTCCTTTTTCTCTTTTTTTTTGGCCGGGGCACGTGCCCCTGTGCCCCTGGATCCGCCACTGTATTATTATTATTATTACATTTAAACTTGCACTAACTACATCCAGCCTAGCACCCTCTCCATTCAGCCTAGCACCCCCTCAAGCTAGGATCTGGAGTAGGCGTGGCGCGGACGAGCAAGTGCGATGACGTTCGTGACGTCATATAGTCATGTTTATTCATGAGGCCGCCAGCCCTTACCAGCCTAGCACCTTCGTACGCTACCTTCCGTTTGATACTCGGATGGATGCCCACTGCGAAAGTTTTTTACGCTGCTCTAGCGCGCGATGTACGGGTGCACTCTCGCGGCTTGCCACCGCTGGCCTGGCCGAACACACTCAGCGCGCACTGTATGCTCTGCCAGTTTGTAAATTGTACCTGTTGACCTGAGCTTCTTGCGGAGAATCCGAAGTCGTTATTGTCAAGGAAAGCAGATTAAAGAGATAACATCAGCCGATATCATCCTGTTTGTGACTGAACTTCTGAAGTCACGATGAAGGCAACATGTGCTCTCCTCCTTTGCCTCGTAATAGCTGTAGCAACAACTTTTGCTTTTCCAGAGCATCTTTTTCGTCAACAACAGACTCCCGACCCTGAAGTGAAACATTGGGCTCTGCTCGTGGCTGGATCAAATGGATGGTACAATTACAGACATCAGGTAAAATAGCCCAGTCAAAACAGCAATTTACCAAACCAAAATGCAAAAGAACTTATTCAATTGCAGTGCAATTTTGAAATAATATTCTAAACAACGTGGGGTCTGCCAAAAATTTAGGAAAACTTATTAAATTGTGAAAATAATTAATAATCAAGTTGAACAAACCAAGTGTTCAACCCAATGTTTTCATCAAAATGTGTCCACCATGTATATTTTTTAAACAAAATGTTGGCCATTTGAACAATTTTAGTCAGGTACTTGGATGCAAAATTGTTAAAAGTATGGATTTCCTTTCATGGTCATTGTTAATTTGCATATTATGCAAATTGTATTTATAATATTCATCTGAAAATGTTGTCATTGCATTTATCATTGATAATAAAAATATCAGTTTAAGCACTAAAACCCTTTAAATTTGGTCCCACTATTCAAAAGCTAATATGACAATAGCTACTTTTTACTTACATATCAAACTTCTGCTTTAGGTAGAGAAATTAGATTTACGAAATTCAACCAGTCAAAACAAAACAAAACAAAACTTTAAAGAATCACCAGGTTTTAGAAGGTTTTGGAACATGTACTGAAATTTGAACAGGGGTTCAAAAAGCTTTTTTTAAACGGGCATCCCAAAAGTTCCCCCATGTTTTGTTCCATTTATACATGTAAACATATTGCCAAAATGATTTCCTTTTTTTATGGGGGGGGGGTATGTCTACTTTAGTGACAACCCTTGGCTGCCCCTACTTCCGTTTCAGGGTTTTTTCATTCGCCCTTTACCTCAACAAAATAAAAAATTGAATTGAAATGCATGGGCCTAAATTGCTTTTTAAATGTATTTTAAAGCGAAGTAGTATAGCACGAGCTGCATTTGAGAAATTCTCTCTCTATTTTTCTAAATGAACATGACCATAGATTGACATGCCGGTCACATGACTGGCCTGTAGTAGTAGAAAGATCTTTCTTGCTAATCGCATCATTTATAATAGAACTTGATTTTATCAATATTTATGACATGGATTTATTGTACAAATATTGTAACAAAAGTTGATAACTTGATATCTTTCTTTGTGAAAGAGCTTTGTGTATTTATTGTTTCTCAATGCAAACACATAAATTCCTATATCTGTCTTTGTATAAATATTGATTTAATTTACAATTTGAACAGGTATGTAGCAGTCACAAGACTAATCTCTGCAGTCGTTGTTATTGCTACAGTACCTTTACAAATTATAAGCATTCCCTTGATAAGAACAAACTTCTGTTTTTAAGTATTTTCAAATATTTACATATATTTTCGGTGTGACGCAAGTCATGATAATGGAAGCAGAGTTTGGCTTGCAAGTATCTTTTTATAGCTTTCATCACATGATGTTTGATTTATTTCAAAGAGATTAATCACGAGTTCTAAAGAACTGTGGTTGTTAAGTGAAAAGAATCCATCAGGTGATTATATGCAGTTTTCCCCCAAGTTCTGAAGAACTGTGGTTGTTAAGTGAAAAGAATCCATCAGGTGATTATATGCAGTTTTCCCCCGAGTTCTGAAGAACTGTGGTTGTTAAGTGAAAAGAATCCATCAGGTGATTACATATACAGTTTTCCCCCCTAAACAAATGCCATTTTACCTTACTTTTCCACAAGTATTAATTCTGATAAAGGTGTTAATAGTTGACGATTTTAAAATCTTTGGGTTGATTTCAGCTTTGGATTCATTCTGAAATGTCTTGAATTGAACAAACTGTAAAGCACAATTGTTACCATTGAATGTTTTGGTTGAATATTTTAATTGAATGTAATGTAAATTGTTTTCTAGGCCATTTGGAAAAATACTTTAAAAAAAAATTCATATAAAACTTGCCCAAATTACCCATTATTTCTTCAACTGGTGTCTTATTTCTTATTTTGCATTATTAAAGTTATGAATGATTTTCTGTTTAAAATGATAGATACTGTACATGTCTTCCAACTGAGCAAAAATTAATAATCTCTTTCCTATCCTTTTTTTGGTTGTTGTCTTTTTCCAGGCTGATATCTGTCATGCCTATCAGATCCTACACAAGCATGGTATTCCAGATGAACAGATCATCGTCATGATGTATGATGACATCGCACACAATGAAGAGTAAGAGATATCTATTTCTTAACAAAATATGAAACAGAAAGGGGCTCTCTTTTGCTTATAATAAAAAAACTCCCCTAGGATATTGAATATATGTAGGATAGGCTGTAATGGTTGCAATGAATGTTCAATGAATTATTTTTCTCACAAGTACTTAATATCCATAGGGCTTGATAATGACAGAACAAAACAAACAAAATCTCATCTTAGCGAGTAATTATATATTTTTTTAAGACAACATTTTTTTTCAACAGATAATGTATTTAAGATTATGTAACATTTAACTATATTATTATTAAAATGTCTTTCTCAAAACTTCCTTTGTTAGCCTTTATCTGAATATTAGGGAAGCAGGGGATACTCAAAATCTATGATAAGCAAATATAGAACTTTAGAAGCTTCCATGACCTGAAATTCTGATCATTTTTAAGTGCATTGAACTTACAAGAGTAGCCAATCAGCAGATACATGAGGATATGGTACACATGAAAGAAATGCCCCCACCTTTTGACTTTTGAACGTGCAAATATGTTAGCTTCTAAAGATCTCGTGACCAATGAAGGTGTTTGTTTTTCAGACTGTCAACAAATTTAAAAATGTTAGAATAGATAAAGCATTATGGGGACATCAAATGATTAAAAACCTTGTAAACTTAGCTTGCATAAAGGGAAACAGTGTGGAAGGTTACATATCCATTTTCCAAAAGTTTATAATTCTGAAAATGAAATAAGGAAGCTATTGGTTATTGAAAGTTCAGGATGTTCTTATGAAAGAGAAACAGCTAGGGCATAATTTCAAATTTGTGTGAAGTTTTAATTCACCCTTGAAACACAAAGTAATTTACAGTGTACATGTACAGTACATGTATGTTGCTACTGGTAGTCAATCGTAACCTTTATATTCTGCAAATGTTTTAAACAAAAAATGAACAAACCAAGAAACAAACATAACAAAACTGTCCTGAAAGGTTTAAATTGTTGGTAGGCCTGGCCTGCATGTGCTACACTGTACTGCATGCTGTGGTTATTTCTTTGCCCACAGCTTGCGATGCCAGGGACAGTGTTCCTCTATGTATACAAGAGGGCGTTTCTTTTGTCAACACATGAACTTTATATGGCTTTTTTTGCCAGTCACGAGATACGTGCAGAGAGTTTGGATTGTGAGAATGACAAAGCAGAAAGAATGCTGGATTTGATCTTATGATTATTGAGTGCTTTTTATATAATGTTTGACAAATTTCATTGGCTGTCAGGGTGTACATTTTGCCAATCGAATTCCTTACACTCTTCTCCAAATTTGTAATTTAAATGGTTCTATTCACTATAACTCTATTCTAAAAAGCAATAGAATCCAAATAGTGTAATTAAAAGCTCTTGGATCATGGATTTGATACAAATTTGTTTAATTGTAGTTCTGTAAAACAAGTCCATGCTTGTAATGCCTGTTACCTGTATATGACTAATCTTTAATTAGTTAAATGAAAAAGCACACCAATGTATACATTCTTTAAGACCAGAATCAAATGATCAAATTTGAATATATAAATGATTTTACATAAATGTTAAAGTATGATTGTAGCCTCCATCAAAGCATTTATCTCAATTAAAAATTAAAAGATGGCAAGACTTCAACCTAAATTCGCAAAAAAACAGAATTATATGCCCAAATGTTCAATGTTGAAATGGCTTCGCGATATCTATCCAGGCCGGATCGATATGATAATTTACCAAATATATCAATTAGTAGGCGGTTTCCCGGCAAAATTTGTATCATCACGTATTAGTCAAAACATATTCTTTTACATGATTGGTAATAAGAGCTTCCATTTCATTTTTTGAGAGGGGGGCATTTCCAAAACTGTTCTATACCTTTAAACTTAAGTTTTTTTTTAAAGATGTGATTTATTTCCCCATTATAAACTTGAACAAGGAAATAATTAAAATTAAAAGAGATACACATGCAACTCTTGACGATGAAAGATAAAAAAAATAGGCATGTTTGAAATCAGGGCATTGTTTCACTTTTACAAAACTGTCAAGTTTATTAAGTTTACTGATATGCCATCGAAACTCATGTTAAATTCAATAAACGCAATAGGATGTGGGCGAAAATGTACTTATGGCGGGTCGTGAAACACTGCCCTGATTGTTAATGTTGTAAATATCATTAAGACATGAACTATGGGAAAGTGTTCTTGTTTTGTTTTCAATAATTTCTTTTTAGAAATTCTAAAGATCAAGGCGTAATCAAACTACAAAACCTGCCCTGGTTCTTAAAATATCATTAAGACATGAAATGTGGTGCAGTTTTCTTGTTTTGTTTTGAATGAAATTTTATTATTTTGTCATTTCTTTGTAGAAATCCTAACCAAGGCGTAATCATCAACAAGCCCAACGGACCCAACGTCTATCCTGGGGTGCTCAAGGATTATACTGCTGATGTAGGTATTTTCAAGATAATGAATGGCAAAGCCTCGTTCAGATAAGAAACTGTGTTTTTTCAATTTGTTATGATGATGGTTTTTGGTTTGACGGTTCGTTACCTGACTGCTATCGAAGAAAGCATGTGTATGCTTGTAAGTAAGCAACCAGGGGACCGACGGCTTGAAGTTCTCTCGGAGGGACTTGGTAATGAGGATTAATGCCGTACGTTCTTACCTTCGAGTGAGAATTCTCCCTACAGGTGCGTGAATGCCGAATGGTCGCCCCAAAAATCAATCTTTGCATCCCGATCCAATTCGCACTAAATTGACATATGTGAACTGTCGCCCCCAAAAATTGATCTTTGCATCGCGATCCAAATCGCACTAATTGTTATGTGTGAATGCATGGCCTTCTGACAAAACATACTGGGATAAATGTCAACAATGCAACAATTGAAATGCAAGGGCAAGGAAACAAAGAGGATACTCTACTTCCTTTTTTCTGCTTACTTTTCAAACTTGGCTCGAGTATTTCTCTAACAATAAACACCCTTTTGTAATGCAATGTGTGCGCTAGCTCATTTCCGTGCATGACTCCTCTCAGAATCCTCTCTATTTAAGTTGTATTTTTATTGAATGGGACTGCTTTCTTTTGAACTACCATGCTCACAATTCCACCTGTATATAATCATTTGCATAGAATGCCAATGTGGGTTGCATTTTGTGATTGTTGCTGCGTTGGGCAAGGATGAGAAATGCAAATTACATGGAATATGCATGTATTATTCACATGAAGGGTAGGGTACTCATGCTGGGAATTTGTTTTAGTAACCATTAAAAAAGAGTACAACATTTTGGTAGGGTATATATTAAAGGGTCTGGGTGCATTGTAGTGGAAGCAGTGTGGTAGGCAGGGCTGGTATACAGTAGGTGACGACAGCATAGATTGGAAAAAACCGAAGTCATTATCAATGATCATTAAATGTTCATTTAAGATTCATTTAAGATAGTGCAATGCAATTAAATTAAATAAATAAATTAAAAAAAATTAAAATAAATTAAAATAAATAAATAAATTAAATCAAATGTTCAAAGATAGTGCAATTAAATTTGCATAATAATTTTGGTTTGCTCGGGAGGAATACCGCGTATATAGATGATGTCTACCAGCCCTGTTTATTATCATAATTATCTGTGTCAGCAGTTTCCTGCTGGCATGAATAATCATGGTATATAGCCTCGTGGGCTGCATTTTCGACTCGAAATCAATAAATATAATGGCACAGTAGGGAAACTGTGAAGTAACTTCACAGTTTCGCTGTACAAAGAAAAAACTGAAAATGTGCGTCTGCTTGTGCAAATGTTCAACATGTGACGTTTGGAGAGCTTTTCAGGTGCTATTCTGTAGGGCCTTGTGATGCTTTACATCACAAAATCATTAATTTCCTCGCCAGCCTTTTCACTAGATGCAAAAAGCATAAGTGAAAATCCACAGGGTTTAAGTTATAGGCCATGTTATTTGTTTGCCCTTTTTTGTGGATTCATAAACGCACTTATGTGAAAATGAAATCAAGGGAATCAGGAAATGGTGTTTGTTTCTTCAGAACAAAATGGGTCACCATTCTACTTGCAATTGGATGAAGTCATCCATGTATCCATGTATTAGGATTTGAACAATGACACGACTTTGCGGTTAATCCAATAAAACCATTTCCTTTGATGATACTTTTTGGCATTGACTGGTGTTCTGGAAACAGTGCTGTTATGTCAACATATAATAACTAGATTTCAATCCCTGCAACAGACACAGATTGTGAAGTTATATAACCCACTATATCCGTTATATCCAACCTTTATTATTCTAGCCTTCAAATTAAGGTTATGATCCTGAGATTCCTCTCTTTTTCTGGAAGCTTCTCTGTAAAAAGTATACAAAAATTGAATGTATTCCTAATTTTGCCTTGAGCAATTTGTAATTTTTGCTGCAAAGTGTTGGCAGATATTTAAAAGAGAAATCATATCCAGTATGCCTACATACAGTGTATATCTTACTGATTGAAGAAAGATTTATTACTGAAAATTTGTTTCTTTTTCATATTTGATAATATAGAAACTTTAAAGGTACAGAAAGGGGTTCAGATGGGATTATTGTTGATACTTATATTAAAAAAAATAAAAAATTAATAGGGTAGTATAAAAGGCTCACCATTTTGGGCTTTGAATCATGGACTAGCATATGTGCTATGTTTACGACTTATTATTCCCCACATTCCCTTATCAAAATGATTTCAATTTGATAATCAAAGTATTTTCCAAAGTGATTTATTTTTATTTTTATTTTTATTTTTCTTCTCAGGATGTAACTCCAGAGAATTTCCTAGCCTTGCTTCAAGGAGAGAAACCTCATTCTTGTAACAACTGCAGTGGAAAAACTCTGAAGAGGTAAGTTGACCTGCTGAAATTTGCATGGAGTTTAAAAATATTTTGCCACAGACAATAACATTGGACCACTTTGGAAGTAGTACTTGTACAAAGGACCCCAAATATCCACAGACCTTTTAACTGTGGACAAGTCCCACTTTGTGCATTTTGGAGTGATCACTGCCAAAGTGATGGAGGTGCTTCACGGATATGTTTTGTTTGCCCTCTTGAAAAGAAGACTTCCACCTGTGTATCATAGAATGTAGAGTTAATGCATGAATGAAGAAGTATTTTTGTAATGTAACCAAATGCCTTGATACAAATTATTTCATTCACATGTTACGTATAATTGTATTTCAAAAGTCAGAATGCAAATGGAATACAGGGCGCTGGGCGGGCCGGCCGGGCGGGCCGGCCGGGCGGGCCCGACCAACACGGAGGACTTCTGCCCCACTCCTGATGAAAAACACTGCTTCCGACCGGCACGTATTTCACATAAAAAAACTGCTTTAAACGTAACTATTTTAGTACTTACATTCATATTTCCGTTTTTAATCGTGTTTTTCTTGCAGTTTTACAAGAATCATGTTTTCAATTTGAAAATAAATGATATTTTTTAAAGATTTGCCGAGACGGTTGTTGTCTAATGTTACGAGTCATGAAAGCTGCCATCTTGAATTTACCGATGTATTAGTTATAATACACAGAGATAGCAGCCCAGGCTCGTTCGATTGCCGTTATTATAAATGTTTATTTTTAATGGGGTAAATAATAAAATCCTTAATTTTCCTGAATAAATAAATTAGAATACTATAATATGTATTTATTTTGTTATTTAGATGGTAAAATTTGTCCGATATTATTACAATTAATTTTTTTTTTTTTTTTTTTTGGGGTTTGAGCCGAACTTGTTTAGATCAGTGCCTAATAGGCACGTGTATTCTAGCTTGTTTATAGCTTGCGATCGCGACGTTGCAGAGGTCAGGATTTGGGATTTAAATGGCGTCAGTGAAGTCGCGCCAATGACTGGAGAGGCATGAATGACAAAGGAGGAAAATGGGGAAAAAAGTAGATATAGAATGAGCAATCATGACATGAAAATTAGGTATAAAATGACAAGTTAATTAGCCTGCAAAAACGTTTAAAATTTTCTGCCGAACATCCGAACCAGGCCTTTGTGTTCGGTTCGGTTCGGCTCGGTTCGGAAGTGCCATGTTCGGCGAACTTCCGTTCGGTTCGGCGGTTCGGCTACAGCACTAGTGTAGAGCTATTCTAGAAATGTCCTGTACCATTGTAGTTTTGTACATTAACTGGTATAGTCATTCTAGTCCCATATGTATGAATATACGTGCTGTTTTGACCTCCGATTTGTGACCGTAGTTGCGCATAGGCTGCACCCAGACTTTTTGTTATTTTCTCTTCCGAAAATACTGCGGCCTTTACGCCGGCAAATACGGTATGCAGTTCGCATTCGGACTATTGAAATACATTTATTCGTGACAGATGGATGAAATAGTTAGTATCTAGGTGCATATATATGCATACATTTGGTTACATTACGAAAATGGCCTATTGAATTTTTCCACCCATATTGTACAGATAGTATCTTTGAAGTGGTTTACATACATGTATATTGAGGTCGTGCATCGCGCATAATCTATGGCTATTTTGCTAGTTGTCATTCATAATGCATGATTACAAGCCGGGCAGCCTTCTTTATTATGCTAATGAGATACCAGATTCTCTAAATATGTGTTGATCTTGGTTCTATTCACAACTGCTTTGCCAGGCATGCATCCAGGTGTTTGTTTTTTATGTGTTCTGGGCTGGGCTCAGTCTACAGCCACCTCTTGGAGAGAGAGAAAGAGAGGTGAATACAGGTTTGGGGCTGGGCAAGTCCGGGTGGAGTCACGCTCGTTTTCATAGTCAGTAGGGTCATGTTTAAGATTTATAAGCCAAGTTTCTCAAGGTGCTAACAGTAAGTTTGATTTGTTTTTCCTTTTTAACATCCAGTATTTTGATAGGAAATGGGTATTTACTATCTGTAGATTACAAGAAGTAATGTTATTCAACCAAGTTACACTAAAGGCAAATATTTCTTGATATAGAATGAAGTTCATTGAAGTAGCTAATAAGTGAGTCAAAGTTTGAATGCTCAAATTGTGAAAGAAATTTCTTTGGCATACAGAAAAGTAGGTTCTCATGTGAGGATTTGAACTTGATAAAGGAATATTTATAAATTGAGGACATTCTCATAAATATTTGGATTTATATTGCATTTTTCTACTTGATGCTCAATTTTTCAGTGCTGAATTAATTAGATGTCTATAGTTTTTTTAATGTAGTTGCTTGTGTAAAGAACATAGTCAATTATAATGTTTCTGTTAGGACATAGAAGTAATAGTTTTAGGGCTTTGCCTTAAATAATTATGCCACTGTTTTCTAGAATGTATAGTAATATAGTAATAATACAGCTGTGTTTTGGATACAAAGTACCGATTGAGATTTTGGCTGTTTGTATTAGGTATAAGGGCTGTTTCCTTTTAGACAGCTGCTCCTCGGATACTTGTGTTTCCCTTGGACACTTGTCTTTTCCTCCAGACTCTTCAAGTTTTCCAGAGAGTCACATTTTGTACGAAGTTGTCTCACTTTTCCTTGAAGTCTCCATTCACGGGTTCTCTGCTGAGTCATCAATTTTCAGCAGGTCCTTTTGGCTTCAACAGCTCTCAGGGTTCTTTACGGTTTTCCAGATATATCTTGTCTTGTATTATAATGCTTTCTCCTTTGACATCAGCCAGGGGCTCCTCACACCGAGAGACAGTCGTCATTCATGATCAACTTGGTGGACCCTGGGACTTTTCTTCAAAATGACTTACTCATTATCGTCATATTTCACCAACTAGGGTGTCCTTGACTTTTGTGACATGAAAATTAAATTGATTTGAGAACAGAATCAGAAACATTTTTATTACCGGTAGTTACACTTGTTGAACTGGCTGTATTACCCCTCGCCGACAAAGTCGGAGGGGATATAGTTTGACGGATATTAATGATATTTGATATGAAGGTACATGGTATCAAAACACAGCCTAGCTCATTAAATATGCAAAAATACCTAATTATATATGCGAAAAATGTGGTTAACTTCCTTGCCTAGTAATATAATAGTATAGTCTAATGGAGGTAACTTGTTCTGACGTATATAGGCCATTTGTACCCTGCGAGGGTATTTCATATATTCATACAGTATACCCTCTAGGGCTCTGTGATGTAGAAACAAGTACTTATTTGATTTCCAAATTTTTACTTAATAAACTTTATTTAATATTCTTGATTCATGGGTTGGCATACAGCCTGTTTAGACTAACAAAGTCGATCACAATCAGATTGTTACATCACCTTTAATTTTGGGGTGATAAAAACGTACACATTTTACATCGTATTTTAATTATCTTTGCAGGCAAATTAATGCCTTACTTAATACCAAGTGCAAAGGTTGGTTTAGTACATGATTCAATAAAAAGCTATTTTTAAGGGAAATGGCCTTTCTAATTTCTATACAGGTTGTTGCTAAAGCAGGATTAACAGTACGATTCCCTTTTTCATATATATGTGTACACCCCTTTCGCTGTACTGCTATTCTCTATGTGACATTTCTTGATGCAAATTTCAAATGAATTTCCTCCAGTCTGACAGGGCTAATTAGGTTCTCTCCTGACTCGATGTACTATTTGGTCTTTTGATCTAAAGGTCATCATTTTTACTGGGCATTCTTTGTTATCTATTTTTTGTTTTGTTTACAGTGGCAGCAGCGATCATGTCTTTGTTTACTTTGCCGACCATGGAGCAACGGATCTCATTGCCTTCCCAGAGGGAGAGGTGAGCATATACATGAGAAACTTTGGAATCCCCCCTCGCACCCCCAATCACAAAAGTTGACCAGTTGTCCCTTTGGCTAACCAAAACATAATCAATGAAATGAAGTCCAAAGTTTCTATTCAAGCTTGTTCAAACTCTAACCCTACAAATGTAATACCCCCCAAAATGTAACCTATAAATTATCATTTTCAGTTGGGTCCATTTGCTTACATTTGTTCATCAATTTTGTTGAAAAAATGAACATTTTCATTTTGGTTAATCTGCTAGAAAATAAATGTCCCCTCAAGTCATAGGTTGTCCCTTAAAAGGGGCATTTGGCCAAATTTCAGAAAATTTGGAAAATTGTCACTTTTGGGCCCAAAAAAATTCTGCTTTTGCTAAAACCAACTTATTTTCAGGGTGGACTTCCCCTTTAATAATAAACACAGGGTAATTTTCAGGGGTGGGGGGGTTTAATGGTCCACAGGGGTAATTTTCCGGGGACACATGTATCATGTATGCCATTGTTTTCTACGTACAAGTTTTTTCGACACCAGATTCTAAATCGTTGAAGCAGAAGATTTATTATCCTTGAAAAGAATTATGGATTGCTAGCTGTCATATGACAATAAAATTTTGATTAATTGTTTTATTCGATTTCTTAAGAATGGAAACTGAAAACTACTGCTATCAATTGAATATGACAATAACATTTTGATTAATTGTTAATTGTTTCTTATAAAACACCCTTGCTTACATTAGTTTTTATCACCTACGAAGTGTTGCAGCAGCGCACGAAACGTCGAGATCTTTTAGATTCCTTATTGACCACATTGCGAGACAAACGAATATCACTAGCGATATTATTTTCGAATTGTTTCTTTGTTAAGAAATGGAAACTGAAAACTACTGCTATCAATTGAATTGAACTTTTACTGGCTAAGGGATGTAATGTATTTGAATGTTCATGGCTAGAAAGCCATACTTCGAAATACGACAATAAATAGCTAAAAGACATGGACCAAAAGTTCATGCCACGTGTATGTGTAGTCCCATATACCCAATTCTGTGTGCAGTGCACGTGACTTACATTCAAGATTATTTGATTTCTTATCAATGTTAGGATTCAAAAAGCTCACAATATACACCGGATGTACTACATAAGCAACCTCTAAACAACAACAAAATGTCCAGAATGTAACCGCGTGACCAGAATTCAAATTTATCTTTAATGAATGGAAACTGAAAATAAGCATTTTCAATTGTTATGTAAATATTTATATAATTATGGGAGTCTTGTCAAAACCATTTGAAATAATTGAACCAAAGTTTTTTTTTCTTTAATCTTGCGTGTCAATAAAGTGCTTTTGTAAAACATTATGGTATCGTTTCTGAATGGAAACTGAAAATAACTATTTACATTTGACATCCTTACAATGAATTTAATTCCCCTGTAATGAACAGGGGGTAATTTTCAGGCTTGGGGGCAACTGTCCAAGGGGATAATTGTCCATAGGGGGTAATTGTCCAAGGAGTGATTATTTTCACACAATGAATGTCCCCACATGCAATAGTTTTGAAGCAAACTGGCAAACAGTACTTGATGTCAATGCACATCGCAAAGTGTTTCATGAATAATTTGTACAGGTAACCCTGTTTAATAAAACTTGTTTATCAATAACAAGTTACAACAATAGCTGTTACAAGCTTCATAAATTATTGCTTTCTGTTGAAAGAGAGCAAATTCATCATTGAATTTACGTATTGAAGTTTCATGAAACGAAGCCAACGGCCTTAAGATTGATTTGAATTGACTGCAAATCACCCAATCGATGTCATAGGTTTACTTGCTCGATATGAGAGCTGAGAGGAAATGAATGAATGACACAAAAATTTAATTTATTTGTTTTGTTTTTTTAGTTGGAAAGGAATGATCTCATGAAGGTCCTGAAGAAGATGCACAAACATGAGAAGTTTGCAAAGGTAAGTATTACAAGAATATGACAACATGACAACATGACATTGCACTAGAATTAAGAGATGATGGCATCACAGAAAGTATGATGAAGTATTTATGGATAGAATAGTGGGAGTAAGTAATCAAGATATTTATATATGTAAGCTAAAAACAGGGGGAGATTACAAATATGTTTTCATTTTATGATGATGATGATTGACAGCATTTATATGGAATTATATTGCTATATTATATTTTTTGGGAGCTGTCCTTCATCCTCTTCAGGAAGTTACCGTTTGGAAAGTTATTGCTATTTCTCGCTATGCAGTCAGGCTTAGTCCCATGCATGAGTCTTTCTGTACTGAATTGGTCTTCCTTGTAGCTTGTGTTCTACCTTGAAGCCGAGAGTGGATCCATGTTCAAGGGACTGTCGGACGACCTCAACATCTACGCCACCACCGCAGCGAACCCGGACGAGTCCTCCTGGGGTTTCTACTGTAACAACTCTATGGATAACTGCCTTGGAGACGAGTACAGTATCCACTGGATGGAGGACTCTGACGTGGTAAGACTTTGAAAGAGGAGAATGGTGATGTTGGTGGTGGAGATAATAGTGATGATGATGAGGGTAATGATGAACGTATTTGATGTTGGTGGTGGAGGTGGGGGTGATGATATTGGTGATGTGCCTTCCTATGATGATGATGATGATAACTAGTCTTCCTAGGGTTTTACATTGATACCTCTCTTGATTTTTGCCTTTGAGATGAGCAGTATCTACTGAATAAAGGGTTCTTGTAAGTCTTCTTAGGAGCAGAATAACAATGATTATAGTGGTGTTGGTGGTGGTTATGAAGAAGATCATTGTCACTATCCTCAAGATAATGATCATCGACATCATAATGACAATGCTGATGATGTTGAGGTTTTGAAATTTACGAGAGACAAAAGTACACAAATATAATTTTCTGTCGTATAGGAGGACCTGAGCGCAGAGACGCTGGAAAAACAGTTCCAGATCGTGAAGAATGAAACCAAGAAGAGTCACCCTCAGGAGTACGGTAACCTCACCATGGCATCAGCTGCAGTCGATCAGTACCAGGGTGGTAGCGACGGACAGATGCACATCTTCAAGGATGTGGTTCGTGAGCAAACCCCCGTTAGTGAGGTGAGCAAAAAGAAAAGGATGTGTAACAATTCTGGAGGCACGTTTACATTGGAATAAAATCACCAACATGTTTGGCATCACTGTAATCATTAGATATTCGTACATGTAAGAAATGAAGGGAAGTGTGCACAGATGAGTTTTCATTGAACATGGACTCACGTCAGAGCCCATATATTTATTTTAAAAAGGCCTAGAACATGTGCCCCTCTTCCCCCAAAAAAAAAAAATGGAAAAAAAGGAAAAGAAATGCAATATGGATGATTTGAGGGAAAAAGAAATTCGTGGAGGCCCACTGTATTGCTTCACGAAATTGTCATAAGTTCGGTTTCACCTACATGTATATCCTATTGAAATGCACATTGGGTTGTCGGTGAACTTGTACTTAAGGCACTTTCATGAAACGCTGCCCAGCTCCATATTTGTTTTGAGAAATCATGGGGAAAAACCATACTGATGTTGGTAACTCTTGTCGTTTTTTTTGTTGTTTCTTGTTCAGCTTGACTTTGTACCATCCAGAGAGGTTGAGATGACCATGCTGTACCGTCGGCTGATGAAGACGACCCACCCTTCGGACAGGGATGCTATTCTCAAGAAGATCATGGTCTTGGTCCAGGTAAGCTGGCTCTTTAAAGAAGATCTATCAGGTTTACACATTAATAGTAATAATATTCTGTTCTTGTATAGCGCATATCACATTACAACGTCCCTATGCACTTCCAAAGAGCTTTTGGAAATTATTACCCTAGCTTTAGCTCCGGCAGCCGTTATCAGCGCACAGTGCATTTCAAGGTATAATCCTACCAGGTACCCATGTACCTCACCTGGGTCGAGTGTGGCAAATGTAGATTAATGTCTTGCCAAAGGACATTCCGCGGACATATCCACTCGACAACGACAACTCTAGCATAGTGTTGGTTGTATGTGCATGGTATATTTTCAGAGGAAAATTGGTAGTTTGAAATCTTGATTCTGATCATGTTTTTTTTATAGAGCTGGTATACAATCACCTTGAAAAATGTACCAAAATCCACTAGTGATAAATGTTTACCTGCAATTCGAAGTATGAACTCATACCTTTCAAAGTGGAGTGGTAGGAGCATTTAGTATTTAAATTAAATCTTGTGTAGAAAGATACATGTTTACAGATAAATAGGATATTTCTATGTATCATTATTATACTATTGTATTGTAGACCCAGCGTGACATCATCCAGACCGTGCGTACGATCATCATGTCTGTGACCTCTGACCTGGAGGCCGTAGAAGCTCATCTCCAGCGCCCTGAGCAGCTCACGGTCCTCGACTCGGATTGCTATCATAGCTCTGTCAAGCTCTTCTCCGACAGGTGCTTCAGGCTCGGCCAGGTAACGTTATCAATGCTTGCAATGATACCCTTCCCAGAAGTTAATATACAAATGATTCATGCGAAGGAGTTCATCATGTTGTGTGTACTGTTAACAACTACATTATCCATACCTGTATAGTATTATAGAAATTGAATTGTTCCTATTTACATAATAATAATATTGGATTGTTATATAGCGCATGTATCCACGTTGCTAGGTGCTCAAGGCGCTCCAACATTACCCGGCTATGCTAGGCTGCCTATTTCGGCGCTCACAGCATTCAAGGAATGTATATTATGTGAGGTGTTTTATTCTTTACGATGCATACTTGTGCTAATGAATATATGTATACTAATTAGTGAATTAAAAAAATGGTTTTACATGTACAGGTATACTTTAAAGATACTATGTCCCTTTTGTAGAACTTTGCAGGACTTATGAATATGTCATGTATGTCCTATCTGTGAAATTTAAACGTTAGCAGTGTCCTAATATTCAAATTATGCAAGGAAATCCGTTTACTTGCTAGAATTCACTGTCAGACACTATTGAGTGAGTGACTGGCTTTTTTTCATCTTTGTAATAACATACATAAAATGAGCTGTAAAGGGTACATGAGCATTTGTCTACATCAATAACCCACTTCTTGCAATGGCCAAAATTAAACTTGATTGAATCTTTGCGCAGCATAAAACGTACGACCATTCGGTACAATGGTCTGAAAAATCAGACTATTGCTCTATAGCTCCTAAGTTGATTCGACAACTAATAGTTGTTATTTTCCCACTTAAAGACATTTTCAAGCCCCCTTCTTTTTAGGGAAGTTCTAAATTAGTATCGTCTTTCAAATGCCGTTGCAATTTTCACTTTGTTGAATAGTATAGGTTGTTAATGACGACTTGTTTTTGTTTTCAGAATGACTATGCCATGGGCATTGTATACACCTTTGCAAACATGTGTAATGAGAACATCCAACAAGAAGCGTAAGTAGTTCTCTAGTATTTTATAAATTCTTACGAAAATGTGATGTCTTGGGGATATAATATTTTCAATCCCCAAACATTTTTCCAATAGACCGGTTTACTAACATATTCAAATTTATGGATGTTTCATTCCAGAGGACCTAGTGACTTTCGGGTTCATAACCTTGGTTATATTAATTAAATTGAATACATTTTTTTTTCGTTTTCTTGTGCATTTAAAGGTAACTCTGTATTCTCCATATGTTCTTTTCAAACAGGATCTTGAATGCCATCAAGAACATCTGCTAGAGTTTACGGCCGTCCTTTATTAGTACCCGATTCAAGTCTGTTGTACTGAAACTTTCCGATTTCTTTGAACGAGTACGTCTAATTAATGGAAGTCTTTCTCGAAGGACCTGATTTTTGGATCATGTTTCAAATGGCAGGTCTAATAAAATATATATAACATTTTGTCACCGAAATGTTCTCTTCAAGAACATCCGAGGGCATCAGTAATGTGCCTTGATGGATCTTGCATGCCATCAAGAACATCTGCTAGAGTTTACGGCTGTCGATAATTAGTACCCGATCCAAGTCTGTTGTACTGAAATAAGCTGCAACTTTTTCTGATTTCTTTGAATGAGTACATCTAATTATTAAATGCAAGTCTTTCACAAAGAACCTTGATTTTTGCATCACGTTTCAGTTTTAATGTACTTGTGTTTCTTTCAAAATGCTATCTTGATCATAAAATATAAAAAATTTGCACAAATATTAAGAGTACTCTGGCACAAATTTTTTTTTTATAATCATGTTAAGATAATTGAAATTAAATATTGTATAATTTTGTCAGTAAACTATTCTCTTCAAGAACATCTATCCTTAATTAATACCGCATTAATGTGCCATGATTAGGGACTTTTCGATTTGCACCACGTTCACTAGTGGACTGCTACGTATGCGGTCATTTTTGAAGAAGTGCGCGTCGTTTGTAGCAGAATTCTCAAATGCCTTCACCTACGAAACAGCATATTCTGCAAGCGGAGAGTGGTGGAAGCGTAAGAACAAGGCATAAAATGAACTTGATCGAAAAGTCCCTATTGTCTTTCACTAAGGACCTTGATTTTTGCATCATGTTTCATACGACAGGTCTATTTTGCATCATGTAAAATTTTAGTGTTTTTTGTACTACTTTGTATGATTATTGAATATTATATAATTTTTGTATCGTGATTTCATAATAAATACATAACGCAATTACATTTTCTTATGAATGCATTTAATAGTTTTGTCATCTGTACCCAAATTCATGTTTTAAAACATGACATTTTACACTCTTGTTTATAAAGGACTATACATATAATGTAAATACACTTATTTACAAAACAAAGACATGTAAATCAAGCTACACAATACTCAGCATGAACCCAACACCTATCATAAATAAATAAAGCCATACAATGAACAAAAATAATATCATAATACACAAACATATACTTCACTTACGAATGTAAATGACTATACATATCTTATATACTTGCCATACAGAAGGACAGGAAATCTGAATGCTCTTTATGGAATTGGAAATGTCTTTATATTTTACAAGGCAGTTTCTGGTTGTAAACTATTAAAAATTAAAGTGCGTCAATTAAAGGCAGTAATGCTCCGAAAATTAATTAAATCAAACTTTTTCTTGTATATAACTACAGTATAAATGATTGAATACAAAATAATACAAGAGTAAAATATTTAATTTCAGTACAGGCTTGAAAAGATTAAGTACAATTATGATATTATGGTAGCCTGTGCAGTAGATACAAATAATTAACTATGTTTTCTGGGTTTCACCATGAAATCCAGGATCTTTCATATATGTATAACCCTACACAATTTATTAATTTCAATTCAATAAATTTGTCAATATCCCGTCATTGATCAATAGACTAAAGCTAAATTATATAGACCAAAATAACTAACTTTATAAATGACCCATTTTCAGATTACTTGGTTTATTGTCTGATTAGTCTTTCCGGAATTATTCCATATCTTTTGATCAGACATTCAATTGAGCTCTATAGAGGGTGCTTAATATCAATTGGTCAGAATCACACACGTAACAAACACAACAAATTCTCTGTGAAACTACAAAGAAGTGCCACTTTTAGCTCAATTGCATATAGACCCACAGCGAGATGAATGAATACCAAAGGAAAATACAAAGTGCCTCTTCTCACTCATCTATTTGTCGTTGGAAATTAGCGTTTTTCAAAAAAATTGTAATATTTTCACACTGATTAGAAATTGACAAATGTAGGCACATTCTTTTTAAATATATATTTTTTTCTTTTTACATGGATATGTTCCATTCATTTCACAGGTTGTTACTTTTCACACCAAGTGATTATATAAATGGTATTTCTGGCCACTGGATAGCAGTATTAACCTACATTTTCTATACCGGTAATTTATCCAGTGGTCTATGAAGGGGATACATCTCCTTTTCAAGGGCTTGATAGAATTGGCATAATGATTTATATATTTCCAGGTGCTCCAGTATTACACCTTCTGGTTCTAATCAGACGATATGGTGCTAAATGCATTCAAGGAATTCCTTCCTACTAGGTGATGTGATGGTTATTTTACCTGACTGCTAAGAAAGCATAAATGCTTGTAAGTAAGCAACCAGACGGCAGACGGCTTTAGGTCCTCTCCGAGAAACCTGGTAGTGAGGATTAATGCCTTACCAAAGGGCACTAGGGCATCGACTTGGTTTCGAACCCGGGTCACCGGATTACGAGACCACTGCTCTACCAACTGAGCTACCGCGCCTCCTCGTACTTGAGGTACTTAACACCTTAGTTGAGAGTAGCCTATGCCGAGGCTTGAACCCATGACCTGTGTATCTTCAGTCCAGTGTTGAGACCACATGACTATTACATCTCTAGTGTTCATAAACAGAAAGAAAAATCTATACGAAAGACATGCTATACCTACATGTAGTATACCAGACTTTGGAAGCCTCACATAATATATAAACCCATCTCTAACATCTCTTCTAATACACAGATTTTCAGAACACATGTAGACTTACACATGCACTTACCTGTTTTTTTTTTTAGTCCTTTTTTTGTTAGAGAAATGGTTAACATGTATATAACATATCTTTATAAAAGAGATTATGTACACCCTAAATCAATATTACGTTCAATAGCACTGCTATAGCATCCATCTTTTCATTGCAATGGATCAATTTGCAATGCTTGTAAAATAAATTGATTTTTGCTCAAGTACAAACGGGTCTCGATCTGAAAGTGGCAGCTCGCCTGTACACGTCTACCATATCACCTTTCTGGGAACTTGATATACATCGTACATCATAGGGAGTTGATGATGATTGAACATTGAAAAGTCATCCATACCGTATCATCCAAATCATGGACATTGTATCACATGCATTTAAAAATATAACTAACTGAAAGGATGCACACAGTTGTCAAGTTTGGCCATGTTAAGATCTATTTACGTCATAGAAATAGTAACTTGTGCAATATACGTTGTCGCTCTTTATTTTTGGTCGATTTTCCTTTTTTAATAGTGAATAATTGAAATTGACTATTGTAGTATTAATAGCCTTTCAAAAAAATTGTGCATTTCTTGTCATATGCCTTCTTAATGCCCTTCAATGTAGTGTTATTAAAGATACCATAACGTTAAAATGACCAGTGGGCTAATTTTCTTTAAAGTATATATATATATATATTCAATCAATGATGTCAAAATCCATTCTTGCCCCTATCAGACAGGCATTCAACAATCTCATTTACATTTCAATTAAGTTTACATCCTTCAATAGAATTACAATGTAGAGTGTACAATATAAAGCTGAAGAAATGTGATCCAGTGTATTCCCACTCTATGAAATAGTCGAGATCCATCCTGACCTTTGAGGCTCAACGCATGCATATCGCCGGAGCAGATCCACTGACCTCCGAAGACCACAGCTCCCATGGTGTTTCGGTCAAGTCGACTTCTTTTATATATATATTCACTGCAGAATCTCCCTCAAGGGCCACTCAGCTCTGTACTACTGATGCTCACTTGGTCTCGGTTCAAAGCTGCACTTGATTTTGAAGAAAGACATACTTCCCACGTCACGTATCCCTCACACCGAAAAGACATGAATCTGCTTCCATGTGAGCTTCCAGCACGATATACCTCTGCTGTTCGAAATATATACACAAACCGATGGAAGCTTACTAGCGGATCGCGCCATGCCTTTTCAGAGGGTTTCTGTTCTGTTTTTCATTCTGTTTTTCACAAATTTTAGATCTGGGTCATGGATCGACCGTTGCCTGTCTTAGGCTTGCCCAAACGTTCTCTGCTGTCCGCCATTGATTTAGCTGAGTTGTTGTGTTGTTGCGCCTGCACAATGCGCCGCTTGTTGTTCTTCTTCGCGAGTTTTGTCATGTCTTCAGTGAACATGTCTCCGGTCCGCAGAGCCGAAATGAGGTCATCAAATTCACCGTCACCGTTACCCTTACCTTTGCCTGAAGGCTTTTTCTTCTTCCGGCTTTCTGACATCTGCAAGATACATGAGAAAAAACAAATTCAAGTAAAAAACAATGTCTAACTAAACAATTTGGTACAAGAAATATGTTTAGTTTCACTATTTTATTACACAAGGCACGGCACAGCAAAACCCCATGTCAAACCAAATCAAACCAAGAAATGAATCACACACTACATACAAACACATGTTCATTGAATCCACAGGGCAAATCCCTGATGAACAGTAATCACATAGCTATCAATTTACTGGAATACTAGAATAAGAAACAAAATTGGACATTATAGTTTCACTTAATATTCAGGCATATTCACGCTAAAGTTGGACAACCACCATTTGCTTGCCATACGCATTGGTCTTTTCTTTCTCACAACAAAAGTGTGTGGATGCAGCAAACGAGTGGTTTGCAAAAAAAACATGATAATGCAAGGTGGACTAGCAAATTACTACAAGCCTTCGAAACTATCATTCTTGTTTTGATTTATACAGTAGGCTTACGATAGCACTATGTGAGAGAGGGGGGGGGATTGGGGAGTCCTGAAAAGGACTGTCGTTGGTAATCTTTCTTTCTTGAGTGTGTGTGTAGTCCTGAAAAGGACTGTCGGTAATCTTTCTTGAGCTTATAGTTCTAAAGAGAACTATAGCGCCGGTTGGAGAGGATGGGTAGTAGAGGGGCTCGACATTTCGAACAGGTTGACTATCCGTCATCAGGAGTGACGAGGGGATTTGATTTGTAAAGTATGAGACATCATCTTGGACTTGCCCTACAACTCCTACAATGCTTCTCCTTGAGACGACTTCAGCAGAACCCGTAAAATCATCACATATGGCAAAGAGAAATTTTGCCTAATGGGGACAAATTTTCAGAATTCTTTCCTTCGCATGACCTGACCTGACCAGTCCAGCCAAACGAACAGCCCTGAACTTACCTCTTTTTCCCTCTTAGCTCTTCTTTCATCATCCTCTTTCTTTTTCCTGAGATTCTCATTGTCCGTCTTGGCTTCGTGGAATGACTGAAGGAAGAGGTCAAAGGTCCCAAAGAGATCCTCGGGGGACGTCCTCACCGGATCCTCTCCGAACGATAGGGCTACTCTCTCAAACTGATTCATATAAACAACAATGTCAAAAAAGATTAAACAACAGAAGCAGTGGATACTCATGATTTTTCAATTTGTGGACACTGATTGCCCAAAGTGTGAACACTCAGGTTACCCATAGGATTGGAACCCGATTACTTGGTTCAAAGAGGGTTGCAGGGCTTTGCACGGTGAAAATCTAAAAACTTGTAAAATGGCCAAAATGTTGTAAAAGATTATAATTGAAAACTTTCCTAAAAAGTATGGTGGCAAAATATTCATTATTAGCAAAGTTACTGTAATTTTTCTTTTTCAAATTCAAATTTTGCATCTGGCAGTGTTTCATTTCTACCCGTTTGTTGTGTACAACATGAAGGCTTCAAGAGAGAAAACCACATACCGTTAGTCTTTTGATCTGAAACTTTGCACATACTTTCATAAACTCATCTTGCTGCTACAGATACATTTTGAGATAAGTATACCTAAATCCACTAATCAACAAGAGAAAAAAATACAGGTGGTCATATTATTTTCTACAGAAATCGAAGACTAAAATATAAATACGCATGTTTACTGCACTGCAGTTTTACTGTATAAATATGGGTAATTATCTTGCACACAAAAAAGGATGTGTACTCTGTACATAAACTTGAAAATAATTTATGTGTTAATGGAAAAAAAGATATACCCAGTAACATTTTTGCGTGCATTACTCTCCATTTATGTTAAAGGGACGTTAAATTTGTGAAAGACCTCTACATCTATTTGAACCAGTTTGCAACTGAAGAAGAAAAATTAGTTTGCACTCTTGCTAGGAGTTACGAGTAGCGTACCTTTTCTTTGGCTTCCATGAGCAGATCTTTAACTTTGCCAAAGCTGATGGATGAGAGGGTCTTGAAATCACTCATCACTGAGATGAACTTATCATGCTTCTCAGTCTTGGGCTTCTTCTTCTGATACTCCAATTCCTGTTTCAAGATAATAAGTGTAAATTTAAATTAATAGTTGTGAATGCATAATAATACTCATAATGATAATAATATCAATAATATCTGATTTAAAATAACTAAATGTATTACAATGGTAACTGTACAATAAGAGTAATGGTGCAATTTTGATGAGAATAAACTCAATTTCACATTAAAATACATGTATGACAAGAACAAACAGGGCTAACGCTCAATGAGAAAATATATTTAATTTAACAATTCACAATGTCTTGTAACCAGTTCCTCTTAAAACCTATCAGCACTAGTTTGGCCAGGAGGGATTAGACCTCCCTGCATGGTCACTGACAGGTGGTTATCTCATCAAATCAGTTCTCAATTAACATAAGAAAAAGGGGACCATGGGGGACCAACGGTCACCGCTTAGGCATTGTTTGCTATATAGAGGGCGCAAGTAGCTATAAGTAGTGCAGTGGGGCTTTAAAAGCCAATCAGATATTGCAGTTGAGTTGCTCATGGTTTGCAAAGGTACCTTAAACATTTATAGTACAGTATTTGTAGTTGATTGGATTACTATGAAATATTAAACTGTACAAATCATGTATTGTCACTGTTTGTCAATGTTCAAATTCTTTGAACTCTTTTCCAGTGATTATCTTTAAAAAATAGAATATCTACTCACCACTTCGACTCCTTTTAGACCCTGCCCAATTTGGGCCATTTCTTTCTCGAGTTCTTGAAGGCTGAAATAAACAGAGCATACTTTGAGATACGGATATAGAAATTCCAAATCGAATTTCATGATTTTTCTCTAGCTTTTCTGCTTAATACAGACAATGATATCTGGCTCATTCAATACAGGTACATGTATATTGCTCTTATCAACATATTTCATGGCTGAGCAGTGCACACAAATCGGTAAAATGCTGGTACCACAGTAGTGTAAGTCATGATGCATTAGAGAAGGACCCCCAGATACAGGGGCGCACCCCTGCGACACCCCCTGGATCCACCCATGATAAGGAATATTTATTGTTTCATTTTCTTTAACAGATGGACTGAATAAATGAATTGAAACACTGAAGAATGTATATACAACATGTACATATAAATAATGTTACAAAAGTATAACTCTTTTTTTTTTTAAAGTCAATTTAATAGCTATTGCGATTTGAATAAAGCCTTGGTCACAAATGCCATTACAAACTGCTACGAACGCCGTACGAACGATTTTCAGACAATGGAAATTCGGGAAGACAATGGAAAAACAGGGAGATTCGTACAAAATTATCGTTCGTACGAACCTTTGTGACCGTAGCATAAAGTTAAAAATTCTGTGATTTATGCTGGACAAGGAGAGAATTGGTTTCAAATGAATTGTATACTTACTTGACTTTGGAAGCTACTTTAACATGAGGCATCTCCTCTTCTAGTTTTACTACATCAGGGAACTACAAATGAAAATAACAAAACATTTGAATATAATATCACTAATTTGTAGTAGTTCAGAAACTGTAAGATATACTCTGTCCATTCAACAGCTTATCTTGCTTTTACCCTTTAAAAGATACAGTTATTACACGAGAGTAACAAGCATTACCATATTATCATCCTCAAAATTATTACTATCAGAAACACTATCATTATCACTATATTATCACCATATATATCCTTTTTTTATCACCAAAATTACTACAGTCAAACCTGTCTATAGCGACCGCCCAAGGGAAACTAAAAAAGTGGTCTTTGTAGACAGGTGGTCTTTGTAGACAAGTTCCTTTAGTACATGTTTGAATGAGAAACCATTTTCAAGGGAAACAAAAAATGTGGTCTTTGTAGACAGGTGGTCTTTGTAGACAGGTGGTCACTAAAGCAGGTTTGACTGTATTACTACTACCAACATCGTTATCATAAACATATTCTTCATCACTACGTCCCATCATCATCTCCATTGTTACCATCATCATTTTCACCATCGTCATGACAATCATCATCATCATCATCATCACCATCATCTTTTTCACCATCGTCATGACAATCATCATTAACATCATCATCATCATCTTCACCACTATCATCTTTACTACTATCACCGTCATCATCACCACTATCACCATCATCATCACCACCACCACCATCATCATCCCCACCAACACCCCAACAATCTCTCCTCCTCCCATCTCACCTTCTTCTCCAGCATCTCAATCAGATAGTGGAGCAGCGTCACGTTCCTGTTGGAGCTCGACTTGGTGTCCATAATCTTATTCAAGCTACTGATTTTGAACCCAGAAGCATTCCCCCTGGCTCCTCTGTTCATGTAATTACCGAACGCTAGGACGATCTCCAAAACCTTCTTTAGCTTCCTACTGCTGCCAACCTCCTTTGATGCTCTAAGAAGAGCTGCAAAAATTAATGAAACTTGTTAATTTTAAGTTTAAGTTGATTAACCTTAAATGTTTCATTTGAAATAAAAAATGAATTATCCAGAATCAGTAAGTGTTGAGTGAAAACAGATACATATTTAGCAACTTTCCAAATATTTCAAAAATAGATGGATGGATTGTAAAACAGCATGTAAGAATTCTTTATATTTTAATACTGATAACAAGATGACAATTATTTTGTATAAGGAAATAAAAATGCAATACACACTAACGCACACACACACCCACACACAAATAAAGTCTGCATTTTCACCTACGAGGGAAAATTATTCCACACTATCAAACGATCAACAATCAGTGGCAAAGACGAGAGTTATCACTGACCTTCGACCTTTGGTTTGACCTCTCCTATTTTCTCCTGGAACCTCTTCTTAAAGAAGAGACATTTTAACCTCTGCTCGTAGTGGTCTATCTTGCTCATCTCAAAGAAGAAACGATCGGCCTTGGCCATGTTCTCTTTCTCCTTCTCGTGTTCCTTCAACAGGCTGATCTCCTCAGGGGTAGGCACATACTTCAGCAGCTGTACAAAAAAATATGGAAGAAATGTTTTGTTTCTGATGCATGATTTCACCATATACTCATGAATCCCCAAAAATGGAATTACGGCCAGTTTCATGAAAAAAATAAAAACAAACAAATATTTTCAAGAGGTTGGTTCAGTTTTTAATTCACATCCGTTACATCAAATAGAGGTATTTTTTTCCAAAAAATGGCATTACTCAGGGGAGCATTTTAACATTCATAGGGTGTGGATGAGATAAAAAGGAACTTTTTATATTCAACAACAAAAATATAAGTAGTCCATAGACCTTTGTTTTCTCTCTATGCCACTCAAAACCATGGTGTAGGATAAGGGGAAATTCTTGGATGCTTTATTTAAGTGCCCTTGGGAAGCTTGGTGAAAGTCAGGTTGATCGTAGGAATCTGTGAGTGCCCCGAGCAGCCCCAAGCATTGATCATAAGTGAACAATATAAATAATGTTCTTATGATTGCAAAATAATAACTAATACCTCAGGGGAATTTTTCTAAAAACTATCATAGGTCAAACTTCGTGGACAACCCATAAAATTATGTGTTGTAGATTTTACACGCATATCTACGGGTGTTCGCAAACTCAGACTCATGATGGTATTGAAAAGCAGGCTCGATAAGAACAAAAACATACACTTGTAATGATTGAATCACCATACCTGTTCAACCATGTCTTTGGGAAGGCTCTCCGCAGAGTCCATGGAAAGAAGAGCTCTGTGGATATCAGCGTTGGTTATCTTGAGGTTGTAGAGGAGGATGGTACAGTTCTGGGCCCGTCGGCCGTCGATCAGGGCCAGCTCCTTGGGCTTCTGGGACTTGGTGCTGCCACCGGTGATCTCTTCTCCTCCTCGGTCGGTTTCATCACCCTTCTTCTGGTAAGCAGAGAAGGTGCTGTCAAACTCGCGCAGATCGAGGACTTTGATGACCTGTATCGAGGGTAGGAAAGTAATTCAATAAGCAGGTTAGTTACATGTACATGAATATAAAAATACAACCATTCATCTCAGAAAGCTCATCTCTGCCATAAGTCATGATTTATGTGTTTAATAATCACTTCACTTCTTGAACAAATATTTTTTTATTATCTATCATGATATCTTCTATAATGTCACCTTCGCTGAACCAAGCACAGTATCTGCATACATCATTTTACATACCATAAATTATTATTGCTTTCATCCTCATCAAAGTCCTAATGCTGATTAACATCTTCATACCTAGTACGTGTATAGACACCATCATCCCTCTTCTCAAAATTCATTGTACCTTCATCAATAGCATTGTCACACTCTTCATCATTTTTCAAAATCAACATTGTCATTAACAATTTCATGATGATGATCATCTAAAGCATCGTTATCCTCCTCCTCCTCTTCCATCATCATAAGGTCATCTAGGTTATGACAAACGGTACTATGGATCTTCATGTCGAGTAGCTTGGACCAGCTGAATGATTTGACATGTCAATCATCCAGCTCATCTTAAACTACTTAATAACTCCCATCATTAACCTCATCATCTGTATCATCATCACTGTTTCACATCCTCCTCGTCCTCCTCCACCATCATCTCTAACATCACCATACCTTTAGAGCATCCAAACCTTGCCAAACGGTACCTAGGAATTTCATAAAAATCATTGTCATCACAACAGCATCATCATCACTACCACCACCATCATTATTATCACAAAAATCCCCATCCCCATCATCACTATCACTGTCATCACCATCACCTTCACCACAATTATCATTATTACCACCACCACCACCATCATCACTTCACTACCACACACACCCTATAATCCCATTACCACCATCTCTAACAACATCTCTTACTTTTTATCACCACCACCACCATCACCACCTCATCATCACCATCATCATCATCTTACCTTAAGATCATCCAGATCTTGCCAGATGGTACCCTGGATCTTCAGATCGGGTAGCTTTGACCAGTTGAATGATTTGAGAGGGTTGGAAGGTTTGGGAAGGTCTCTCTTCTTGACCGGAGCTGACATACCTCCAATAGGAGGCATACCTGGCATGCCTGAAGGGTAGGGGGAGGAGGAGTTATCAATTAATATTAATGATGAAGAAGTAATGATAGGGAGACCATACATAATAATGATAATAATTTAATGTCTTTGTATAGCACAATTCAACTGACGAGTGGGTTCTCTAAGTGCTTTACAAACCAAAGCAGCATAAATAGAGAGCAGATGATTACATAATCAAATAATGACAACTGTGTGTGGAGGTAGCGTTTATCTGTATTTTCTACATTTAGAAAATACAGGAAGAAGTAAACAAAACCAAAGATGACGGGGTACATGAATATGTACATTTCAGATTATTATCAACATTCAGGTTTACACTGTATTTTTAAGAGTTTCACACATACATGTACAGCAAATATTGCATATTATATTCTTTTTTTTTTTCTTTATTTATTATTTACCAAAACTTTTCAGGGATTGCAAAAAGTGAGGGTAAAGAAACGATGTATAGTTTGATAAAAAATAACAAAATGCAATTGGATGCCTTCATCAAAGTGCATTATGACTTGTTCGATCAACAAAGATATCTGTACCTTCACGATTAAAAACACTTACAATTTCAATTCAATTTCAAGTAATATAATGATTTTAGCCTTCTTATGAAAATACCCTTCTCTCAAACAGTGCGCATATGTATCACTAGGTCACTTACCAGGTGGGGGTGGGGGGCCGCCGAACATACCCGGAGGTGGTGGAGGGGGGCCTCCACCAGGTGGGGGTGGTGGGGGTGGAGGTGCCCCGCCCGGTCCCATCATGGGTGGCGGAGGAGGGGGTGCCCCAGGAGCCGCAGGAACCCCCACGCTCTTCTGGAGTTTGTCGTCGTCCGATATGCTTGGGCCGTTGTACTTCCCTGATGCAACCTGGGAAGGGGGGGGGGGTAGGGAATAGATAAAAAAAAACAGTTACAACCTGTATACTGAGGTTATAACTCTATGTAAGGGCAAAGTGTGACTGCCCAGAAAGAGTGATTACATAAAGATTTCAAACTCTTGTTTAAATGCCTTCAATGTTCATGCAAGTTATTTGACCTCACCTTGTAATATATCACACAAATTTCTAATTAAATTTATATATTTCTAAATGCTGATCTTTAAAAGTTACTTTGACTTTAATATAATTTTCCTCTATTCATCGAACTTGTCCATTTGTTGCCTTTTTTTCTACCTTTAGGGGTTTACAGATTTACACGATATATTATTTGCTTATTCCAATGGCAAAAAATAGTTCTTTGTTCACTTTCTACCCTGGTTCTCAAAAAAAGAACAAATCTGATGAAATTGTTATTTTTTAAAAATATAATTGTAAATTTTTACAATCCAGTATATATTCTGTCTAATTTCATAATTTTTTACAAAAATGTACAGATGCCAATGGAAGATGCATTTATGCTACAATGACAGATGAATCAATAAAATCAAATGATTTATTAATGTTGTTGTGTTAGGCCAGTGTATTGTAGATGTAGGACTAGCATTCTTCACCATTTGTTGTAGTCGTATTAGCTCTTGCTGTAGGGATTCGGCCTGCTTTTTGGAGTCGACCAGATCGACGGACTGCTTGTCGGACTTCTCCTGCATGGCGATGAGGGCGGCCATAGCCTCTTCCTGTTTAAATCACAAACACACGGGGTCCAGGCAAGACATTCTCATTAATCAATCACATCAAAAAGTCCATAATGCAATTATTTATAACAACAAAAAAGAATTTAAAAAAAAAAACACTCTGGAAGAGGAAACACACAGCAAATAATCAATGTGGAAATTCAACCAAAATATATCTGGATAATAATTTTTTTTTTTTTAAACTTCGGATAAATAGTTAGTAACTTAGTAAGGGTATTAGAATTTCTTAGGATGAGAATACATTTTCTTGGGGGAGAGGGGGTGGATATCGTCAGCTACTTGTAAGAATGCTTTTACAGCCACTGCCAATACATAGCTCTCAAAGCCTTCTTGCGGTCAATATCCTTGGATTCTCTCAAATCACTACAAACTGAAACAGATGTAGCTCAACAGCATATATATATATATATAGGCGGGCATTAGGTGAAGGTGTGAAGAAAGAATAAAGGTGATTAATTTTTTTTTCTTCTTCCCCTTTCCTTGATGGAAATGGTGACTTTTCAGCCTCCATCTTCAAAATGAAATTATAGCTTCATTGAAATGTGATACTTTAAAACATTTCAAGGAAAGAAAAAGGAAAAAACAAAACAAATTTACAATACTGGTGATGATTGCTCTGTTGAGAGGCAGTTTGTGCAAATGGAGCAAAACTTTGAAACCATTGATGACTGAATTTTAATGTTCCCCATAGGTTTAATGCAGCAGGAACAGGAGGCAACGGGTTAACAATGACCAATGACAAATGTCTTCAAAATACCATCCAAATTGCAAACAAAATGTGGTTAAATTTGTAAGGCCCAACATATTAGCATATATTTTGTGTAATAACACATTATGTGGTGTTGAATACTGTGCACACTTGAAACATTTCTCATATTTTACTTTTCAAAAAAAAAAAAAAAAAATGTTAAGTGCTGAGGAGCAAAACATTCTGATATTTACAATTCAATCTCGTACAAGCCTATAGTATACATCCATTTCCCCTTTTTGCTGTGTGTGGCAGTGCCTTAAAAGGACATCACATTGCCTTAAAAGGATGTCAACGTAGCAGTCCAGGTTCTTGTTCTCGTCATGCAAATCTAAAAGTCCCTATTCATGGCTTTTGAAAAACCTTACATGAATATTCAACTTTAATTCCAATAACAGGCCAAATCAGCAAATTAATTGGCATATATTTCTCTACAAAAGAAAGTATTAGTTGTGAGAAGGGTGTATATTTAAGTACCTTTAATACTCGATTTCTATTTTGCTATTTGTGCATGTAACATTAACAAAAAATCTTTACATGATAAAGCTATCATATGCGGATCATGAATAACATCAATTTTGGAAATATTTTGTGCAAACTTTCAAGTGAATTTTATTAAATTTAAAAGTGAATACTGCTATGTGAAAAGCACACATCACTCAAATTTGGATTAGTCATTAATTTGAATTTAAAAATAATCTTTACCAGATCCTTTAGGTTGAAGCAACAATTAAAAATAATAAAAAAAGATAAAAATAAGAATATAGGGCTTTAAAAAAAATCATTTACAAGCTTAAATAGCAGGATTAAAAGCCCACTAACATCTTGTTTTTTATTTTGTACACCATCAATAACAATATTTGATTATTGGTCCAAATTATACTCTTGTGGACAACTTCCACACTGTATTTATAAACGTTTATATCAATATCTCACTGTCTTTGAGACTTGCTTTCCTTGACACCTTCTGTTGAGAGACAGAAGGGCATTGATGCTGTGTTACATTATGTGACCTCATGACCTTCTGGCTCTCAGAGGGTGAAATCATTGTTGAGGTCATAACATTTCTTAGAGTACCATTAAATTGATTTCTACCCCTAAAGCTATGCAAACTAATTAATGCTTAGGTCATAACATTTCTTAGAGTAACTATTACATTTATTTCTACCCCCAAAGCTATGCAAACTAATTAATGCTTTAGGTCATAACACTTCTACTACCCCAAATCTACGCAGTTTTTTCTACCTCTATCATTCCTGAATCTACCTGAAATATGGCTGAGAGAAAACATTCCATAGAGACCTTTAAAGAAGTATTATGTCATCAGGCAATGGTCATGTAAATGTATGACAACAAATAATGTCTAATGCAATGTAACAGAGCAATACTATCAGCCATTCCAAATTTGTTTATCATATCTGTTATGGGAGTTGTATTCCTATCAGTAAATGTAAATAAAAATGTCCTATTCAATAGGTTAGGACAATTAATACTTATTAGGACAATTAATACTTATACCGACTTTACCACAACTTGTCATAGTTTAAGGATTATTACCTTGCTTTTGACAAGATAATGCACATTTCATGAAAAATTAGGATTTGTGACAAAAATTTATGAAATTAAAGCAGAATTCAACCAAATTAGTTGCATTGAACCACTGTTCTGCCTTGTTTGTGCTTGCCTGTTATTATTTGCATACCAAATGAAAATGTTTGTATCTCATCATTCTGATCATTATTTTAAAGCAATAACATCCACTGAGTTCATCCCGAGATATCCAACAGATTAATGTAGCATACAGTAGATAGAAACCAATAGGGGTTGAGCTACATATGTTATACATACATCGATCTGATGATGGTGAAACAATGATTTTATTGTCATTAAATCTTTCGAGGGGGAAAAAAGGAAATTTAAATGAAATCTGAAGTTAGAAGCTTACACAAAGCCTCATGTTATTAAACACATTGAAGCTCCTTCTCTTTACATACTCTCCTAGAATTTGAACAAGGGGTTTAGGAAAAAGAGAGAGGGAAAGAGTGAAAGAGAGAAAGAGAAAGAGAGAGAAAGAGAGAGAGAGAGAGAGAAAGAGAAAGAGAAAGAGAGAGAGAGAGGGGGCTAATATTAAATCTCTCAGAGAAATGGATAGGAGTCTGATTAGAGCAATAAAAACTTCAAAAGAGAAAACCATCTAGAAATCTAAAATATCATTAGTTCCCAGCAGATTTGACACAATAAAAAAGAAAGCAAGAGTCCCAGTGTCTAATTACTTTTTGCTGGATAGCGGCAGAATACAGAGTTTAACCATTCCAATGCATTTATTTTTAAAAAAAATTTTAAAGCAAGGTTCTAATTCCTGCTACTGCCATTGCACTTTTGATAGGAAGAAAAGGGAAAACAGCTTAAATATAATAAGCCGTGAAATACAAGGAACTGCACCTTTTTTTTTTACAGCGTTGGCATGATATAAGCTTGGCATGCAAGACTTTGAAGCCAAAGATTTGGCGATATATTCCAAAGCCCATATAATTTCAACAACTGCTTAAAGCCAAAAGGAGGCTGCTTTTTAAAATATGAAACTGGTGTACTGGCCCATGCCTAAATGCACCTTGTTTTGTTTAAGTAGACTTTAAGACTTGATTTTCAAAGTTTAATCTTAAATTTGCTTAGATGAACAAACTATAAAAGAGACAATATACAGGTACAATTAAGTTAAACTTCACTTTAAAAAAAAAGGAGTAGTGATGTGAGAAGTGATAGAAGCAAATAATTGTGACATTGATAGTGTAAAACACAAACTGAATCAATAAGACAAATCTTGAATCACATCACAATGATAAAGTGTAAAACAAACAGAATTAACTCAATTAATTCAATCACAAAAAGTGATGAAATCTCAATGAAACACTCAAAAAAATGTATCAAAAATTCAAAATCTAAACCATAATAAACTTCACTATGTTATGTAATCAAAATGTCTTTTTAAAGTTAACTGCGAGAGCTTGCAAGGTGAAATAGTAGGAGAAAAGGAAGGTTTTTTTCTTTTCCAATGGCAATAGCGATAATAGGAAGTGGTGAAAAACAGGACAGGAAAAGGCTTTAACAGCAAATTGGCAACGGCCACATCAGAAATGAACACATGAAAACTATTTGAATGAAACGTCAATGGTGCATGCTGGGTAAAAGGAATACAAATGTACGTCTGTACCCACCGACGACATTGACTGAACATCTGACCTCTATAAAAATAAAGGAGGAATGGATGAGCGAGAGACAGAACGTGGGAAAAAAGAAGACGTTACACACAAGAAAAAGAAAAATAATATCTACAACAATGTGATATATATTCAGTCTTCAAATGGTCATCTTCAAACTCAGTTCAATCTAAAGAAATATGATTGAATTTTGGAACATTCATACTTAAATCATAAACCTTTTCTTTTCAATAATACACCTATCTTTTATATTTATTTCCTTTTTTGCACCCTACCTGCAACCTCTGATCCAAATACACAGGATACTCTCAACATATAAACTTTAATAATTCATTAAATAATAAACACTTGCTTGTAGGATATCATGAAAGAGATCTTGAAAGCACCAATGACTTCCAATAAAATTAAGATACCTCATCAATAGAAGAAAAAAAAGCCTTTCATCCTTAATCCGGCTGTCTTGGATATTGAAAATGTCTATCTTTAAACTGTCACTTTCATTTTCAATTATTTGAAAATATTGGAAGACATTCGGATATATCATATATACTAATACATTTTTGTCAAAGAAACATCAAGTATTTCTACATCACATCGTTATCAGACTATAGCAAGCAATATCTATTGCTAAATATCAATTTAGAAAGATGCATTCCATTTGCACTGCTTCATATTCTACTCATCACTGATCAACACGCAAGACTGCTCATTAAATCAAAAAATGAAAGAATGCAAGCCATGGTTTAGAAGAGATACGGTTTGCAGAGATACCTCTCACAAGCTCCATTACATAATCATATGGACTGAATCAAAAATATCTCACTAATAAAATGAATACTTCTGCCAACAAAATGGATAAACCAAAAGCGATGAGATAAACACATAACACCAGACGAATGGCATGGTGATACACTGAAAGCGATATTAAAAAAAAAAAACTTTTAATAATTTAACTAATGATTTTCTTTGAGTTTTCATTATTATTTTTACATTACAGAGCATTCTTTGAAACTGAATTCAAAGGGCTTTTGGCCAAGCTATACAAACCACTAGTAGAGAATATACTCTGTCCAGATTATGATAATCTATGACATGGTGCACACCCAATCCCCCCAAATATAATTACCGGTTGTCATATCTACATCCAATTCTTTTCTCAAGTATCAGGCAGCTCGACAGCTTGACTCTTGTCACTTTGCTATAATCAAAAGTGCAGTGATCAATGTATGTACAAGTAGAATGTTCCAACACAGCTTTGCAACAACAACAAAAAACAGAAATCATGGCATAGTCTTTACAAGATTCAACTGACTTGAAGATGACCAATGAGGACGCAAGGAAAAAAATGATAATAATAATATATTGCATAGACGTAATACACTGAAGAAAAGAAAACTGGATATACTATGAACATGTATTTGGGTAAAGATGTTTACATGTGAAATGACACAAGACAGGATACAAAGTTGAAATAATTAGGCACTTTGGATTACAGTAGCAAATAGGAGAAATTTAATTGAAATAAACATAAAGACATTGATGGTGAAATCATAAAATAATAAACAATAAGCAGCTCAATTGGGAAATGGAAGGCATGAGCAATCATTTCACATCAACAATGTTTCTGCTTTTTCAGCTCATATAATTAGACCCAGAGCTAACCCTTTTTGAGCCTTTTGAAAGCAAAAGGCCTAATAGAGGTAGCTTAAGTCAAGATCAAGTATAGTACAAACCATGTTGTGAAATAGCTGTGTATCTTCAAATTCCTCTGTATTGCAACAACCAGAGTGTTGTTTACCCACACTAAAACAAAATCTTTATGATCTTCCAAAGCATGGAGATTTTACAATGCCATTAAAGGAAGACTTGTGACAGGTTGAGGTCCTAAAAAGTCTGGATGGTTTGGGTGATCCTAACATAGCACCTGTGGTTAGGGGTAGGAAGGGTTTCCATGACAACAGGGAGGAGGAACTTTCCAATGACACCATCATAAACATGATGAAGGGGTGGAAGGGATAAGGGTTGAAAGGGTAATTAGTCTCTATAAAACAGATGGTTTTGATGTGAGAATGTTGAACCAGGTTCCCTTGGGTCGTAAACATACCCTATATCATGCTCACAAAGAATGAGGAGGAGGAGGAGGTTGAAAAAGAGGGAGGGAGGAAGGGATGGATGCATTCCTATGTCACCATAGAAAGTGGAGGGGTGGAGTTGCGCAATTGAGTATAAAAATATGGAATGTGTCACAAACATTGACATTCATTAACTTTATTTTTCTTCCTATTTTTATTTCCTATTTCACTTTTTTTCTGTTGGATGCACATACAAGTTTGGGTAAGAGAGTCTAGGGATATCGTTGAACTTTTGAATGTAAAAAAGAAGGAATGTTGCGGACAAATTCTCTTTCCTTTCATTTTTATTTGTATGGAACCTTCTGTTTTGTTTGCATGCATTAGTTTCCAGAAGTGCTACATCACAAACCCCATTCCAGGGTACCTCAAGATGACTTCCTCGCCATCAGCTTCGGTCACGATGCCGTCATCCTCCCGCTGGGACCAGACCCGATTCAAACAACAAGCTCTTCTTTCCTACCTCTTCAAATGTCAATGCGCATTCTCCCATGGGCTAGTAGGAGACTGCTATCAATAGACCCATGTGAAGGTGGTGAACTGTCCAATGCCTCTTTCGTACTGATTCACTTTCTCCTAAGACACCATTCAAAGAGGAACCATGTGAGATTCTTTCTACTGTCACAGTCTGTTGCCCAATGAACCTTAACAAATGCTTGTGATTTGTAAGATTGGTTGCTTGGTTACCAACAACTGTGAACCCAACACAGCTTTATAGTCATTCCCCCATCTTGTGCTCAGTGATTTTATGTCACCTGTCAAAATTGTACAGAAAAAATGGCAGAATAGAGTCCGATTTCTTACCCTTTGTAGTTCCTTGCCGTCTAACTCCCTGTCTTTTCTGTCCAATTGTTCTTTGAGTACTCCATATTCTAAAGAAAGAGAGCAATACAGTAATTGGAATGTTATTAATAGGTATGACACTTAGATCTAAGCTACCGAAAGTAGGATTCTTAAAACCAAGGTTCTCCGGTAATTTAAACCACATCATAAAACTATTAACATGTTTATAGTATGCCCATCACACAGGGTGCTCCTGGTACTCCAGTTTTATAGTTACAATGCTCTAGAGTACACAAACTTCTTCCTACCAGGTTTTCATTAACTACTCATGCCACACCAGGTGAGGTACATGGGTACCTGGGCAGGAATTACAATTCCTTATAATGCTACTAGAGTGTCATAATGGCAGCCATGCTAAAGCCAGGTAATATTCATGTTATCCCTTTAAATATTCTTTCAGGGAGTATATTAGAAGTAGAAAATAGGAGAAAGAACTCAAAATGGCCTGTCTATCTGTTGTTTAACCGATTACACCCAAGGACAAAATCCCCATTTTTCCCATGTGCATATCCTAAACCTTTACCTCTTTCTCTTTCCTCTGCTTCTCGTTGCCTAATGACGTCTTGGTTGATGACCTTCTCGATGACATCTTTGAAGTTGATGTCGAAGGGAGAGACGTCCGGGTTGCCTCCGTCGTCGAACTGTAGTACGATTTGTTGGAGTAAGAGATCGACCAGGGACCAATGATGGATACTCTTGCCTTGGTCTGTAGTAAGATGGAAACATGAGAATGAATGAAAGTTGTAGCACAAGAAAGTGCATGCATGATTACTTTATTGCTGTTGTTGTTGTTGTTATCATTTTTGCTTGCTGAAGCAGCACTTTTCATTCTTTTCCTTACGACTTAGGATCGGGGCATCACCAAGGGGTGAGGTGGGGATGTGACACCCCCAAAGAAAATTTCTAGAGCATACAGAATTTTCCAAGCCCTTTAATGGCGAATCACATGAGCCTTTGGTATTTTTGCTTGGTTGGAAAGGTTGTGGAACCTCTGTATGTTGATTTTTTTTTAATCTGAGGACTGTTTTATTTTTTGCTTCGTGGAAAATTTCAGCAGAGTTGGTCCAACATCCCCACTCTTCAATTTCAAATGGTCTAGTGATGTAACTTTCAGGACACTCTTTCATCATAGTTCACCGAAGCACTCTTGAAACGTACTTGGAAGCAGTAGCAAGTGTTGTAGCACGGACATGAGATGTGGATAGGCCTCTGTGTGGCTGATCTTCTTCTTGATGACATCGAACATGTTGTTGCCGTTTCGCACGTCGACGTGGACCTGAAAGAGAAAAGGGTTACAACATTACAACCAACCATCAAACACAAATTCACACATGTGCCAATGCTACTGGTATTAGGAATGGCATATATAATACTCATATTCATGGCATTCATGCCATTAAAGTTTTAGAGTTGTTTTATGAAGGTCGGTATACAGTTTACAGAGCAAAATGAACAAGTGAGCCATATTTGTGATGGCCAACTACATTACTTAATACTACAAGACGTTCCATCACATGTGAAAATATTATTTTGCTGACAAATAGCATTGGGCCTCACAATCAATCCCGAAACCAATGAATAAGGGTGATTTTCCTATCACTATTCATAATTTTTTACTTGTACTAGATGAATGAAGAATGGATTTAGAAAAGTTTACTCACCATGTCGAACCTTTTGGCAAGCTCTCTCTCATCTTCATTTCTGACAAGCTCAAAGAAATCTAAATGCCTGAAAGGGAGAAAGACAAAGAAAAATGATATAAATGCCACACTGAATTGCAAAAGTGCCTTTAATTTTTAAAATCGTGCAAATGAATTAACTGTTTTATTTCAAGTATCCTGGTTGTTCTAATATAAGGTACAATTTGAAGTAAGACTCAAAAACTTACATTCATAATTAATACCTATTAATGCACGATTTCCAATGTTGCAGTGTAAATGATTTTTAAATCAAAGTATTTCAGTCAGGTCACTTTACAATACCTTCACATACAAGCATGTCCATGTATTTGCTTTGGAATCACAGATTGAAAACAACTTTACTCACCTATCTAATGTTGCATTTTCTAGCGTTCTTAACTTGTCAATCACAGGTTGAATACCAAGCATGAGGAACTCGTATCTCAGGTGAATCCTAAATTCCAAATTATCCTGCAAATAGAATAACAAACAAAGAGCATAGTATTACAAGTTTAATTCAATGTCTTTCACAACATTCAATCCTAAATTCCTAATAGTTTATTTTTCAATCAACATGCAAAGCAGAACTCGTCAAATTTGGAAGGCAATATTAGACGAAAATATGGGAGCATCTGGGGCCCGTTTCATAAAGCTTGTTATCTATATCAAATGCTGAATTTCTATGACAAATTTGCTCTCAGCCAATCAGATGCCATGATTTCAGTAGCTTATAACAGTAGCTTGTAACTTGTTATTGATATCAAGTTTTATGAAACAGGGCCCAGGCCTCACCCAGATGGATGCTGAAGACCATAGCATTGTTTTAGGAAATTGTAGCAAGTACAAGTTCAATGACATCCCATTGAAATGCGTGGTTAATTTGATACATGTATTTGAATGAGTTGTTGGCCAACTTGTACTTATGTGGATTTCATGAAACCCTGCCCAGAAATCTTGGAGAACGTCCACAAAGGAATGAAAGGTCCAACCCCACAGCATGGCCGGAAACACGGACGTTTAACGATGAAGATGATGACAAAAAAATTCTACTGCTTAATTCTAAGCAAATACAAACTGTTTTCGAGTCGAAAATGCAGCCCACATAGCACTTATTACCAGGATATACATGCCAGAAGAAAAACTGGCATGAATATACCGATGATAAACAGAGCCAACACACAGATTCATTACACCCCCACCAATAGTTAGTTATCCCTGGACTATGATTTTTACTTTGTAATTTGCCCCCCATCCATATGCTGACTCTGTTGCTCACTGCACTGAAACAAACCTACATGTATTGCTTGTATATGCCTCAAATTAGTTGCTCATTTTTTTTATGGTGAATGCAACACGCCACGAAGAAGATGTTCACGCAAAAATATTCACCAGGTTCATTCATATGTTAAGGAAGGCACAAGCTACCAATAGAGTGGTTTACTAATGTCTTTCAATTCATGCATGCTTTCTTCTATTTAATTTACCTGCTATGCATAACAGCATCTCTATAGAGGGCATCCACTTTACATACATTAGTAGTTGCCATGTCTGGCAAGCATCTGGCAAGCTTTTGTTAAAGAAATATGCACAAAGTTTGTAAACAGGTGAGGTCTATTGACTGGTTCACAAATATATTCAAATTCTAATATGGATGTTTCTTCCCAAGAGTGCTTAGTGATGCAGTTCATTCACTTTGTATTGAGTTCTTCCATTTCAATAGTCAGAATACACTTTGCATTGCTATGCCAGGTAATCCCCAGGCAAGCTTTAGGTTTATCAATAGATGCCATTGTTACAGAGGTATGCATGAAACTGAGAATATTAGTGAAGTGGTTTATTTTCAGCCTTGCATTGTTGTATACATCTCGTGTGGTATCTAATTCTAGGTGTTTGGGACAGTATAGGTACTATAAGGTAGACACACTTTTGAATAATGTGTGACTTGGGAATGAAAAGATGGGGTTTAATAGAGACTCATTCCCAAGACATGCACAGAATTATTTCCACATACAGGTGGGCCCTTCATTCAATGAGGTACAAATATCCTTCTTCTAAAGAGACTTTTCAAGGTAAATCCTAAAAAGTGTTTTGAAAATTTTAGAAATGTTTGGAAGCTTCAAAACACTGAAGCACAATGGACAGGACTGTTTGGTCAAAATTCATTGGTTGCATTATTTACATCATTTATCAAGTCAGAACTATTGTCAAGAAATCTGCACTCTCATTCTCTCTCTCTCTTCCCAACTTCCACATTTCTCAGCTCTTTGCTTTCTCTTCAACTGTACCACCATCTCCATTATCACCCCCCCCCCCTCTTTATTTTCCTTCCACCACTCGATACAATTCTTTTGTCAGATTTCAGTAAAACACACACATATATCCCCTTGTATTTGATCTCTTTCTCGTCATTTGCTCCTCTATTTCTCTCAATCTCTCTATCTCTTTCTCTTCCTTGCTCTTCCTTTTCTAGTTACATGTAAACTATTCATCACGCTACTGGGGCCTCCCCAGTTACCACTTCACATAAAAGAGTATGATGCTAACATCAAACGGGCTAATCCTAAATTTAGTACAGTCCTTGCGCACTGCAAAGGCCAGACTAATCACAGCCCAGAAGAAACCGCTGAGGCGCTTCCTACCACGAGCATCGGTTCTGTCAAATCTATCACGTTGTCCTGCGGGAGGGACGGACGGGACACACTACTAACGAGAACTGGATTCTAATTCTCCCCTCAAAGGTGGCAAAGTTTTTATGTCTGGGGTCTAGAGTATCTATCCCTTTGCGGACAGCTGTCCCTGTATGAAAGAGTGTTTGTAATCTCCCCACAATTCTGAAGTATGTTGCCAATAACGCGGTGCACAGGGAGAGAGAAATTGATATAACAGCCATGATATGAATAGATCCCTCAGAGTTGGGTTTGTGTCGATTGATATTAAGCAAAGATCTAAAGAGACAATTAGTGATACAAGCTTTTAAAATTAATCCCCATGGCTCCCAAATGAGCCCTTTGGAATAAGCTTTGCAGTATAAAAGTGCTGATATTTTCTCACAATTATGACTAGTGATGAATTTTTTAAATACTTTTTTCATTCCAAAGATATCAACATTGCAAAGGGGATGGAAGATTTGATATAACAGCTTTGTTATCATTGGACCCATTAGTTCAAGAGCAAATTATATCTAACTTTTCCAGTATTAAAAACGCATGTCACTAAATATTCACATTTTCACACTACACAAACATAACTGCAATCTAACCCCCTCATTAGCTTCAAATTTGAAGGTGAAAAACCTTTTCCCAACAGGTTCATTTCTTGGCAATCACACAACTCATTTGTTAGCGCTTATTACGTAATTGTGACACAAAATTGGGAAAATTAATACCTCGCCGATGTGGGAAGGAGAAAATTACCCGCGTCTCCATATGAATAAAAAGAGGATGTGCTAATTCCGAAGGTAAAATTTCAGATGTAAAAGCTACAACCTTAAATTTCAGATTTCAAATTGATCCTGGAGTAACATTTGGTTGCCACATTCACTTTTGAAATCTGGAGTCGGGAGGAAACGTTCAATTTGGAGCAGATTGTAAAAATAGGGTCCGCAATTATGACCAAACCAACCCAACTTCCCCTACCCATGTGTTATTTCCTTTGTTAACTGACAAGGAATGAAATGTCAAGTGAAATAGAAAATTTTGTTCGATCTATTCTCCATTTACAAAGAGAACCGTTTCACATTCAATATCAAAAGAGCTTATGAAATCTCACTGAATGTTAATTATTTTGACTCATTCAACTTTCTCCAAATAAAAAATTTCTCTACTGCCTTTGCTACCACAACAGTATGTTTTTGTCCACAATTTAAACAACCCCCCCAAAAAAAAAAAAATAAATAAATAAATAAATAAAAAAATAAATAATAATAATAATATTGTGAACCTACAACAAAAAAATTGCAATTTCAATCATGGTCATGTTATTATTTTATATCCAAGCTCTAAAAGTATCATTGAACTGTTAAATAGGCCTGTTTGCCTTCCATTTTAACAGCCTCTCCCCAAATTAATCATAATTTATTGCTCAATTACCTTTCTGCCTTTGCTTGCAAAAACAAATTTTCAGAGTGAACACATGGCAAAGACATTGAATTTGCTACTTTTTTTAATTTTAAGAAACAGGTCATGAGGAGAAACATTTGTTTCCTATTTCTAAAACTGGCAAGCTCTGAGGATCGACGAATGATAGGTGAACATGGAGACATGGTTTAAAGAGTGGGTCTACTGGGACTGAATGTATTCTAATGGCAAAGATCCTGTGACCTTATCCGCTAGCTATCTCATGGGAGACTCCTGACTTGAGCTTCTTCTAACCGACAGTGTTTACATCATCCACAAACTTAAGAAGATATAAAAAGTAAGATAATGATAACAACAACAACAACATCATTCACTTTTGTTTGTGTATCACATGGAAACAGAAATGTTCTAATTTGCGTTGAAAGTTCTTACTCTGGATTTGGCTTGGAAGAAAACAAATTTATGACAGCATAAGGGGTGACTTCATATCAGATTTAGATTGCTAGACCTGGGTTGAGACACAAATCTGTATTTAAAATGCCTTGCTAAAGCTCAAAGTGGGGACATCCACAACAAAATATATTTTTGTACTTGAATAGAAATATCTCAATGGGATCATCTTCAAGCCCAAAACTTCTTGGTGTTTTTTGTCTATTTGGGATGGTGTGGATATGAGCTTAGAAATCTTCCTGATTCAACCTTTCTCATATTTTTCTGAAGCAAAACTTTACAACTCTCAATGAAACTTTTAGGTAGCTCAACAGCAGTGACTGATGAAATATATAAATAAGGATTGCCAGTTCACTGCCAAAGTTCAGCATCTTTTGGGAGTTGCTACAAACATTTTGAAGAAAAAAATATGGTAAGGTGTGTGACAGTCTGGTGAGACACAACATTTGGAAGTAAGGCCTCTCAGATAATCTTTTCAAAATGGATGGTATGAACAAACCCCCTCAAAATAAAAATGAGTTTCATAAATAGCCAAGATGGGAAGGGGGAGAGGCAGACAGACAACAACCTTCAGAGCGTTGCTCCTGCCAAACTTTCTTATCCGGGAGGAAGGGATGACAGGACATGGGTGACTCAGGTGACTTGAGGGAGAACTGGGAAGGGTTAAATGAGGAAAGGGAGAGGGGGAATGGAGGAAGGGGTAAGAAGAAGAAAGGGTTGGGGAGAGAAGGAGGAAGATGTGATAGAAGAGGTTCGACACATAGGTGACAAGAAGAAACCTGGAAAGGGCAAAATTAGGGAATGGAGAGTGGGTAGGGTCCGTAGGGAAAGCATGGCTAGATGGGGGAGAGATATAAGAAAGGACGACAGGATTCTGTGACTCTGGTGACAAGGGGAGAGCATTGAAAGGTAAGAAGAAATAGGTTAAGAAGAGGGAAAGGAGAGTGGATGGCTGGATATGTGAGGTGGTAGGAGTACTGGGTGAAGGGCGGCGAAGTGAGCAAGAGACAGGGAGATGGAGGACAACAGGACATGTTTTGACTCAGGTGACTTGGGGAGAGCTGGGAAGGGCAAGATGAGGACAGGAAGAGTACTTGGTTGGGATTATAACCGGGTGGGGGACAGGGTGAAGGGGATGAGAATCTCAAGATGACAGGCCATGTTTCGACTAAGGTGACAAGGGGAGAGCCGGAGGGGAAGAGGAGTAAAGGGAGAGTGAACAGTGATGGAGGGGTCCAAGGTACATTTAAGGGGCAAGAAAGTGAGTGAGAGACAAAAGAGATGGAGGAACTGTTTACAGATTACTTAAACTCAGGTGACTCAAGAGAATGGGAGGGAGAGGGGAGAGGGAGAGGGGAAGAGATAGAGATAGAGAGAGAGAGAGGGGGGAGAGGGGGAGAGACGGGTGGATGGGGGCAGAGGTAAGGTGAAGGAGTCAGAAAATAAGAGTGGGAGACAGTGAGGTAGAGGAAAGGATAGGAGACAGGCAAAGGAAGGAGTGGGATTGAGAAGGAAACATCTTCTTCCCCCTGAAGAATCACGTTACCTCATTGGTCAGGTGACACTATTTGAGTGAAAAGGGGAATTGATAAAATGGTCAGAGTGATAGGTCTACATGGGGGAGGAGAAAATAAAAATAAACTTTTGTACATTAAAACTTTTTCAAGAAGAGGAATAAAAGAAGCAACATGCTGAACGCAACAAAGGGAGGGGCATTTTTTCCCAAGAGATTAGAAGCAGAGGGTAAATATTTTTTAAGTCTTTCAAGAGTCTTCACATAAATGTTTCTTTATCTCAATGAACGAAACATGTTGGCTGAACATAACAAAATCAAATAGTGCATTGATCTTCTTCCTTTTTATTTTCTTTTTGTACTGAATTTGTAACATAACATTAGCAGTGCCAAACAACTTAATCTATCATTAATCCAATAATTAGGCAATGTCAGAATTCATTAAACTAATTCTCTAATGCAACCAAATGCTGGCATATCTTCCTTTTTTCCTTTTTCTCTTTGAAACTTTGCCAGAGGCTATTATGCTCTCAAGTAAGACAGAAACACAAGTAAGTTTGACATTGCTCAACTTTACTTTGGACTGGAAGGAAGCCATCAATAAAACCCAATATATAAAATGGACATTCATTGTCAATTTAGAAGCCTGAAACAAAACTTCTATGGGAAAATGAATCTAAGAGCTGGTATCTTCCATTCTTGCTCTCGTTTCCTTCAATAACCTCATTAGGGAATTGCAGAATTCATTAAACAAATCTGAATGCATACTTTTCTAATGCACTTTGTTATACTTTTCCATATATCTATCTATCCTTGAATTTTGCCAGAGGCTATTATGTTCTTAAGTGGGAACCATGTCAGGCTTAGAATGACAGAAACACAAGGAAGCTTGACATCTCTCAACCTTACTTTGGGCTGGAAGGAAGCCATCAATAAAGCCCAAAATGGAAGGTGGAAATGAACCATCATTAGCAGAAGCCAGAAAAACACAGCTACCGTGCTTTCCTTTTTTACCACTGACAGCACGACATTCCCAAAACAGGGTCGAGCTATGATTCTTGCAAACCGTCAAAATAAAAACAATATCCTACAGCATTTTCTGGCCATCATAGTAATGATTTGATTCATCAGATGAATGTATAAAAAAGAAAAGAAAAATATATGCCAGATACACACAAACATAAACACATTCACATCTATACACCTTCATAAATTGTCTGCTTAAAGCCATAAAGGCATTAACTCTATGTAAAAGTACACCTGGGGGGTGTTTCACAAAGACTAAGATCGAATTTAAGTTGGGCTTAAATATTAACGCCACTGTTTGCTCTCACCATTAATGATCTTTAGATAATATTTTTTCTTCCTTCAATAATGTAAATTCTGAAGATTTGTGACCATGATTTGTACATCCCTTGAGAGACCAATGCCAGTGAACGGTGAGAGCAAACAGTGGCATGAATGGCCTGTAGTTAAGTTATAGTTAAGTCCAACTTAAAGTCGATCTTAGTCTTTGTGAAACACCCCCCTTTGATGTATTCTGAATTTCTGACTCCAGCACATTAACTGTAGGAAACAAGTAGTCCCTGTACTGAGCCTATGGGAATGAGAGAATTCGGCATTCAACAGGTTAACTTCAGATACATTTATGAAGATGGTCTTTCTATTAAGGAGACTGATCAAACCTGGTCTGACACAGATATTTTTTGTGTTTGTCAACTCTTGAAAAGCAACATGCTGATTTCGTAAATTAGTTTTTTCCTCACTAATTTGGGTCAATCATCAAAAATTAAAAATCGTTATATCCCCTTCAGGATTCCGTCTATAGATATTTATAACTTGGAATCAGCAGCAACTCTCATGTTTGCTCCCCTATTCCCTATTCCCCCTTCTCCTCAATTTTATTTCAATTTCATCTTTTCTTACAATTCACAAAATATTCTCATCAATGTCTCATTTTCCTCATATTTTCTTTCCCTTTCTTATTCTCTTTACTGGAAAAAGTCTGTATCTGCACTATAATAACATTTTTCCTTTTTCTTATCATCCTCAAAACATACAATGCAGTTTGGAATATCAACTGATTACTGGCATCTCTTTTGCCTCTCATTACTATTCATCATTCAACAAGGTATTTCATGGAACAAACAGTTATAATTATACATTTATTTTGTAATTATACATTTATGTTGTTCTATCTGCTAATCTCCAATTAACATCATTCACAGAACCCTGCATACAACATGAATGCAAGTCATTGGCAAGGCGCTCAAGGAAATCCTTGCGCAAGGTTAACCCATGTTCACCACAACAAGGACACACTCTCTAGGCTCATTGTTTCCATGGCGCCAACTACAACAATCTGCCAAGTTTCACAGTTTTGGTTTCACTGCTCACACACCGAATGTCACGCAGCTGTGTTTGCAGACTTATACAGATCTATAGTAATTCAAATTCCATTCTATTGCCAAGTACCTGCTTCCACCTAATACAATTAGAATATACTGTGTGCAGAGAGCCATAAGGGCATTCAAACTATGCAAGGTGATAGGAGTTTGTGCCCTTTTGGCTCTCAGCAGACAGCATGTACTTCATTATAGTTGATCGTATACTGAAGTGATATGTGGATGTATTTTCCATTATTACATACTTCCCTCCTGTAAGAATTCTTCACTATTTAAACTGTATGTGTCCCTTTCTGTCATGCACACAGTGATTTGCTCGTGAAGATGGTGAGGTCAATAAGTCTTTGGAGAGATTGCCAATGATGATGCATGCTCATGACTAGACTGGTAGCAATTTCCTTTACATGACCTCCTAACATACAAGTGTGTGTCTAGCCCTGAATAAGCACTGTACACCTACCCCAGTCACACCGACGAGACTGACACTGCACTGACCCTACCCTCCCCCCTCCAAAAAGGTCATATTATCGGACAATTTCATAAGTCCTGTGGGCCACATGACAATCACTGATCCATATCTTTCATCCATACATGAAAAATCTCTTCATAAGACTATGATTACTGGTAGTACCATTATGCAACAGTCAAATCAAGAGATTTTTCATGTTTGGATGAAATCTGTAGGAAAAAAAAGACATACGTCATATGGAACACGTTGCACGGAATCGCCCAGCTATCCCAGATTGGCCAAATTTTCTCAACTATCAGTCAATTTGGCAGTGCATGTGATTGGGGTATGAGATAGACCATGGACCTATTCTGGTAGCCCCATGGGGAGAGGGATAAGTTCATATGTTCAGAGCTTGAAGGGCATTAACTGACTCTGTGTTTAAGAATATGGGTAAATGCCCTTCTGGCTCCAAAACGACGAGTTACTCTATGATGATCAGGCTTACCTCTCCTGCTCCGTACTTGATGACGGCATTGATGAAGGACATGCAGGCCGTCTTGAAGTGGACGTCATCTCTGTATTTCCCTGTACTTCTGTCTAGATCGTTGATTAACCTCTGTTAGTGGGAATTTAAAAAAAAAATAAAAAAAAGATTAGAAGTTGAGAATATCAGACTATCAGATAACTTAATTGTGTTAAGATCTTTGATCATTATAAGATGACATAGAGAGCGTTGAAGATGTATACTAGAGTCACAGAAAAGTTACATGGCCGATCTGCCATAATCTCTAGGCCTAGTAAGTTTTTATGAATATGGGCCCTGGTATCCTGGTTTGACATGAATTCATAAATGAATTACAAAATGGCAGTCTGGAATAACTAATATCTATAATCTATAATCTTTAATTTATATGATCAAGTACAGGGTATTGAGGATCTTAGACTAAAGGGTCAGACATTGGAAGATGAATTATCCACAACTTCTTCGATGGCAAAAGTATCATGAAATATTTTGTGGCTTCATTCTCACCTGATTACATTATACCATGATAAACAGAAAGAGATCTGAAAAGCAAGAATAATATCTCTAATCATATCAATCTTTTTTATCATGTAGATGATCAAGAACAGGGTGTTGCGGGTCTTAGACTAGAGGGCTAGATATAGGAAGATGACTGATCCGCATCGTCTTCCTGTCTTGTGTCGGTGTGGTTTGGGGCATCCCTAATCAACAACAGGTGCCTTGTGATCATCGTCACGGCAACCACTCCTACTCACCGGTCCCGTGAACAGGGGAGCGGTGCGGAGCCATAATGGCCATCCCCCAAATTAGCCCTTCCCCTGATACGTGAAGCACCGTCCTATGAAGCACTCTAATAGTCCTAGCTATGGACTTGAAAAGCCCGACTTCATTGGATCTCCTGATGGATGATACATTAGGCTGTTGCCATGGCTACACTGATTTGTAATAACATCTACCTAGACTAAAGTTCAATGATTACACCATTACAACTACAAGGCCAAACCAAAAATAACCACCCAAAGTATCACATTTCTTAACCAAAACCTTCACTTTAGTTTAATGTTTCCATTTAAAAACAGTGGCAAAAGCCTATTGCCAATAGGAACCAGGTGGTTTCTGAACTAAGAAGACTACTGGACTGAGAGAAATCAGACGTCAGTAGGTTAACTAAAAAATTCACTCTCTTTCATTCCTTAGCAAATCATAGAAATGCACATGTTCTTTGCATTTAGATGTTACACATAATGCTCCGTGAGGGGTTTATATGTAGGTGGCCTACACTTGACATCAATGAAGTTCAGCTGGCTCAAATGTTATCACTAAAATGTTTCCTTCTAATCGCTTTTTTGGGAGTATTGAAGCACAGGCTACGCACGTGGGTAGAAACAAGATTAAACAGACTTCAAAGAAAAAATGTCCTCATGGTTCACTCAATCTGTGGCAACATTTGGCAGAAATTAAGCTATTTTGGAACAAAATTTAAACCAATCATTCCTTCTGTTTTCCATCAAATCCTGTTGATTCAAGATGATTTGATTTTAACCGATTCACTGAGCCATGGAAGTGATGAACACATGTATAAGCAGGATCTTCACTTCACCAAATTGATTTCCTATTTTCCTCAATCCTATATTCATGTCTACACCATGTTCTGCAGCTTTATTTAGACATCATGAAGCTTATCAAGGTTTTGCATCTGTGCACTTAAACTCCAATTATTAAAGTCTCAATGATTTAGCTTCACTCAATACTTTCCGTTTCCTTATGCTATAAAAAGCAAGGGAACTTTAGATCAACATGAGTATTCATGTGGTAAGTAGTGACATCAAAGATGTAACAGAAAACTTCCAAAAACATTAGGCTCACTTAAACCAATACATTTTTTTTTTTTGGGGGGGGAGGGGTCTCATCAATGTTAGATGATTTTTGACAAGCTGTACGCCTTCATAATGAACCAAAACCAATTCTATTCATCCAATTCATTATGAATACTCAACAGATATATATATCAAACTCTCTCAAACATCAAGAGATGTTGCCTTTAACCAATTTTGTCACAAAAAGGAATGATGTTGAACTTAATCCACTATGTAAGATTCCCCTTGTAAATCAAATGAAGGCAGCATACACTTTGAATCACATAGGTTAAAGCAAGGATGTTTATTCCACCATGACAGGTAATAGCAAGTGGAAGATTATTTCTTAAGATCTACTCAAGAAGTGCAAGCATCTCTGTGTTGTTTCCATATATTTCTCTGACCCACAGGAATTACCTCGGTCAGGAGAGTATGACACATAACGGTCATAGAGACATGTGATGACCACTTCAATCGTGACTCAAACTCTCCATGCATCATTCAATACATAATAGAGGGAAAAGGAGAATGAGAGAGGATGAAGGAGAAAGAGGGGGTGGGTTGTGTATGTGTGTGTGTGTGTGTGTGTGTGTGAGAGAGAGAGAGAGAGAGAGAGAGAGAGAGAGAGAGATAGGGGTGTAGAAAGGGGCTGGAATGAAACAGTGAGAAACAGAGAAAGATACAATACATTCTAGGGTTAAAAGAAAGACACAATATTGAGATAGAAAGAGACAGAAAAGGGCAAAATATACAGATTCAGACAGAAATATGAAGATCTACCAAGTAGAGAAGAAAAGAGATTGGCAAACATAGAGAAAGAGAGAGAGAGATTGAAGAAAGGAGAGGGGCGAGATAGAGGAAGAGATAAGGGAGAAACAGAATGAGTGGAGAATTGTATTACAGGTGACTGTGATGAGAGGAAAGAGACAAAATCAAAGAGAGAGAGAGAGAGGAGAGAGAGAGAGAGAGAGAAAGGGAGAGAAAAGCAGATAGTAATAAGAGCATGGCAGAATTCATGACATGGTGAGTAGTCATTGACATCTGTTATCCTTTGACGACAATGTTTATGAAGGGAAGCATCAACTGGGCCGTGACCGATGATGATGTTCAATGTCCTGTATATCCAGGGCCATGGGGAATGAATGACCCATAGATGTGAAGGACTCCAAACGTCATTGCTGGCACCACCAAGAACTTTCATGCGACTTCAACAAGCTTTCTTATAGGGTGCATTTTATTTGGGGTCAATGCCCTGATAATTAAATATCGATCAGTTTACAGACTCATTCACAACACAAATCATTTCCAAACACCATCATAATTACTGTTTACAGGCTGAATTTGGGCTAATGAGAACAGACCTTCAGTGTGCAAGCTCTTCCTACGTTTTGGTTTTGTTATGTTCAAGGGCCAATATATGAAAATATATCAAAATGATCATAAGGTATACTGTAATCATCAACTTAGTGGTGCCTAAATTAAATTAAAGCCTCTTTTTGTATATTTATGATGCTCTAGACTAATCTAGCTCAAACCGTTTGGTCATCATTACATCAAGGATAGAACACAAATGTGAGAAAATGATTGTTGCTGGACTTATCTCTAATGTTCTTAAACTATAAAAAAATATATCTTTAAATTTGGATGCTCAAGCAAATGACTCCAGCTAAGTCAGCCCGAAAAGTTTCATTATCATCAAACCTCTCCTGCCACATATTCTAATACAATATTGTGACGACACAGAAGAATCCGACAAAAGCTGACCCATTTCAAAAATCTTATCCACCCCTCTTTGACACATATGACATAAAATGACATCTTGGTCATTTTACACTTCATTTCCTCCTAATTAATGACCCGTCAACCACATTGGGTTACTCATGCGCTCGGGTTTCCTCAAACTATGATAACTTTGATAACCCTCGACCACCGCAAGACAATGTTTTCTTTAAAAATACAACACTCGGTATTCCTCACGGGGCATTTGTTGGCAGACATGTAACAATAATACGGAATTACAATCTACAGATATTTTTTTTTTGTAGGAGTGTTTTGTAACATGAACATCATGTGCTGTCATGTTATATGGCACATACCCCCGTTGTAACTGAATCGGCTGGGAATGGATGGTATACAGGTGTCACGTATCTGCAGTGTGTTCTTACGATTTTCTGCAGTCAGAATCAGGAACAAGAAACAATGGCTAACTTGAAGATTTGATGTTCACAAGTTTATTTCTTCTTTTTTTTATGGGGGAGGGGGGTAGAATCAGGTTTTAAAAAATCTTTCTGCATCTCTTACTCTGTAATAGTCTGCAGCCCAGTCTACTATAATTTTTTTATCAGTTTAATGTTGCTAGATGTATATCCACTTAGGGTGGACTAGTTTCTACCAAAACTTCCAATTATCACTGGGGGTTTAGAAATCTATCACTTTTCATTTCTGTAGAGATACTTTATACTATCCAACTTGATAACAGAAGAGAAAAAAACCCTGGCAATTTTCAGATACACATTGACTGCACTGGTGAACTTGGCACAAGAGTGCCCTAAATGTCATCATATCAGGACGAGAATGAGTTTCGGATGCACATGGTCTATAATGTCAAGTGACTTTCAAAATTTGGACCCAAAATAGACTTTCTAAACGGTAGTTTTGACACCCCGCGGGAGTTCAGAGTCAGGTAATTATCCACCAAAGTCATTAATGATTCATCCCTGAAGGAGCCTTCCCATTGGCATGATAATTTGTTGTCATGACTATGGCTGGCACAATTAACTTGCCGTCTGTTTTACTGAAATGCAATGGCATTACAAAGGAAAGGGAAATTCCACACTGCCAGAACCGACAATCCATTTTGGGATGCTGTGCTGAAATCCATAACCTATTGTATAAATTTACCAAGTTAAGTATAAAATAATGTGAAAGATAAATAATAACAGCACAACAGCTCTCCCCAAAAAACAAACTTTAGGCGTATCATTGCAAACAGACTAGCCCCCTCCCTGGCATTTTTGAAAGGTCAAACAGAATATCTACAGGGGCTATCTGCCCTCAACCCCATAAATTTTCCAACAATCTGACTGAAGCACCAAATATTGTAGCCTCCTTCTCCTTCTAAATCCTACAGAACCTCTAGCTAACATACATAGGATGCAAGTCTCACCGTCACAAGGCACCAATGATATGGGTTATGGGTCAATTTCTTTAAAGTAAATTTCCCCGGCGCCAATATCACACCTCATTTAGAAACCATCATCGCCCTTGGGCCTCTTATTCAGATCTCATTTCTTGCTAGTCATCTTGGTTCAAGAAGAAACGGGTGACCCCTTCACAGTTGGTTAATTAATTTCTTCACCCATTCAAGGGGCCATTTCCACTGCCATATTTTGTCTTCATGTTCTCTGAGCCCATGATGTTGCAAGTGACTTTGTACAATTTTCTGATCTTTGATTTTATTCAATGATTGTTCCCCAAATATTCTCATTACTTGGTGATGATTTCAAGGAGGCAACAAAGGGAACCTATGGCTTTAATCCCTATCCAAGGGGTTGGGTAATGAGGATTATTGCCTTAAGTATCAAAGGGCACTGGTGCACTTGATTGTTTTCAGACCCAAAACCTGCTCTCACACCGAGCCATCACCCCCCCCCCTCCTTTCCACTTTACCGGTATACTGTCTTTATATCTAAGAGCTCATGGTGTCATGATAAGATAACATCTACACGTTTTTATTTTAATCTCTTTTCATTACGTTGTTACAATATCTTAAGGTAGTTTAGCGTCCTGCCTTTTTGAAAAATAGGAAAGAGGAGGCCCTTTTTTTTGTCTTCAAAATGGCCGCTTGGTACATTTTCCAGCCAGTCAGGCTATTTTTCAAGATGGCTGCCAGCATTTATGTTTTAGTTTCATAAAAACTTCAGGAAAAGATCAATTTAGCAGTGTGTTTTTCATGTTTTTACATTTAAAAAAAAAGAAAAAAAGCAGGCGGCCGGGACGCTAAACATTTTTTTTGAATGGCCTTACAGCAAGAAAATTTTAGTTATTAATCGAACAGCATAGAAAGAAGATAAATTGCCTTTTGAGACATTATTTCTTTTTCTCCATATCTAGGTTCACCATACTTTAACTTACATGTACATATACTCAGACCCGAACAAGATCCCAAGGCTCCCTGGAAAGATCACGTGGCAGCTTTAATCAATCATAAAGTCAAATGTTGTTTTGCAAATTATCCTTGACTTATGAAAACAAATATGCTATATTAAAGCTTAATTAGCTCAGGGCTCGGAGATTGCAAGCAGACATCCTTTTAGAAAGTCATGATCAGAAGTCTCTTTTGAGAGAATTCCAAGTTTTAATTTGCAGGATCCAGTTTTTGGTCATATTCACACATGATGTGCAAAGCTGCCTTAAAAAATAAAAAAAGTAAAAAAACTACCGCAGAAAAGAAAAAAACAACACAAGTGTGTAATGTGCTTCATATTTCTCTATAATATATTTTTATAACATGGAGAAGCACTTTGAGAGCTTATTGTTGTGCATGCACAGCTTCTTTTTTTTCCACCCCACTTTGTCATCTATTCACACATGAAATATTCTTATGTTGACTCGACAGTTTGTTTCAATGCAGTTTTACTGCATGACACTGCATCATATGTGAACAGGGTGTTTGACTTTCAAACTGGAAGCAGACGGAAGCCCTCATTATTCCCGTCTAAGATTTCAGGCTCAAAATATTGTTTTGATGATTTTTCGATTCTGATTATGGCAATCTCTGGGAATATCAAAGACAGTTGATCAGAGCTTAGAGAGCACTCAGACATCCTTGGTTTAAAGCCACAGCTGATTTTTGAAATCCATATCAGACTCTTTGGAAAATGAAGAAAAAAAAGTTGCTTTGGGATTGGCCTGCCAATAGGAAAATCTATGGGGATTTCATTGCTTATTAGATACCTTAGGTAGCTAAAAATGGCCTGATCGGTTATCACGATATCATGATAGGCATCTCCAAATGGTGTTAAAACAGATTTGGGGATAAATTCAATTATATTTTGAAAATCCCTTTTATTCAAATATAGGCCTGCATGTATGTTTCCATTTATAATTGATTTCATAAAACTGCATTGGTTCAGCTGCTCATTGTATTCTATTGTATACAGAATTGACATCTCTCAACATCTTCTTGGACTGAATAAGTGATCTTGCAGCCTCAGTAACAGAATTTGATGAGAAATTGGGAATGGAATCATCTTGCTTCTTTTACTCAAAACATCACATTATCTGCTAAGAGTCAGAGGTGCATAAACTTTAACAAAGAATCAATTCCCTTCTGGCTCCCAGCAGATGATATCTACGTACTTCATATCTATTCTGTGGCACTATATATTACAACATGAACTCCCCCTAACCTTGATATAAAAACATAATACCCTAGATATCCCTTCTCTGTCGCCCATAAACATGATAAAGAGGGAAGGGATGGGTGGGAAGAGGGTATTGCTATTACCAGTTGAACTCTGTATCAACCAAAGATAAGGAGATATGGGAGATCCTTCAGTGATACAGTACTACAAAGGGCATAAGAGGTATCCTTGGGGAATCCCCTGAGTGTAATTTGATAAATCATCTGTTGACAGCTGTATATAGACACTACCACAAGTTCAATGATATATTTCTAAAAGTTGTCCCTCTAGAATGAAATTGTTATAGGAGATATAAAAGCTACCTAAAAGAGTAAATTTTAATACCCTGGTTGTACTAACGACACCAATGCCAGGCTGACAAAGAGATTAACAAGAATCGCATTACCCTGTATGGACATTTTGTTTCTTAATATGGGTCTAAAATAAAACTGCACTTGGGGGCTCTTCAAGTTCTTTGCATGATAACATTTTAGTTATGTGCGTAAATGCCCTACATATTGATTCATTCAGGAACAATCTATAAACCATAATTGTTTTATTTGTTCATGTTTTTTACCCTGCAAATCAAAAGCCATGACGAATGAAATAAATCTCATTTCTACCCATCTCAGCTGAATAATCCCTTTCGACAGAGAAAGGAAAAAGGTTGTCACTCTTTTCATTCTTATCTTAATGCCATCTCTCAGCTTCGTAATCCTTCTACACCTAATTGCTCGCTCCCGTCACATCTTCCTGTCAAACACATTGACGAATATTCCTGCTTCGTAACGAGCTCCCAAATTGGGTATGATTTCATTATGTTTATCGACGTCGTGCTCGTAATTGAAAGAAAATTGATGATTCAGTGCTTCACCCCCTACTTCAATGAAGAAAGGGCTTTCCTTTCTTTGTTACAAGGTGGAGAATCGTTTGATGACAAGTTTAATCACATTTCAATAACAAGTTGGACTGCCTAAAGTAGAGAGACAAAAGGATTGGATAGCAATTTCTTATGAAGGAAAAAGTTGAAGAGCCCACCTGGTTTAGAGCCAATATGCTTATGAAGTACAATGTATGATGTTTGAATGGATATTAATGACCTAAAGCTGTCTCAAAAACAAACACTTTTTTATATTAAAAAAATAAGAGCAAAGGGTTTATTTTGTCATTTTGAATTATATATATATTATATTTGATATCATATACTCCAGTTGTCATTCATCATGATGTATTAAAGATAAAGACCAGTTCTGGTCATGCGATTGCAAACGTTATGGAATCGATCAGAAAAGGTTGATCATCTAGCATATAAGTATTGGTGTGTACTGCAAGGTTCTGGAATCATCAAAATGATAAGAAATTTGGCCCAGTCTTTACAGTTACAAGCACTGTACACAGAAAGATGTATATGGGACTACGCGACCACGTGCGCAATATCTATTTGGTCCCAATAGATATAATAATTTACGAAATATATCAATTAGTAGGCGGTTTCCCGGCAAAATTTGTATCATCACGTCTTAGTCAAAACATATTCTTTCACCTGATTGGTAATGAGAGCTTCCATTTCATTTTTTGAGAGGGGCGTTTCCAAAACTGGTCTTTACCTTTAAATTCCAGTTTAAATTGTAAGAAAAATAAGTAAAATTTATCAATGGTTTGAATTGAATTTCATATTGCCGATTTGAAGATCTCAACTTTTTGGTCCTTATTTATTTTTGGTATAACATTCCTTTTCCATGGACTCCAGTTCGAGCTTTCTGAGACGTAAATTACAAAGGGTTGATATCCATATCTCTCAAATATGTGTAATTTTCTGTTCACACTGTAGCAAAAATTGTTTGCTCTCTCTGCCCATGCATTCCTAGCAACCCCAGCATGTTCTAAAACAATAATGCCACGAGACATAAGGAATTAATCATCTCTGATGGGTTGATGGCGTGACAGACGGCGGCAACAAAGATGTTTCTCATCTTTTCAGGAAAACCACTTTCCCTTGCTCCAAGCCATTCTCTATGCCTACCTCCCCTCCAAAGAATACACAGATGACAGTCGTGTCTGCTGGGCTTGTGTCTAGACTCCCTGGTAATTAGGTTAAATAATTAGGTTGTTGGAAGAGAATCCCTCATGGTTAAGGTATGGTTGTTGGGGGAAGGAACTGCTTTCATTGATGTCTTAATTGTTGCGATGTGGCAAGGAAACGAGGAGATGACATGGCTTGCAGCAAAATGGATGATCAAGGAATGGTTTTAGATGATGGGTTTTTGCCAGGTACTGAAAGCTCTGCCATTTTGTGCTTTAAATTGACTTGTGGGAAGAGAATCCCTCATGGGTAATAATAATAATAATAATAATAATAATAATTCATATAGTGGGTTCTTGTCTAGCGCTCATATGTCTATCAGACTTGACACTCCTGGTGCTCCACAATTAGGTTTGGTAGTTGGGGAAGAATCTATGTGCGGTGATGTCTTAATGGTTGCAATGTGGCGAGGAAACAAGGAGATGACATGGCTCGCAGCCAAATGGATGATCAAGGGATGGATTTTATTGATGGGTTTTTGCCAGGTACTGAAAGCTCTGCCATTTTGCGCTTGAAATTTGGTGGCTAAATAACCCAATCCAGATTAAATCAAACTTACCGTAAATCTCTGTGTATAAGACGAACCTGTGTATAAGACGCACCCCTATTTTTTTAAACAGCCAAGAAAGAAAAAAATGTTGAAATGCCTAGCCTTTTTTGTGATTTACTCAAAGTTGTTAATATTGATTTTCAGGTCATCACAACACACCAGTTTTCCATGAAAAATTGGCTTCTATTGAAAGAATACTTGATATTTTCCGTCTTTCTCATCGAGTGTTGGATGGCCGCCATACTGCACAGCACTCGCTACGATAACTCATATTTACGCCAAGAGATGTCGCTGCTCAGTAATAAACTTTTTTTTTTTTTTTTTTGCCGACTCTGTAGGCATTAAACCAAGTCAATGTTCGAAAACCCACGGGGGGAAAGATCTTCATTTTACTGCGAGGCGGCGCCAATTTGTGCTTGTGAACTTGTCACAAATAATAGTAACAATGTCGTTTTTTAAAACTAAAGATGACAGACAAATTTTCCTCCGAGTCCAAACAGAAATCCGGACATAGGCAGCTAGTGTGGTTCTAGTTTCTGAGTGGTGAGTCGACACCCTGTGTGTGACTGAGCTGGGAGACACTTTTTCTCACGGTGCCATGCCGGTGCTCTTCCGGGCACAGGTGAGCGTCGCCCTGCACAGTGCCAGGTGAAGGGGCATAAATCAAGACTTTTGGTTAGTAGTTTTTGACAACTTTGCATCCAACTGTCCTTACGAAATGTAGGTGGTTTTGATATACAAAACCTTATGTATGTTGTCTTGCAAAATTTGATGGAAATGCTAAAGATAAATAACTTGTATTAAAGCTGCAGAGTTGATCACATGTGCATGTGAAAAATCTTGTTAGAACCCAGACATTACCATTACAATTAGGTTTGGCGAAACAGTTTTTATGGGTGTTGCAAAGATATTTGCCAAACAAAATTATCTTTATGACATCAATACATCCGTAATACTATGAAGTGGAACAAGATATGACCAACAGTATATTTGGACAGTCACATAAAGAATCCATCAACTAAAACAGATGCCAGTATCATTTGTTGCAAATTATTAAAGTCAATGCCCCAACAGTAATTGGAATTGGCAAATGAAAGTGATTCTGAAATCACATGATATAATAGCTGGCTTTCTTTGATACCCCCTGATTTCCAAGTAAACTATATTAAAGATCCTTGTATATATTAAAGTACAACATGATGAAAAGCAACTTCAGCAGCTGAAAAGGATTCTAAATTGGCATAAATAAAACTCTTTTAACTCTTGAAGCTTTTTAACAAAGTGATATCATAATGACACTTAATCACAAGGATATTTTGACTTATTCTGAACAGTGGTCCGTTTCTTAGCAGGGTAATAGAGAAGGGATATCGAAGAGGCTTAACATTCTTGGATGGATAAAGAGACTGGGCGTAATCAGATCAAATTCGAGCTAAAGATGGACGAGTCATTTTGTGTCAAATGACAGTATGAAGACGATCGCCGGTATCTAATTACACCACGTAACACTGGTATCGGTTACACAATCTCTAAAGCAGCTTAAAAGAGCACCATGAAAATTTGATGTCAGATCAGTGGCATTGCTGATGTTTACTTTTTTGTTATAGAAAAAGGTTATGACATTAATCCTGATCTAGGACTTCTTGTTCAGTAAACATACAATTTTATGAGTAACATACTCTATTATTTCCATAAGAAAACTGTACACGGGTTCATGATCATTTTAATTGCCCTTCAAAATTGTTTTTTTCCATGATACTGCAATAAATCTAGTGATATAGACTTGCAACATATTACCTTGAAAATTTTGGCAATGATACAACAACTCAGGATCGCATACTATTTGTTTCATTTAGGGAAATTAAAATGTTGTTAATTTGATTTTGTTTCATTCTCCTATTCATGTTATTTTTCTTGTATATTGCTGTCTTTCAATTAACGTTTTAATTATCAATCGCAGTGATCAAAATAAGCACAAAGATACGGCTAGGTACAAGTCTTAGCAATTCTAATAATGCCCCAATCGTACCATCTGATACCAAATAAATGCGATGCCATTCCCAATCAACTCAACAAAGAAAAATTCTCAATCAAATCAATTAGGAAATTCCCCATCCCATCGATTGAGACAATTCTGTATCAAATTAATCAAGGAAATTCCCGACTTTGATCCGGAAGCAACGCTATCTATCTCCACTGATTGAAACGTACCTGAAATCTTGTCCTTTCAGAGGCAAACTTCTGATAGTGGCACATCGCATCCAGGACCTTCTTGTGACCCCCGGGAACGAGGCAGACTCCGCCCATGATCTCCAAGACTGCGATCTTGGTCTTGATGTTCTCGGTGATCATGCTCTGCGAGATCGTGTTGATGGACGTCGGGTGGGCCAGGACGTTGGCTCGGCCAAGCTAGAAGGAGAAAGACGACGGTGGAGGAGAAGAAAGAAAGAAATGAATCAAATTGGAGTATAATCTTGGATAAGGATTGATATTCAATGTCTACATTCTGGGCAATCACATATTTGCTCTATGACGTGATGTTGATGAATGTTGGTGGGCCAAGACGTTGGCTCAACCAACATTTGCAGAGATTGGGGAGGCAAGAGGGGACGCAAGACAACATTGAACTAAAAATGCATTGAAATAAGGGTATTATCTTGGGCAACATTGGGTATTTTCATCTTTATTTTCTCTGCAATTGTGGTCTGTGAGATTATATCTACTGTTTATATGTACATCTGGGCCCTGTCTTATAGAAAGTTGCGATTGATTTGAATCGATCACAACTTGTAACTGATCGCAACTCCCATCTCGTAAGTACACAGTTGCGATTTATTTTAAGATGCGATTGATTTGAATCAATCGTAGTAACTCTTTATAATTATAATACAGGGCCTTAAACAACACTATAACTGGGCCATTTAAGCATTTTCCCAAAGGCCCACTATTATTGTATGAAATTTTAAAGGCCATTTTCAAAGACAAATGATTAATAATCACTTGCAATAAATCTAATCTAATTTATATCTTCCTGTAATTGATGTATACTTTTTCTCATGAGTCAATACATAATACCTGTACAGAACCTGCAAGAAGTGCTTCAACACTAAAATGACGTAATTAGCACTCTGTACAATAGTCATTGTTAAAAAGGGCAATCGATAAGAAAAAGTGGATTTTGAAACAAATACATGTATGTGTCAAATTATTCATGGACACTCTCTTTTGGAAATATACCCCTTGCATACAAAAGAATTAACTACTTCTTTTTCTCCTGTAAATTTGCAATAAACAGAAGGTGTAGGGATGCCACATGGTGGCTAACTTCACACCAACGTCAGCATTGTGATATGGGGCAACGCCTCGCTGAAGTTGTCAACCAATTAACCGGCAGCCATCTGCTCAGCTAACGCTACTGTAAAGTGATGTTGTTGTGAGACAGTGGGAAAATTTTGTATTTTGTATCTCACTCTCTCTCTCCCAAGAGGTTATAAATGAGGGTAGATGTTTCATCATGTGATGTGGATAGATGTTTCATCATGTGTTTCATCATTTTAATGTATGCATTTGGACTTTTAAAAAAAGAACCACGGCAAGTAGCCAATAGAAGAACATTATAAAAATAAGAAACTTTCACAAATGTTGTTGTGAGTAGTCCATTCGTTCATTCATTCATTCCGGTTTATTGAAAGAAATTTCCTTTTCAAAATTCCATGTCCATAACAAGGAATGCTTCATGCTGCAGAATTATTGAGTTGCAATTCTGGAATTTAGCATTTCATAAAATATTCTTGTTTTACACAGTAAATTAAGTACATATGAAACTTCAAAAATCTTTTGATCAATATATATCTCTTACAAAAACAAAAAACAAATAGCAAATGTTCAATTTCAACACTGCAATATCAAGCTCTTTATCTATTTTTTTGTACATGTTTTCCATTGCATAAATTCTAGAGCTTTTGAACATTACACAATGTGATTTCCAATGATCCGCAATGTCAAATATGTTTTTATAAATCTGCAAGAGGATTAATCGGTAAGCCACCGGAATTTCCAGTGAGAATCTTTTTAATCTCATCGCATAGATTTGGTCAGGAAGGATGAGAGGAAATAAATGGACGTTCGATACCCAGAAACAGAATGAGTCAGGGGCTCGTAAAGCACATGCCATGAGAAATGTCATGGACGATGTGTGTCGCACGTAACTTCATGTTAAGATGTGTGTGCATGTATCCAAAGATCTGAAATGACTTTTCTTTGTTCAGGGATAAATTAGTGATCTTCTTCCTCAGAACGTCGACAGATGTATTTCAAGTGCTTTTTTTTGGGAGATTCAGGTCAATTTTAACAGCATGGAAAGAAATTTTGATTTATTTGAGTCATGTTAAAATATAGTTTTACTCTCCAACCACAATGAGAAGCCACAGTTTTATACAATAATTAATTTTTAATTTCATAAAACACTTTACTTGGAATGAATGAAATGCCATGAGCCAGTGAGACAGGATATTTCACACTGAGAAATTAAGCTACAGTGAATTGAGTATCCAAAAGCTGCATCAAGGAGAACATTGGCTTTGATCGAGGGAGGGCGATTTTCGGGTTATTCTTAGCATCCCTCTCCCCAATTTCTCACGGTCTTACAGGATATCACCATTTTATGACATAATTGGTGGCCTGTTTGAGTCTCCTACATGAACTACCTGTGTGCACATATCACCTAGGGGCACCTCCAGAATCCTGTACAAGGAGGGGTGCACAATGCTGAAAAAATTACACTTTTAGGTGCCTTTTGTTTTAAAAGGGGGGCACAGGCCCGGTTGTGCCTTTCCCTTAAATCTAACCCACTTCAGTTTCAAAAATTGAATATTCTAATCATTACTTGTGATCTTCACAAAGGCCAAAAGTGCCCACTTTGAAGGAAAAAAATTATAATCCATCTACAGTACATTATAATAATCTTTATAATTTGCCTCTTTGAGACTAACCTTAATCTATTTCCAAACACACCTACAATTCATTTATTGCATTCATTAATTAACTGTATTGAAACTATGTCCTTATATCTTTCTAATGCCTCTTTCAGTTTCATTTACCTTTCCGATATGAAATAAATCTACTCATTAATTAATTGAGATAATTATTCTATTTCATTTTCAATCTTTCGTAATGTGAATACATTGCCTATTAATGTGACACCTGTTTTCCTGGCATAACCTTTATACATGTATGGTAAGTAAGACATTATCTTATCCTGTGTAATCAGGAATGTATATCTTTGAGGTGATACTTGTGGATCATTGCATGTTAATCTAAGGTTTGGATTCATTCCCAATGTGAACAGATTCCCTACCATGGTGACACATGTTTTAGCATACCATTGTAATGATCTATTTGTGATCTTTCATCCCCATCTGAACAGGGTTGTATGTAATGTGCTATTTATGCATCATTGTGTGCAGAGGGTGGTGGGCTTTCACCGATAACATCTAACATGAAACAACATCTGTCCCAATGTGAACAGATCCCTTAAGAAATTGACAAGTGTTTTCACACCAATGGTATCACTGTTTGATCTGTATCATGGTCCATGACCTCTTTCAATGTGAACGGGACCAAAATGTGATCCTTTTGTATCATTGTGTGTAAATGGGAAGTCTACAGTCACCAATAACTCCCTCAAACCCAACACTGTCTTTTAGAATATAATAAGACCCGTTACCCAGGAGACACACCTTTTCATACCACAATGATCTGTAACATGGTAAGTGACCTTGCAAACAGGAATATAAATGTGATATTTTGGTAACCCTACATGTACATGGGAAGTTCACATTCATTTATAACTATCTTACACCTTACATAAACTTTTGGAATATGAACAGATCCCCATTAACATGACACATGCTTTCATACCTCAATGACATGTAACATGGTATGTAACCTCGTCAGTGTAAACAGGACCGCAATGTGATATTTTGGGATCATTGCGTGTGGATGGGATGTTCGCATTCACCGATAACCATCATACACCTGCTAGATGGGATCAGATAAGGCTTCCTTTTGCGTCAAATCTAAAATCTTAGAAAGTGTTTACTGAAGGAAGGGGATGACTGGCAATTCCTACCTTTGTTTAGGATAATCTGTTCAATCTTTTTGTCATGGTGTTGCCTTACATAAGGTCTTTGTTCTGACTGTGTTTTTATTAATCAACAAATGATTAATTTTTGGAAAAGGTTTTTGCTGTTGTAAGATTAAATACTGGATTATCATGGTACAAGTCTTCTAATTACATACTCAACCTGTTGCGATCGAATTGCCTTTATCCCATTCAGGGCTTAGCCTAAAGCTAAAAATTAATCTAACCGGAATAGCACTTTAAATTCACCATGCAGATTTTTGGTCATTTGGATTAATCATGCTCCCTCAGATTCAAGTGTGTCTTGGACTCCATTAATAACTTAAGACTCAATTAAATTATTCATAAGGGCCTCATGATACTTCATGATTATTAATGAGCACCTCATCATACTTACTGAATTATTCATGAGGGCTTTGATACAGCCAATCACGGATGTGTGGATGGGGCTTTCCATGGTTTCATAGTCCATCTTTTCCAAGAAGTTGAGAAGGACGGAGAGACCATCAAGGTCTAGAAACCTCATCACAAACCTATAGAAGACAAAGATATATTAATAGAAATGATATGAATACCAGGGGAGTGTTTCACAAAGACTAAGATCGACTTTAAGTTGGACTTAACTATGGCAGGCTGTTCATGCCACTGTTTGCTCTCACCATTATACCAGCATTGGTCTCTCAAGGGACGTACAAATCGTGGTCACAAATCCACAGAATTGACCCTATTTTGATAGTTCATTATTGAAGGAAAAAATATTATCTAAGACCATAATTGAGAGACCAATGGTGCGAGCAAACAGTGGCATGAATGGCCTGCCATAGTTAAAGTCCAACTTAAAGTCGTTCTTAGTCTTTGTGAAACACCCCCCAGTCAATGGATTGATGCTCATCTACAGATAAGCGCACACTTTCAGCAAGGTTAGTTTCTAAATGAACTCAAGGAATGAATGGTAGTAAACTGTGAAACAATTCAAGAATAATCAACGACCAGGAACTACCAAACGACATTGTGCTAAACACCGTTTTACTTGTTTATTTCTTGCTCCAAGGGATGTACAGCTTTACATCCATACCAAGGGGCTGGGTAACTGTGTAATGATGCCTTACTCAAGAGAAATTGGTCTCATAGTTAAGGTTGTTTTTAACATGCTTCAGATGTCACTACCCTACAACTATTAAGCCACCCACAACCTTGATCCTGTTTGACAAACCCACACTTACATCCTATTCAAGGGACAGACTTGCTTCATAGGATGTGTCTTGAGCACTCTCTCTACACTACCGAGTATCTGTAAAACACAACCTTAATTCAACAACCCGCAGCCATTTACATCCTATTCAAGGGACAGACTTACTTCATAGGTTGTGTCCTGAGGCTGTCTAAAAACTATTAAACTTAAAACAGGCCACTGGTATTAGAACTTACACCTATTTACATCCTATTCAAGGGAAAGACTTACTTCATTGGTTGTGTCCTGAGTGCTGTCTTGAGACTGTCCACCACTTTGGTCCTGTTCACGATCTCATCTTCCCCCGACGTGAAAACAAGCTATAACACAAGAAAGAAAATATTACATCATATCAAATGACATGTTGATGTCCCTGCATAACATAATGTAGTGAGATGTAGGGTATCACAGTTTGCACGTATCACTTGTTCAAATGTTTTTGACTTGATATTGTTAAAAGGTATTAACATTCAACAACTCTTGTGTGGTTATGTTCCAAAGTTTTAGGGACATCTAGAGAATGAATAAAACACACAAAGGTGTTTCTTGTCTAAAGAAATAAAGGGTTTATATCAGGATGTAGCTTTGAAACTTTCCACATAAATTGATTTGAGAAAGTCCTTTTGAAAACTTTTTATTTTAATTTTAAAAAGGCAAAAGAAGAAATGCCTTTAGCAAGGGTGCTAGAACAGTGATCTGGTCATGAAATGCTGTTTCATTCACTATCTTGACAATTGTTTATAAATTCTGCTAAGCTACGCTACCAAAAGAAGAAAGTGGTCAATGTAGAAATGGATCGTGGACACTTCTTCTATCTCCGCCATGACAACATTTTCAAATCAAAGTCTTTGAAAGCATGAATTCAAGACAATATATTTGCTTGAAATAAAAGAGATACTTACAGTCATCATTGCATTGATCTGGTCCAAGTAGAAGTCAGGCCATGATCCAGAATTGGGATCTTCTTGTTCCTGCAATTAGAGAAAAATAAAGGGAAAAGTGGAAAATAGTTAATTAAACTGAAAATTTTGGCAAAAAATATTAATTTCTCTGAAGAAATTCATATCTTAAAGCCCCTCTGCACTAGTTTGGCCAGGAGGGGTTAGAGGGATTAGCATGGTCACTGAAAGGTGGTTATCTCATCAACTCAGCTCTCAATTAACATAAGAAAAATAGGATCATGGGGGACCAACAGGCACCGCTTAGGCATTGTTTTCTATATAGAGGGAGCAAGTAGATACAAGTAGTACAGTGGGGCTTTAAGTGATATACCACACTGGTATAATGTCATATCAACTGTGCAACATTCAGAATCAAAGTTTACGATTGAAATTTATACGTATTACTGCTCATTGATCATTCATTTTAAAACATCAGTACACAATATAATGAGAAGCAAGATAATGGAAATGAAGACCTGTAGCAAAACAGAATTCCTTTGAATGTACTTGTTTAATCATGATGTTATCTGCATGTTCAAGGATTATCCATACTGCAGTCATGTGAATGAACATAGTAATAACTCCTCAGTGAATGAAACAGCGTTATTTTCATCATCAGTTTACCCCAAATGCTAATTTATTAAGCTGTGTATGAGACAGATTTGTACTCAGTCTCTAGTCTACATGAAGCAACAGTGGAGAGCAAGGAATCTGAGGGGAAAGGGATGGGGTCAAGTCTGAATATTCTCTGAAAAGAAGAAGAAGAAACAAAAAGGGAGGGGGTCATCACATTCGTTGTGCCCCCCCCCCTCCCAATCCACCACTGAGAATACTATTTTGGGTTATGATTATATATTCCAAGTGAATGAAACTACCTTTAGTAAGATGACATTTAGGAGGGATGACATCCTACGTTTAATGATCTAAACACTGATCAGGTAGAGAGGACATGACAGGCACATTCTAGGCATTAAACACTTCGGAACCTAAATATCAAACCACTCAGCATCCATTTTAATAGCAAAAGATTTAATGGGAAAGGGCTTTATCCTTCATGAATGGGTGGGTGGGGTGTTGAAGTAGACGCATGGCCATCACTTTGTTAAAATGCACTCATGGATTATTTGTTTAATGAGTAATCATTAAATACATTTTACGTGAAAATCATTAATCGTGAAAAAGGTTGAAGGCAGACATAAGTGCATAGCCATCATTTACGACTATACTTTGATGTTTAATAGTCTAACTAAAATGCATCTATGAATTAATCATTCATAGTAAGCTTATAAAATCCATAGTACAATGCAAATACTACAGACTGTTGTTTTAATTTGGAAGCAGGTCTTGCTAAATGTATCACAGTTTGATTTAAAGTGATCAGTTATCATCATTTGATTTAGAACATAATCCTTATTATATCTATACTGATCTGTAATTGTAATTGCTAAATTGCAGACCCTATGATACACATTTAACCCTTATCCTTTCACTAATATAATCATTATCCAACTATGATATACATGTACATGGACAGTGTCTATTGACAGTTTGTGAATAACAACAACTGTCAGCTCTCCTGTTATTGCCTTGGTATTTCACTGTGAAATGTTTGTTGCCTGGAACAAAGAATCGGTGGTTAGCCATGACAATCTAACAGGATCAACCATCAATGTCATTCAATATGACTTTTACAGGACAATTATGGGACAACCGACAATTACACTACACAAAACAGCCATATACGGAGTGAGCTACGACACCTCATAATTGCAATAAAAAACCCACTGGAAATTTTTACTGCATGGTGTCATGATAATAAATGGACTGGAAAATAATGGCAGGGACAGTTATCCGTCTTTCTGGGTTGATATACAGGGTGGGAAGTCACTTTTTCTCATAATGCAAAAGTACTTTTATGGTCTGTTCAGACTGGGGGAATTTATACGAGACTCGTATAAATAAACGTCGTATAAAGAATCATCGTAAAGCGAAAGGGGCGTACATGCTAGATACATGTACATGTAACAACTTCGTATAAAGAACATCGTATTATTATTTAAGAAAATAGTTTTGAAGAGACAACAGTCGACATGACATCTAGTCAGTTGATGCTTGCTCATGATAAGCCACGCTCAGTTATACCGTTTCTGTACGATATGACATTCAGGTGAGAATGGGACTGATTCTTTTCATTCAAAATGATGCTCAAACATGCATTTTACTGTGCTACAATTTATAATGTGATGCCCCTTTATAACTCATTCAGACTAGAAAAAGTTAACATTGTATCATAGGGATACAATTCCCTTACAGCGATACGATGAATTCTGTTAGTCTGAACGAGGGACTAGATAGCAAGGATGCAGGCACTCGGTGGTGATTGTCAAATAAAAACAGACTTTGTTTGATCATATCCACCTGGATTCCTCAAAGCAAATGAGAATGTAATGAAAAGAGAATTGCCATTTTATTGAAAACCTTGCTTTCCTCGCATGCACATGAAGGAGTGCGCTGGGAAATCGTATGGACAAGACAACTTTGGATTTGGAATTATATTCAAGTAGATTGTTCTAGGAAAAAGAACTGGTTGCTGCCAACATTGCCCAAGGGAACAAATTACAACTCCCAGATCGATTAATGAACTTATTTAGCAATTCACTACGTATACTCTAATTGTTTCTTCCTGATGATTAGAGGCATTTATTTTGTATTTACATTGTAATACTCCTCTTCCAAATTCCAATAAGAAGATTCTGTATCTCAAGAACTCAGAATGATCCCTTTGATATTAACAAGGGCATACATTGTTCATTTCATGACTCAATATCTTTTACTTCTTATTCTTTATGTATGCAACAAACTTGAAACTTTCTAAGTGTTCCCCTAGCAATCCTGACTCAAGCTGAAGCTTCTTTCAGTTTTGCGAACTTTCACGACCTTCATGTGTACTTGAAACCCGCCCTTTAGGCTGATCGGAATCTAAAGTTTCGGAGTGTTGTATCTCCCTCTATGGTGAACACTTCACCGAAATGACCCGGGCGAGACCGCATTATTAGAACTGACAACTTCAATTTGTGTACAATAGAACATTGCTACTGGCAAATCTGCCAGGCACACAATAAAACGACACTTATCAAATCTAATAAACACATTCTTGTGGAAGGCACATAACTCCACAGTCCCAGAGTATTGGGTTACGAGTCTGAAGTCATGTGTCATGGGGTCATGTGTCATTGAGCAAATGAGCACATCAAATTTACACAAAAGCTTGGATTAGGATTCCACTGCATTGGTATAACAGATATATTTTCTATTTGACGAAATTGCATGGAAGAATTCAAGCACGACAGTTGTCACTACTTTTTGAATAGTTTTTATCATCGATCATATTTGAACAAGGGTGCGATTGAAGTGACATACATTTTAGACAATATGTCACAGTTCATTCCACTCTTCACTTTTATTCACAAAACAAACCGCAGTTGCATCCTTTTCTCACCCTCTCATTTGTAAACCTAAGTTAAAGGTCAAAAAGCAAATAAATAAATAAAGTTGAGAATAATTCAAAATCCTGACAAGATATAAAAGTTCTGCATATATCCAAAAGAGTTTAAACCAAGTCCATTTCATTGAGTTCATGGGATATATAAACCAGACATCATTGTGATTCAGCGTGTGAGTATTTAACAAAACTGTTATGTACACAAACCCTTCACATTTATGTACAAAATTATTACGAGTCTGTAGAACTATCAATCTGATACTCTAGTTGGCCTTGCAATGGTATTTATGCTTCATAAATGTGCTTTTAATAGAAAGAAAATCTATGCTACTTAAAATCACAGCATGTTCAAATGGACCTCATTTGCAGGTAGAGGTGAGTTAGGTAGAGGTGAGTTTGAATAACAAAATAACGTAATTATTCCAAACAGAGGGACTACTGCGTGGAAATTAGAGGATTAAGAAATGTTTGTTATGTCTAGTACAAAACAATTTCCAATAAAACTGATTTAATATCATGTTAAACATGCAGTAAAAAACTAATTTCAAAATTTTACAATTTAGTGCTGTCGATTTGAATCATATTCAACAGCAGATCACATAACCGCGCTTTATTAACCACAATTCTCCATATTCCAGCACTGGTATAGTGAAATCCTTTTCAATCCCATGTTCAAGTCCAATATACTTCACACCTCAATGTTTTCATGGAAACCTGCTGACTGACGTCAGACACAAAGAATGCATCGCCCAGAGAAGGTGCATGGGATTGTTCTGTTTATTCTAAACATTCATGACACATACCACAAAGTGTTGTTTTCCCATAACATCTCCAAGCTTCATTAAATATTTTAGAATGTTTTGGCTCCCAATTACATCTCAAAAATGTGTAAGCCTTTGTTGTGAATACAAACATTTCTAGGTATTTCTCAATTCTTTCAATAGTATATGCTGTTTGTGGAGTTTAAAGAGAATACTCAATCTTTTAATACAAAGTTTTATAATTCAAAAATAGTTAAATGTTGGTGGTTCATATTTACTAAAGGCTAAAGCAATACTTGTGAAGCAAGGATATTGTTTTAAGCTTCAGTCGATCTGTGCAATACAGTGAAAATTTACACAAATATCATGTTGTGAGAATGTCTTATAAATTTGTTGAGAAAAATTGTCAAGAAGTTGATTTTTTTTGTAATTCTGTTAAAGATTTCATTTGCGATGCTGTCATTTTCCTGTTGTTATAGTAAACAATGAAAAAGGCAAAATATGTCTAAAGCTATTTTGAGCATCTATCTAACCTTTTAAAAATCTATGCCTCTGAAAGCCTATCTCATTCATACGTTCAGCATGAATAGTACACAAGTACATAGATTTTCCTCCTTAATTTCCACATTAATGCCTTTGTCGTAGCTTCAGTTCGTGGAATGACAGAGCATATCTGGTTGAAACCGCACTTTCTAATCAGCCGTTTCATCTTACACGGCTACATTTCCAACAATTTCCTCTTGGACCAGGAGGTGTTACAATCAATACTACCACATCCTCAGTAGTTCTGTCACTTGATATTCAATTCATCAACCAAATTATACCCACCAGGTATTTTATGAGTGTTGGGAGACTATACAGAACTTCTGTGAAATTAATAGGGATAAGGACCCCCCTCCTCTTTCCCCTCCCTCTCTGTATAGCCACAGAATTGTTCTCCGGTATGACAAATGCAGGAAATGTACATATAGAATTGCTTTGCTTAATATTGATTGCAAGGCAGAGTTATCAAATAAAATAATTTTTTTTTTGGGGGTTCATGTATTTTCCTGTGGATAAATAATGAATATTGGAGAAGAGAATCCTAGAGGGTAAAAAAACAACTAAGCAATAATCCTGAGACTATTTTACCATCATTATAATATCAAACACTTGTTTTATATATCAATTTTATAAAAAAAAAATTTTTTCAATATGTGAAATATACAGGTACAAAGTAGGTCGCTGTTTAACGTTTACTCAATTGTTATTCTTTATCCCACCAAAGGCTTTAAGCTGCAATGGGACGAGGTGTAGAGAACATTCAAAATCATCTCAAAAGCTCTTTCGAAAGCATGCTACCCCTTCCCCTTTCCCCTGTAATCCATTTTTATTCCACTTGGGAGATTTCCATACATCCACACAAAAATCTTTGGGTCTTTTGGGGTTTTCAGGGTTTATATTTCACTCCTAAGGTCTCTGGGATTGAATTCTTAATATCTGGGATTATTTTCAAGTGCACTGGTTAATTTCAGGCCTAGGGCAACAAGACCAGGATCTGGAACTAATCTTTTCCCTTGACTTGTCTACTCAGGAGAAGGAAAGACCCGTTTTCATTAGCCCAAGTTGTAGCATGCTAATTTGCAGTGAAGACACAAATATTAGGCAATTTCAACCTTAAACTTGGCTCAGGATTATTACTAAAATCAAGCTAGGGCTTCATCTACACAAAGTAGCCAGCTATTAGGTCTAACAGCAGGCTTACTAGCTGGTGAAGACATACTCAGGAGTACTATGATATGCTTTGAAGCCCAAGCTGATTCCCTGAGAAAGTTGGGACTGCTCCACCTCTGGCCAATCATTGAGGGGGAACTTCAAACTTGGACTATTTTCTTGAGAAGTGTCATTCGGTCTAATGTCTCGAACTCGACCTTGTTCAGGCTAATGAGAACGGGCCATGGTCCAAATATCTACTCTGAGAAGGAAATGACCAGGCCCTCTGGAGGGCCATAGGTCCAGAATTAATCACTAGAGGCCAGAGTTTTCTCAAAATCTTATGATGGAAGAATCTAGCGCTTCCATCTGACAGCTCTGCCGTCATTAGGGGCAAGGGCTTGGCCAGAGATATCCATCATGACTTGCTAAATATTGCGGTTCCTACAATATTCGACCAGTATTTTAGAATTCCATTTGTCACAAGGTATTCCTTGTAGATTGAAATATATTTACTATAACTCTACTAGAATTAATTCAAAATGATGAGATTATTGTTAATTATAGGGCTAATTTCAAAAACAAAAATACACAGTACAGTCAGTAATGATTTCAAAAAGTTTGGGCAATGTGAATTTACTCTCCCACAAAGTCTTTTATAAATAACTTCAAAACACACAGATAAATTTTGCAATTGGAATTTACTCTGCCACAACCTTGTATGAAAGCAAACATATAAAACCCTAAATACCTTGGCTAAGAGAAACACAATATTTTCCTTTCAAAATGTAGAAAATCTGGATTTTCAGCAGAAATAGGCCAATGAACATGTAATGACACTTCTGTTATTGTAATTAAAACAAAAATATCTATATCTGCCAGACTTTGCCTGAAGTGCCGTTACTTATTAAAAAAATGATAATAATACAATGTATTTAAAGAGAAGGTTGAGTTAAGGGGAGAGGTGAAAAATATTTTGTGAGCGTTTTCATTGTTATTATGCAAGTGTGGAAGAACATCAGAGAAAAAATGTTCTCTGAAAAGCACGGCTCTTCAAATGCCTTCATATTCTAAATATGACATGTAACAGCTTAAAAATGTGGGCCTCATAGTGTAGTCCCATATACATCTTTCTGTGTACAGTGCTTGTTACTTTTACCAAGACTGGGCAACATTTCTTATCATTTTGATGATTACAGAACCTTGCAGTACACATCAATACTTATATGCTATATATGATCAACACCGTTTCTTTCACAATGCAATCACATGACTAGAACTCAACTTTATCTTTAAATGGCTGACAAGAAATTATTCCCTTTCACAAAATCTGACTAAAAGGTTTACTTTAGTTTGGTATAGATTTTTTCGAAGAGCAGGAATGATGAAGCACTCATTCATTCAAGATGTAACATCATTAATAGCAAATTTCAAATGCAGATGGAATGGGAGAGATGAACAAATTGATTGAGAAGATGATGGGCTCCAAGTACAAACACAAGTCGCCCAGGGGCATGTTGAGATATGGTTTATGATGAGGAATTCATCTTTGAGATGGAGATTGAATGCTGGAAGATAAACAAGGGGTAAATGGATGGGCAAGTGAGGGTGGGAGGAATTGGGAGGGAGAGAGAGAGGGGGAGGGGGAAGAAGGGAAAGAGAGGGGTTTGGAGGGAGGTATGGAAAGAGAGAGAAAGAGAGGGAGGTAGAGAAAGAAAAGAGGGAAGTAGAGAAAGAGAAAAGAGAGAGGTAGAGAAAGAAAAGAGGGAGAAAGAAAGAAAAGAGGGAGAAAGAAAGAAAAGAGGGAGAAAGAAAGAAAAGAGGGAGAAAGAAAGAAAAGAGGGAGAAAGAAAGAAAAGAGGGAGAAAGAAAGAAAAGAGGGAGAAAGAAAGAAAAGAGGGAGAAAGAAAGAAAAGAGGGAGAAAGAAAGAAAAGAGGGAGAGAGAAAAGGAAAGAGGAAGATTGGTCTAAAGAAAATTAAAAGAAACAAGGAAGAAAGAGATGGGGAAATGGATGTGGAGAGAAGCAGGATAAACTGAGAGAGCTAGAGAAGTGTTATGTACATCTTCTGCTGAAAGCAGAAACTATATAATAAATCATATTGGAGGGCTAGGGAGGGTGAAAGGAAAGAGTGAGAGAGAGAGAAAAAAGGAAGTCATCGAAAAGGAAGAAGAAAGGTATCAAGAGGAAGAGTGAATGAAAAATGAGAAAAGCAAGAGATGGCAGTATAGACAAGAAGAGGATACAAAACAACGAAGTCCTAGCATGGATGGAGAATTTAAAACAGCACAATTCACTTCAGAGATGCACCTGCAACAGCACAGGGAAACAATCTTCAGACAAAGTAAAGCAAAGAAAGTAGAAGATAACACTGACAAGTGAGGAGAGATATATACAACCATCCAGGCAAACATTTTGAGATAGGGGTGATAAAGTTGGCATACTGCACCCCCTTCTCCTCTCTCTCCTCTCTCCTGCACAAATGGAGCTGTCAGTTGGGGATGTTTGTGTCTGGTGGACACTGTTATTGATGTTTCAGAGATTGATTTGTGCCTTATGATGACGCCATTCATTCCTTATCATGGCCTGATTCATGCACCCATCAAAACAAGGCCCTAGGCATACCAGAGTATCATTAGAAAGGTACACAAGAGATACATTACAAGCACAGCAGCAGACATTCCAAAATGCCTTTACATGATAAATGTAACACTTGCTATACTTTTAAGGTACCCCTCCTGGCCTCCCCTATCCCCTAAAGACCTTAATTGCTGTCATTCCTTTCTCTCTCAAAAGCCAAACTCCATCAAAATATAGTTTTTAATTGCATAGTAGGTCTGTCTTCGCTTCATCAGCCCGAGTTGGCCAAATAGCCCGCTATTTTGTGATCTGGGGAAATTGGCCTGAAGTAACAAATCGCGTCTTCATCAGCTCGAGAAATTTGCTCAGTGTTCGCGCATGCGTAGTGCGAGATGGACCCTTATTCACGCAGATTTTCTAGCTAACAGCCGATCGCACATGAAGCATTCGTGCATAAAAAAACTAGCTAACTAACTAACTAAATTTTCACGAAAACTCGACACTACCACAGGCCCGTTAGCCCCGGGCCAGTAAAATTTCAGAAAAATGTTTTACTGGTAAGAACGGTCAAGTAAAATGTTTGCTCTTTCATTAAAATTTAATGAGAAAATTGTAAAGCAAAGTTTTTGTTGGGGTTGCAGTGGTTTACTTGTACATTTTTCTTTGAGATTCGGCGGTCTTTATGGGGTTTTATAGGTTTTTTATCTTCTTTTCTTTTAAAGATTTTAAAAAAATTTTTTTTTTTTAAATCGTACTTTGAGAGGTGATATCGTATTATCGTATTTCACTCTTAATATCGAACTAAATTCGATTTAATCGTACTGGTTGGCATCTCTGATACTCCTCCTTTTCTATCTATGATATATCCCTCTTCACATGCTTGAGGGGGTAGGGAAGGAGGGGGAGGGGTGAGGCTACCACATTCTTGCTCCCTAAGAGTTCACTTTGTACACCATACCATAGAAGTCAGACTATTTCTTTGGATACATTTGTTTTTCATCCATCAACTCCTCACTCCAATCTGGATGTGACTTGTTTGTTCCTTGCCACAGATTTATTTCATCTTGCCATCCAAAAATATCCCTTCTCATCATCCAAACAGAGAAAATTCAAGGATTTTGAAATGCCCTACAAAAAGGTTCATGACGTCAATTAAAGAGACACCTTCATCGAGCATATTTGTACAAATTCACTGACAAGACTTGCGCGTGTACATTAAAACATGGAGAGCTAAATATCTAGGTCTCTATTTATATCTTTGCTATTCAATCAAAATCATGAACAAATTTTTCAGCTGGTTTCATTTAGACATGCTTCTACTGAAGAATGCTGATGAAATTTAAACAGTCCATCCCTGGCAACATCAAGAAATGAATTCACACCTTATACCTGCAGCACAGATCTAGGTATCCCAGCCCTTGTATTGGTGTTCGCCTACACGAAACTCATAGCAAAATTGGCAGTGTCTGAATATGTTAAAGTAACAAAGAGATTAAGGAAAGAACAACTTTAAGAAGTTCTCATCTGCTCCTGGCCAAACTCATATTAACTCATATCATCTAACAAGGGCCTAATATCCTTCTGGCCCTAAAGAGACAATATCTGAACTATATCACCTACTCTTCATGAAGCCCAGAGGACAATAGCATGTTCAGACTAAAGAAAATTTATACAAAATTCTAATAAAGAAACGTTATATCAAGAAATTAATTTTGAAGAGGTCAATTGACATGACAACTGGCCAATCACCAGTGCCGTTCATGATAAGCCCCGCCCAGTTATACATTTTTTGTACGATGTGACCCTGATTCTATATCAAGTTTTCCTTCGAAACGATGCTCAAACATGCATTTCGTTATAAAACAACGTTCTAAAAGCGTATCTTGTATTAACCTACACAATGGATTCCAGTTGTCTGAACACAGGGAAAAAAAACCAAGATTCAGATGCTACGTAAAGAGTTCAAAACAAAGAGGATGCATAAAGAGGATGTAAATGGAGAAGGCAGAATTGGATTAGATGCTTTTCAATCAATTCATTCTCGGGACGCAACGAGCAACCCTCTAATAAGAGCAAACGTGGGGATAGCACGCCACCAGGTATTTTCAAGTGATCATGTGATTGATTATGACGTCAGGTGTACAAATCATCCAGTCTCCATCCATTCCAAGCACTCTAAGAACTAGAAATCGCTCAAGTTTCATTTGCAAAGTGAATTTACTCTAAAGAAAATCCTCCTGCATCTTGAAATTCCTTGTGTATCCAATACTTGAATGCCATTCATCTAATAGCACTATAAAAATGAATAGGCCCATTTAAGAATCACAGACCATTCCTGAATTCATGGCAAAATTCAAACGCAATTTATAAATTACAGTACACCTACAGAATTATTCCCCTTACGGTCAATTACATGAAAATAGCCACAAATTGAAAGAAAATATGGCAATTGTGAAAAATAAGTTTAGAAAATAAACCTTTGGCCACAGGGGCACAAACTTATTTGAAGGTTGAATACAATTTAAATATCAACTTCAAGGTTTGCAAATCCTGACTGTGAGAAAAGATCTTGCTCTAAACTTTCAGGAATAAACATAATATGGGACCTTTCAATTGTCGTTTCCCTTCTCAACATCTTTAAAATCAATACATGCCTTTATCCAAGAGAAGATCTTTAAATTGTTTGATGAAATCCTTCACAAGTTGTTGTGTTCACAACTTGGCAACAAAGGGAAGCCGTTTGATCACTTCCTAATCATACATCTGTTCTTTATTCAATTGATTTCCTCTATAGACAAGCAACGAACCCCCGTCCATTCTCCCCTTCCCCTCCCGGCATCAAAACGTCCTTCTCCATTAGCCTGTACAAGCTCAAGTTTGAGATATAACATAGATCACCAACTCCTCGAAAATAAAATATTCTAAAAATTCCTGTCTACATTGCTCTCGGAATCAAGGAATGTTTCGTTATATGAAGTTTCTATACACAATGACGTTCAGGCTTTGACAAATTTAATTACGTATTGTGTAGCTATACGATGAATGCTCATAGTCTGAACTCTGAACGCAGGTGTTAAAGCCAAGGTCAGCGTTTATGCCTTTCCTGCATGACTGGCTATTACTAATGATCCCGACAGGAAGACGCTATAAAAGTATGAAGTCATTTCATAAAGACAGTCTCATCCTAATCATATCCTAATCACATCTGCCCCTGTGATCCAGTATAAAGAGCAGTCACAGACTTGGATCAATATGAATTTGGATATGTGGGTCAGTCTTCGGCATAAATGGGGACAGTGAGGGAGTGAGGGGGGGGGGAGGAGGGAGAGGGAAGGGGGCATTTCTAATGATCCAACAGGAAGATGTCATCAAAGTGTGATGTGATTTCACAAAGACTGTGTACAAATGTGTCCTTAGCACAAAAGAAGTCATAGACTTGGATCAATATGAATTTTTACTATTTGGGTCATTCTCTAGCATAATAATGTGAGTTGGAAGTCTAGGAGAAAAGGGGGAGGGGTGGGGGAGGAGCATTACTAATGCTCCTACAGGAAGATGCTATCAAAGTATAAACTGATTTCACAAAGGTCTCCTAATCATATCTACCGGTACTCTCTATGATCAAGTGCAATAACAGTCACTCACATGCAGACTAGCATTATGATTTGATCTGGGTCATTCTCTGTTGATGACGTTAAGAGACACTGGGAGGGAAGGGGGAAGGGGGAGGGGGTAGAAGGGAGGGGTGTCACTGTTTATGATCCAACATGAAGTTGCTGTGATTTCGATCATAAAGAGGGTCTCCTAATCATATCTTTCCCTATGATCAACCACAAAGGCAGTCACAGGCCAGGGCTTGACCCAAGTCATTCTCTGGTGAGGGATGGAGAGATGGGAGGGAGATGGGAGGGAGATGGGAGGGGGGAGGATATGATTAATGATCCAACAGGAAGACACCATCAAAGTATAAAATGATTTCATAAAGAGGGTTTTCTTATCAAATCTGCCCTTATGATCAAGCACAATCACAAAATTGCTTTATGATTTCATCAAGGTCATCCCTCGGTGAGGGAATCAGGAAGTTGAGGGTAACTAACTTCCTCCTGTGCAATCTATATTAGAACCAATTCAATCTCTAAATTTCAAAACAGGTCATTCACCATTGAAGGTGTAGGGGGAGAGACAGGAGGGATACTATCTGTCCCTGAGATACAGTATAAAAGCAGTCACAGACATGAATTATGAATTATGATGCTATCAATGATATTGATCACAATCACCCGTCATGAGGAAAATGGAAGGGGGATTGCATCAGTTTGGAAATGGACTTACTGATACGGATATCTACCCACACTTTGTGCATGAGTAGACCATTGGGCATAATTACTTCAAAAATAAAATATGAATTAAAATAAGGTATTAGAGTCCCCCCATTGAAATCATCTATACATTGCTATACAGAACCCAGTTGAATAAGTAGGCTAGTAAGGCTACACTAAAGTTTCTTGTATTACAAAATTACAGAATAATTCCATATACAAAGTAAATCAGAATCTGAGAGTCTTCTCTGCCTCAAATCGGTCAACCTACCATGATCCAATGGACAAAAAGGTGTCTACAAGATCAAGGGTAGTCGCTGGATTTAGACTGGGATGACATTCAAATGGCCTTGTAGGCCAGGTGATGAGAGAGCGCATGGGATACACTGTCAGCGTGCCTAAGCCCTTTCTTCTCTCGGCATACCTCACTGGCCATGTTCAAGGTCAGAAACACAGTTCTTCATTCAGGTAGAATGGTTACTCATGATGTTCGCTACGTGTACTTGTGAGATGTCTACAAATGGGTGGCAGCAGCACTTTTACTTTTAAAGGGATATTATCAGACAGAAATAATTGATATACAATTAAATTTCCTTATTGTAACAAAGTTACTTGTAACAAAAAACCTGATAAACAATAGGGCTATTGGTGTATAACCATGCTGGACCTTAAAGGGCCTTCATCATTTTATCAGAATCATTTTATATCAACAAGAAATTTTTATTGTTACAATATGTTCTGATAGATCCAATTGCCTACGTTGTTTTGAAGGGAGTTGCTAACAAAGTCAATACAACATCAATCAGTAATACTTAAGAAGCATTCAAGAACTGGTGAAGATTTCATGTCCTACTACTTTTAAGAACTACATGTATGCACTATTCTGGTCACGTAAGGCCTAACTGACGATGGGGGCACAGGAAGCGAGACGAGTACTGAACCCGAGATCCTCCCTACCCAGAGAGGATTAAATGTGCAGATCATTATCGTGTAAAAGCTACATTCATGTTTCCACAACCTTCACAAGGGGGAAAGTCTGGGGTACATGTAACCAATCATGTCAACCACCACCCGAGGGGGCAGTCAGAGCTGCTATTAACATAACCTCTCTCCTAAATGTCACATCCACCTAGCTGCTTAATGAGAGACTAAGAATATGATCCCTGCGGGAGGGGGATACTGGATGTTTGGGATCGTTGGGAGATCAGACGACCCTAACATGCTCTTCCGTGGGGGACGTCATCGACCGGGGACCATGTGATCTGCAGTGTCATGGCTTAAGGACCTGGACCTTCCGAAGACCATCTTGTCTTGAACACGAGTGTAATTTAGGTGGAAGGCAGGAACTTCCTCTGGTTCATGCAGATCCACTAAGGAGGGTATCCATGCTGAAGTTTTATATTGATGATGACGGAAAATGATTAACTGATGATTTATTTTAAGTGACTACCAAAGCAAGAATATGCATCTACAAGACATGTAGCTTTGAGACCTAGCTGAGGAAGTTGCTAATGAGGATTACTGCTTTACCAAATGCCAATAACACATCAACTCAAGTTTGAACCTGGGACCTCCCGGTTACTTGATTACTGCTTTACCAATGACTTATCATTATTTGGAAAGGAAATACCTGAACCTGGAACTGTGACAATGTACAGTACCAAGTTTGGTACTTTAAATCATATAAAGCAACAATTAACACTACTATAAAGAGGTACTGTACATGTAGTAGTATTGGCAATCAACTATTTACAAATACAAAATTTATCTGAATTTGATCGTGAAAGCGAAAGGCAGTCTAATGGATCAATGCTGAAGTTTGTTACAAGAATGCAAAGTTGGGTAACTTTGCTAACTCCTCGCTAACGATAACAAGCACAATCAGACCCACAACTTTGCTAACGAAAGAGGTGGCCGTAAACTCCTAGCTTTCCCTAAAGTCTGTCCATCATTAAAGCCGTCCTTGATCTGAGGAAGTCCTAGGCAAAAATTGCGAGGCGTAAGTCCCTCGGATCTAGACTCATGGATTTCACATCCGTCATGTGGCCATGTTGATATCAGGGCTCTAGCCTACAAGTACAGGGTTCACCTGGGTTTGCTGTGTCACAAGAATAGTTTGAAATGACAGTCTCAGTCATATTCCCTCCATAGTTAATTACTTTATACCCCAAAATTTGGGAAAATAAATTCAGAAAAACCAATAAATCTTTTAAATTGTCTAGTTCTCCATTAGTTAAAGTTGCCTTTATGTAGGGCAGGCTTCTAGAAGCTTGTTTGTCATAAACAGGTCCATTCAATACATCATATTTATGTCATGACCCACATCTTGACATTCAAAGGAGTCTGGTGCACATAGGCCCATATCTGCCCACCTCTCCCCCTTTGAAATTGAGACAGGAAGCAAAATGCATGGAGGCCTTAAAAATTGCAATTTGGACCCCTGCAAAAAAAAGGTTAGTGCGGAGCACTCTAAGACTACAGGTCTTTGTTATAATTTAATGATCAAATGCTGGACAGAATTTTGGGAAAATGTAACAGTAGCATCACTGAGGTTGAAGGGTTTTAAAGGAAAATTGCCCTTGGTCCAGAAATTAAGTCCACATCATATTCCTTGCATTTATTAACATATATGTCCCCATGGGACAAAGAACCAATTCATATTTGAGAACATGATTAGTCATCAAAAACCAATATTCTCACTAGAACATTTTCACACGTACATGCCTTGCGAACATGACACCAGCATTGAGACAACCCTGACACAGAGACAGAGTGTGCAGACAAAAAATAAACAAAGGGTAAAAATAAATCAAACACAAGACTTAATCTCCTCTGGAAAAAAAAATCTTATCATCATCACAAGGACTTTGCTTAGCCAAGTATTCTATGGAATCTGTGCACAGATCATATTCCAACTGCCATGCAAGAAATGCTATATGACAAAAAAGTTTGAATTTGAACTTATTCGGCACTCTAATTTTTTGTTGAGTATGGAGCAGAAGGAAGTTAGCACAGGCATTCATAATAGATTAAGTCGTCAGCTATATAGGCAAGGAGGCCTTAAGTGCAATATATTGTCAATGGTAGTAACAGCCTTCTTGCATGAAGCTGACAAAGTATGCAAGGAACTCCCCCTGCTCTAATACCCCTCTGCCAGACAAAGAATGATATCTATAATTTACACTCAAAAGGGTCATCACCGCATAAACATCAGGCCCATTTTCACTTGGGATACCAAGGTCTACCCCAAAATTCTCTGACAAGAAAAAGAAGAGGGGAGTTCAGAGTGCATTCTTAATAATACCTTTTAATATACATAAAAAGATCTCTCTCCTTTTTTTCAGGGGGGCCCCCATGGTTTCACATGCCTCGCATATATACAGAATAATAATCTCCACTGATCTTGTAACTGAAAAATGCACAGGAGCACTTCAAACAGATCCATATCGGTGACAAATGTGAACTCTAATGGCAAGATCGGATTTCATATTCCATCACCAGGGATTCATATCAGAGCGGTGCTTGAATGCATCCCAACAAAAACCACCCTCCAGAGAGAAAGAGGAGGCACATTGTTGCTACGGCTACAGATGTTAGGTCAAGATTAGACTGCATTAGCCAGACGGTGAAAATATAGAAAGGCTGTGAAAGACTAAAAATGTCAAGGCAGGAATAATCTTTTTCAGATTGGACAGCCTTATGAACTGAACAGCAACAACAACAACTAAACATGTCAATCAAAATCTAGACCATTTTAACAATCATATTTATAAAGAAATACCATAGATAATACCCTACACTTGATTTTGGTAGTGAAAGAAGATCTCAGAGTTTTATCTAAAACAAATAAAATGGGAGGAGTGCATAATCCTGCTTAAAAAATTATGAACATTGATCAGCACACACAATGATTCATAACAAAATAATCAGTGAATTGAAAGGTATATTTGCAAACATTATTGAAGTAAATGTACATGTGATATTGTTGTATAGCTGTCAAAATGTATTTGTATCTAGTGCTTGCATAAAGCAAACATGTCAACGCTCTTGTATTAGTCTTGTATTAGCTGCATTTACACTGCAACCCAAAATCATTGTTTTTTTTCTCACGTTCCGGTGTTTCGCCAGAAACGCTAAGAAAATTTGAAAAAAGAAAAAACCTTGAGTGTGTTTTTTTTTTAATGTCCGCCGACCTACGCCAAAGTTTCACTAATTTTTGCAGTGTAAAAGCAAACTTCGGTGAGATATTGGTTTTTTTGTCACGGGACTTTCCCCGCTATCGCATGCACACTACTCACCAAAAAAAACAGTATAAGCAAACTTTGACAATTTTTTGTTTTGTTTTTGGTAGTAGTGTAAATGTAGTCCAAAAAATCGACAATTTTTCAAAATGGTCTTTTGGATGTGTAAATGGTCCTACTGAGATATTTATGTAATTAACTAATCTTCCAAGATCACTATTTTGTTTAGGTTGCTTTTTTTTTTAAAGACTCATTTTCGGCGTTAGGGATGTAGTTAGAAAAATAGGATGATATCTGATGAGTTGTTGGGAAACAACCTTTTCTACACATTTTTGTCCAAAAGTTCTGAAAATACACGGCAGTTTTGACACATATTACAAATCGTCTGTTGAGAGCTAGAACAGCATCAACTCCATATACTTTAATACAGAGTTAATACCCTTCTCTCGACTGACCACACAGATGAAATATCATGAACCCCCCATCATACTAATTTTGCAATATATTATCTGCATAATAAAAACTGTTTTTTTTTACTTCATCACCTCCCCCCCCCCCTTTCATTAAAATTATTATTAAAATATGTATGATTTAATGGTATATGCATATAGATATTGACTTTGTATACAGCCAACTATTCCCAAGTTCATAATTAGGACAGTTTGACTACAAGTAGACAGAAAGCTAGGGTCAATGAAAGATATTCATGAGTCATTTGATAAAGAGCCAGCTAGAGAGGGGCATTACTGAAGGAGCCCCTGAATACCAAAATGGCCCAGGGGGATGGAAGATGCATGTAGACTGACCAATCCATAAATGGATATTGCAGACTTCTGAAGAAATGGATTGAAGTGAATCAATGCTATAGAGTTGGTCTTAATTTGTGGACGATGTAGGGCTTATATGGATGGCCTGGAAAATAATTTAAGGCAATTATTACAGAGATTGGCTTTACCAAAAATTGATATTGCCAAGTGGAGGATTGATGCATATATTTTCCTTTCTTGTGTATTTTATTAACCCATGGACTACTGAATTCTCTCTTTCCCCAAGGCTTATTACAGGAACAACCAAGTGCCCAAAGGCAATGGGTTAAAGAAGAAACGGGGTCTTGAGGGAGATATTTCTTGCAAATAAATGATCAGCTTCTATTATTGCAGAATATTGGACTCCTGAAACTCTCTCATTCCCAGGGCTTATACAGGAATGACCAAGTTTCCAAAGGCAATGGGTTACAAAGAAGAATAAGGGTCTTGAGGGAGATATTTCTGGCAATTCTGGAGATTAACTTCTGGAGATCAGCTCAAAAGAAATAATGAATGTATTATTGAATCCCATCATAGAGTTCCTTTTCATTCATGAGCATATTCCGACCAAGAAGCATGATGAAATATTGAAGATAATGTGACTCTAATGACTAATGATGAATCGGAATACATCTCATATGTCTCAGATGTTACAGAGTGGGTTTATTGAACTGAGTTTATTGAACTGACAGAGTATGGCAACTATGCATTATGAGGGAAATAGATAGGATGTATGGGAGACAGGGAGAGTAAGACAAGATGGCAAGATGATGGATCTTATTATCATATGGTAAGACAATCAATGTCTTACGCTCCAGTCTTGAGTTCCTTAAAGGTACCCTATTGAATTAATATAATGCAAAAATATGTACTAGGCAGTACCTCACAAAAAGGAAGGGAAATTTTGTTGGTGGAGAGATCCCGGGGAGAACTTTTCTGTTAGAATTTTTAAAAAGAGAAGAAAATGTAAAGTGGTATTTTTTATTTATAGTTTCATTATGTGTTTACTACAAACATTACAAGGGGAAATTTCTATTTAAATAACTACTAAGGGGTTAATATCAAAATATCAACCTTGTTGGTTGAAATTACATCTGAAATAAAAATAGATTCATGAAAAACCCTGTCAAGTATCATCAGAGAAGAGCTTCAATAAGGCTTAGTACGGTAGAAATTTCTTTTTTTATAGGAATGACAACAGCAGTGCGAACAAAAAGCAAATTTTCATCAGATAAGGCACATGTACAAGTCAGTTATTACTATCATCAATATGCGCAGAAGGCAAACAGCTCTGAGAAATCATTAACCTCATACAGCCTTGAAATATGTCCACTTTCATTTCCAAATCTAATGAAGAATTCAGTCACCACAAATACCACATCTTCCACAAATATTTCATCTTGAAGAAAAAAAATGTTTGCAAGAGGAAGAATAAAATCAGATTCCAGAAGTCGCAATCGATCTTTTTTGGACATATTTTTTCACCAGTCATGCTACCAAGAACTCATGACTGTACCTCATATTCGTTTACTGGCCGACTCACGCTCCTCTCTCTGATGAAGGAGGTTAATGAAAATCAATTTACTCAAGCATCGCGGCAGGAGGAGGGAAAGCCTGACTCCCCGGCTGGAAAATATCTTTGCATTACAGACCGCAGTGATGAATGGGAGGGATGACTCATTGGCTAAATTTCATTTTCCACTATATTGCTACTACGCTTCTGCGAATCGATGAGAAATGCAAACTTTGGCGGTCGGTGTGAAAGCTGGAATGAGAGGGAACGCAGTTGATGAGGGATCTCCCGTGGACGATTTGGTGATGATACACTCGATAATCAATGTAGGGTACACACAACTGCGGGATGAGGGATAGCTCTGGTTAAATATTTGCCCACTGTCTGATTATTAAAGTGCAAAGGGCATGGGGTAAGTGTTGGCCATTGTTTTGTACGATACCCAAAGCAAATAAGGCTTATATGGTGGCAACATATAATTAGATTGTATAAAGCTCTGTAGGCCTCTAAACGCACTTGTATAACTATATATATATATATGCAGGCCTATGTTTGCCTCTGAGATTCAAGCGAGTCTACTATACAATGCAAAATAAAGTCAATTACTTCTTGCATAATGTTCATCCATAGACCATCCCATTAGGTGCATCTTTTTTTTACATTCAGGTTTAACTGCAATTAATTCTTCCAAATGCTACAATAAGTTATGCTGAAACATGATAGCAACAAAATTATGATCATGCATTATCATTGTAAACCGATAACAAGAACTTGGAAAATGATCAGTTAGAACCTATCACTCACTAAAAAAAATTATATCACGATACTCTTAGGATCAAATCTTTAATTAACAAACTTCACATCTTCATCAGATAGATACATGTACACCCTTAGCAGGGGTACTGAGTATGAACACCACATGAAAAAACTAAATTTGATCACAATATAATGCATGTCATAATCATTCGTAGCTGAGACTAAATAAAAAGTAACAAAAACTAATTGCAGCCTATAGGCCAATACTCTACTCCCTCAAATATACACGTAGTTGCATTTACTTATTACTGCTATAAATAATACATCCTTCCTTGAGGTAATATTACTGTGCTTTAGTTCAAAAGGTATAAATTGTGAAATTGAAACAGTTTGTGAATTCTGGATATATGTATGTCAATCCATATTTTGTTGGTATATGAATGCTTCATGGATACAAGCCTCTTCACAAGCACCTACTACACATAGTGCCAGTTGTCTACCCTTACTTATCCACAAACATGTGTAGTAATATCCAAATTTTATAGCCCATCAGGTTTGCAAATTGAAAATTCATGTCCCAACCCTACTCGCGCACCTCCTCCGGTGTGAAGGTACACATGGATAGGCCATCAGGGCGATCTGCAGACATGACCCTCATTCAGACTCTTAAAATTCATTGTATACCTATATGCAAACCATATACTGTTCCTATATGAATTTTTTTGTAGTAGTCTGAACATGGTATGATGAAATGTTGTATAGAAAAAATGCATGTTTGAGCATCATTGTGAACAAAAACTCTATAGAGATTCAGGCTCCTGTTCTCGCATAAATGATGTATCATACAAAAAACGTACAACTATGCAGGGCTTCTATTGTGAGCACTGATCATTGGCAAGCTGTCACTTCAACTGACCTAATCAAAACTAGTTTCCTTACACGATGTTTCATTACACAGCACCCCATTTCACGTCTGTACGTCCCTTCTGTATATGACCGTTCTTTATACAACGTTTCTTTACACAAGTTGACGTTTCTTTACAGGAGTTTAATTTAAATTTTCCACCAGTATGAACAGGTCTAATGGTCCCTGATTGGATTACGAGTCTCCAGCATGAGGGGGACGGGGAGAACGGAAGACATCTCAAGATGGAAATTGGACTTGATGGATGGACATCATGGATGGATGGGCAAGCAAGCATAGTGAAGGTCATGGGATTGGGATACTACCAAAATAGTCTGGACAGATTATACCATTTACAGATGAGAGGTTCTGCTTAGACTCGGTAACTTAAGGTATGTCTTCATCAGCTCGAGATTGCCAAATAGCCCGCTATTTCTGATTTGGGAAATAAGCCGCGAAGTTAAAAATCGCGTCTTCATCAGCTCGAAACTCGGAACTCGAGTTCGAGAAATTAGCTCGAGATATTTTGCTCAGCGTTCACGCATAGTGCGAGTCTTCGGGCTGGTGAAGACGCACAGGACAAATAGCAGGATATTTTGCAAACTAGCCCAAGATATCTTGGGATGATTTCCCGAGCAAATAGCCCGCTATTTACGCCTTCACCTGCCAAATAGCCCGCTATTTCATGATGGGGCTAATATCCAGGTTCAGAAATAGCGGGCTATTTGGCAATCTCGAGCTGATGAAAACAGGCCTATAGAGTACCGGTTCATAGTATACATGTACCTTCACAGATTTATAACAAGTGTAAAGTGCCTTTAAATGAAATCCTCCATAGACTGTTTAAATTCTATTCTAAATCAATGGCGCTTAATAAATATATTTCATGTTTGAATAAAAAATAATAATAAAATGTCTCAGAGTGAAAAAAAAGTTCCATTCATATAGATACTTTTTAAATTGAATTGATGTCACTTTTAATTTTATTTCAAAATTGAATTATTTCTTCTTTTTCATTCTTCTATACATGGAAAAAATATTTGCCTCTTTTGTCACTGAGGAAGATCTAAATGGGGAAAAATGATGCTTTCTGGCAAAGTGAAACTGTATTTTTTCGCCAGAACAAAGAATGCGATTTTTTAAAACAGTATTTCCACTTTACAATGTTCTTGCGGCCAACAAGCCTTTACAAAATATGATAAATTGTCTTGATATCATTCATTTGAAGTCTAAGATAAGAGACTACAGCAAAGCCCCAGTAGTTTCTGGTCTGGCAGCGATGCAAGCGTGGTCCACGATCACATTCTCCCCAGGATCTCTCCACCAAATCTGTTTGTGGTTCTAACTATGTGATGTCATCTCACACTCGAAGTTTGAGATTCCGATTCTGCTCGGCATTTCTTTGCAGGCAGGGAGTCATTTAAGAGTCAAATTTTGCTGTAAGAATGGTGGCCGCAGAAAATATTTTTCTTTCATAGGGATAGAGAATTCAACGCAGCAGTGTTCATGCATGTGCGGAGCGATGGACGTGCGGTGCCAGTATTTCAAGCATCCACGATAGAAGGACGGTTTTGCCATTAGAGGAAGTGACTTGTATGTGACTTGTGACATTGTGACATTCAAATTGAAGAGGGTATGTTACAATCGGAATAGCATGTGACATAACGATTGACTTCTGAACCCTCCTAAGTGGCTTCAATCAAAATTCCCTGCCAAAGAAGATTACAAGTGTCGTCTTCAAACATAGATCCGATGCTATTAAAAGATAGTCAATCGTAGATCAGGGATCATGGTTTGAAGAGCTTAACCAATATTAAGTTTGTAGTATCCTATTGCTAGAGAATTCATGTGTCTGCCAATTTTCAATAGCCATAGATTCTGATACAAAAATCCCATTGATGTGCCATTTTCCTCATAATATTTCTTGTTCCTCTAGATACTAGATGGACCACGGGTAAATCAGAGAAATATGATTGCTTTGGACACCTACATGTCACCTACATGTTCATCAATACTAATTATACTGACAATGTACACAACATAATTTCAAGACAATCAACATGACAAGAGGAGTGCTTACGCCATTATAAACATTGGCACACGAGTCTGGGTTTCATCAGACTTTTGCATAGTCAACCTTGCCTAAGGATCACGAAAAACAACCTCCAAGAATTCACCAAAGAGTTTCTGCCATTTGGGAATAAAAATTAAGAGACTTATGATGCAAGGATGAGTAGAGACAGTAGAAGGGCTGTCCCTCCTGTAATAATCCTGTCAAAAATATGACAACAAAAATGGAACAAGATCTTCACAGCTGTCCATCTAATAATGCTCTCCAGGTGTCAAACTAACATGTCCAGTTCCTGTCCCACCCATCTAGTCATCAACTATGTATGCAAGACATCATCGACTTTACCCATCATGTTCTGAGACGGACAGGTCATTCACACCGGAAACTTATTGAATGTTCATGTACAGAATCATTGAGTAAAATAATGGCTGTACAATGAAAGAGGCAAACACAGAACATGAATATCGTTTAAAGCCTTAAAGGCATTGTTTATCAATGTTTCCAGTTTTACAAATCTGAGATGCATGGCCCTACGTGTTATCAGTGTCTGTGATATGGTGTAATATTGAAGCCCCCAAACAATTGCGCTTCAAAATGATCATGAAGTGCTTTAAAAAAGTAAAAATCTTTGAGTGACCGGTTTTACCATACTCATTTCCCCCAATAGACTGTAATGTTATAAAAGCTGTTCAAAACTGTTGGGAAAACGGTTTCTGAAATTTTGAATTCCAATCATAAATATCTTGATAATCAAACATGCGATTGGCTTGTAAAAGTCATGGGATTCATTTCTGACCTAAAGGTTTATAATTATGATTGCAGCATGAGCTAAATCCAGGATTTTGTTTAGTAACAGAGGCAAAGTTACCTACCGGTAATACCTTTAAAGGAACACCATAATTTATAAAAATAGTTCTATGGAAGTCAGCTGACACCATAAATTTAGTATCAGCTTATATCATGGGCATCACTCCAGCATACAGCTGCCTGGGCACATCAGTGCATGCTAAAAATGACTACCGCCAGTTTTCATTCAACACAATATTCATACAGACGATGGACCCCGATCCTTTCATGAGTGTTTGTTCAAAATGAATGTTCCAACCCCCACTTTGCTGTACATTCTTTAATTATTTTACAATTCCCGATATGACTTTCTGACTAGAAAAAATGTATTACTAATCGTACGTACAGCCATACATACATACATGTTTCTGTACATGTAAATACAGAATAACCTTTGAGGGTATGAATAGGGGGTTACCCAGGAGTAGAAGTGGAAGAACAGACAGGGAAGTAATTAGCGACAGATGGTGAAGGGTATTTTTGGATCTAGTTCTGGGTCATGAAGCGGTGTGCCAATAATATTTGGACCCGCCTAGGTACATGATTATTGACCCTGTGAATGACAGCTCTGTGTGTAATTCAAGTGAGCTCGTCAAGGATAAACAAACTTGTACAGAAATATATCTCAGTGGAATACATCAATAGGTAAACTTTTTTTTTAAAGGGGGAATTATAGAGAGGGGGAGAGGTGAAAAAGGGAGGTCCGATTCAGGTGTTTGGTGGAAATAAATTCAACTTGGTTATCTAGTGCTGTTAAATCCAAAGGCTCTATTTCATCATAATTTCTTATAGGAAATAATTCAAATACTGACTGACTGACTCATTAATAAATTCAAACTAGCTTCATAGTTCATTCATTTCACTTCTAAAGATTCCAAAAACTGCAATCCATTTATTTGATCACCTGAAACCATTTACCCAAAAACCACCTTTATTTGCCAGATTTTGAAATTGTTCTTCTTGTGTTTTTCAGACACATTGGCTGCTACTGAAAAAGGGGGTGTGTCCTCTCAAGCTCTCTCATCACCTGACAGATCACATGACCTTGTTGCTCCTGATCAGACTGGATAAACACCATCTGGTTAAACTTGGCACTGACTCCAGACTCACTTGATGGCAGAAACATAACCCTAACCTTCCATACATAGGCTGGCCTCCCTAATTTATTGTTTCCATATTTAAAGGGACCCCTTGTAATCAGGAAAAACTGTTCAAAGTAACAAGAGAAATATGCCCCTCAGGCATTCAAACGAAGAGAAACGGATGATCTATCAATATCCCATTCATATCTTAGTATCCTAGGTTTTTCATACAAAACCTTTTGGATTATTGAAGTCTGTGTTTGACTTCCCGGGTAAGAGTTGGTGCATGTTATAATGCTATGTACAACAACAAAAAAGGATATATAATCACCATGAATCACCGCTTCCCTTTAATATCCAACATTATAATACCAGCATACATGTAATTCCTGAACCACTTTCATAGCCTTATTGACCATTTCAAACCATCTAACCATTAACCATAAACTTGGACATTTTATAGCTTTCCTTCCGCAACAAACAAATGGGACATATTTTGTTTCTGGACACTGAATTTTCTTTGCCAGTATCTTAAGTACAATGTCATTGACATAAAACTAAAGTGGGAATTTTATGACATCATTAAAGAAATTGCTGACCCACTAAAATGCTATCCATTTCCATGCCTCATTTAGCTACTATACAGAAGTGATTTATCCTATATACCTATATATCACAGGGCCATTAAACAAGCAAATATCTTTCACTGCAAGTCATCTATCCCAGCGTTTGCACTGAAAATCCTGTACCTTATAAGTAAGAGTTTATTAGGTTATTGACTGCAGAGAATTCCTGTAGTTTTAAAACATATACATGTTTATTCATATCTTTCAGGTGGTTATAATTTGGGATATTCCCGTGCTGGCAAGAACAAAAAAAATCTGTAATTATCAAATCCGCTTAAAAAAATAATGGTGTGTTAGCACAAAAGGGGCAGCTGGAATACATGCTCTACATGTACTATATATCTGCACTACAATTGTCATGGGAATGTTCTCAGAGTTTGAAAAATATGATTTCTTATATGGAATATCTCCACAAAAATGAGCAGATATACGCCCAAAGTTATCCAATTCACAAGACAATTTTCTTAAAGGGAATATTCTTGAACATAATCATAGTGAAAACGATATCTGTTAAAATGTCACCATAGCCCACTGATCATGCATACCTTTTACATCTTCCGATGAAATAGATCTATGTCAAGGAAAACTAAACAAAAACATATGACAACTATCCTGATTCCTGTTAAAACAAGCTAAATGGACCGTGATTTATTTTCAACCTTCCTGTGACTGTAAGCTATATAATAAAATATCTTTCCTACTGGATCAATATTGAGTAAATTTACATTGTATATGTATACATGAAATCTGTGTACACTAACCAAATGAGTTATTTTACTCTTTAAACAGTAAACTCATTGATTAAAATAAGTACTGTCACATTGTAGGCTTCAACATATCCCTGCTTTTTCAGTTTTCACCAAACCTATTAGTAAGGTTCTAAACATCTTGCACAGGCTGACGCATTTTGAACTTTAAGACAAGGGTAGGGAAATAACAGAAAAAGAAGTTATGTTTTAATTAATTTTTTTTTTGGACAAGGCAAGCTGGAATATCTTTCATTCAAATGGTCCATTTTGGAACACTATATTGAATTCAAAAGAATCTATAAATTTCAACTGAGTTTTTTTTTCCTTTCAACTCATATAAACTGAAAGATTACAGAAAATGTGTGACTTTGTGGGTTTTTAGTATGAATGTACTTTAAAAAGTTCCTTTTGTACATGTACCTATAAGAGTTCTTTCTTATTACCATTTCATCAGGTTAAAAAATAGTTCTAACCATTAAAATTTTAAAAACTTTTTCACTTTCATTTTTAAAAATCCTTTTCAACAGAGATTATTGCCTAAATAATATCTGATAGGGCGACAGTGATAGTATTAATATTACTACAACAATGATGAAACACAATCTTTAGCAAATTTTTCAAATGGAACAAACCAACATTTCAATATTTGCTGAAATATATATATAACCATATTGTAGTAGTACATCATTTGAAATCTAACTCCACACTCTTATGCAATTCTAGGACATCCAAATGACTCATCTGGTTCATGAATCTCATATTCATTTTTCATTTTTATTCATTCGTTTTCTCATATGAATTGAATGTTGAGGAATGCAAATTTACATTGCTAATTCAATCAACAGGAGCCAAACAGTAGCTCTATGCATGTGGCTGTTCTTAAAACGTGATGTCTAATGCATGTTAGGCCCTGATGTCATCATTTCAATTTACGGCTCTTCGTAGGTGCTAATCCCCTAGCAGTAGTCATACTAACACGTCACCGCACTTTATGCATGAACAACACGAACGAGTCGACACATAGTTATAATGAGATTCCCTGAGATGTAGACCAACGCTAGGTAACATATGCACACGTGGGGGGATGCATGCATGGTCGGGGAAGCACGGTCATACCCAACGATGAGTCATGGTTTATTCTGTCAAGCTTAAGCCCTCCATTAAAGGTGGATATCATTACGAAGGTAGATCATAAAAATATGATTGTATTTTCTATATATACGGTGTATGTATTAGACTACAGAGAAAAAAATGCAGAGTGATTAAGGAGTTGATGTTTAAATATTGATATGATTTTGAAGGTGAATCATAAAAATATGATTTCATTTTCTGCACATGCATTAAGATAACAGATATGAGTAGTGCGCTTTAGAAGTTAATGGGTAAACAGATATCATAGCGAAGAAGGGGGAAAAAAATTTAATTTAATCTATCTAAAAGAATGCAGAAATGTATGATGTGCACTAAAGCACGGTTTTTTAAATGACTAATATATATAGCCTTTAATGGTCTCATTATCAGCAGGATATCATTTTGATGGTAGAACATACAGCTATAATTTCATTTCAAATACATCAAGAATAAAGAAATGTACTGTGAGATGGAAAAGTGAAGTTTAAGAGGTCATCAGCAGGAGGTCATTATGTAGATTAGCTTTGGGGAGGTGGTATCATTCAGGTTGGAGGTGGACCATAAAAATATGATTACATTTTCAATACATCTAGAATAGAGAAAAGCACTGAGTGATGGAAAAGTGAAATTTAATAGGCAATCAGCAGTGAGTCATAATATGGTCTGGTTTTGTGGTTTCTATAAAATACAGAATGATTTATGGTAACAAGGGTAGGATTGTATTTTTTATTGATGTGTGGCGCACAAATGGGTTTGTTTTGCCCTCAAATGCAACTATGGGAAAAGAGCAAATACTATCATGTGTGTACAGCTATCTAGAAATTAGTCATGGACTGTTTCAAATTATATTAAAAGTCATAAAGAGCAGATTAGTAGGTCACAGGAGTACAGATTAACCAGGAGAAATGACTATTGTGAAAGTTACATTTACTCATGCATTTTTTTTGGGGGTACACTGGGGTACACTTTTTTTTTGGGGTCCTTATACACTGTTGCCGACAGATTTTGAATAATTTTTCTCACCTTTTTTCATGAAATGATCAATCTCTATGACTCTTTAGATTTGTTGCTTAATTCTGAGAATTAATAATAAACTGCATTGTCACAATCATTTCATGAAAAGAGGTCAGAAAGAATTATTCTAACTTTATGATGTAATAAATATTTGTTGAAAGTATTGTTTCTATATAATCTATCATTACAAACTTGTATCAATTCTAAAATTTAAAAATGACCTTAAATTATTGGCTCAGATGTCGCATCCTTTACATATCGATAACAATTCTGAAATGCACGTTGCTGCTTCCAATATCCAATAATGGAACTTCTTTCTTTTTAAAAATGGTAGAGAATTTGAAGCTTTCTGGTGTATTTGGGAAAGAGAGAACATCATCTTGGACTCTCTTTGTTGTCCAGAAAATGTAAGAATCAAAACAAGACAGAAATAGCTATGTACAGAGATATACCCAACTAAAAAAACAGTTAATTTTGTTACTCAATGCTCCATATAAAAACATTCCTACTCCTCATAAAAGAGGAATCAAACTTTGAACCATTCCAAGCCAAGATGTTCATCATCTACCTCCTGCAAAATTGGACGATGGAACATGGGACATTTCCAACTTGTCTCTGATAAACCCATTTTTATTGGTTCTGCAGTGGACTCCCGAGATGGCTTCAGGGGCTCCTGAGTGGAAATGATTGACTGATTGGATTGTGGGATATCATGCGGCATGCTGGGAAGTATAGTTTCATCGCCCCCTCCGGCTACGGGATTTGCCCCCCGTATTGGATTACTTCTCCGATACAATCGTCACAATGGCGGTGCACTTTCAGATGATTTCTGCAAACGCTTCCGCGGAAAACTTGAATCACAAGCTTTTCCTTCGTACGGCTACTCCGGGCTTACAAATGGAGGGAGAATGGACTTCTTTATGTGGTAATATTCGATACAAGCTTGTTCATTGGGCCACTGCGCGATCAACGAATATACACTTGTAACCTGATTTTACCCTGCTGCAGGCTGTAATTGTAGAATGGCATTATCAACACAGCCGAATTACCCATTTTGTATTTCCTTTCCTATACATGTACTGTCAAGGTATTTCTCTGAGTCATTAAAAAAAAAATTTTTTTTTTTTAAACCAGGTCTGCTTGCTTCGAACATTCACAATTTCTCTGAAAAAATCAACAATTCCCTCCAGATCTGAAATAGTGGGAAGCATTCGCACAACCTCTTCAACCTGATAAAATGTAATTCATTGAGTGTTCATTTAGAGATTGCCAACTCAGAGCTAGAAGTGCATAAACTTGTATCATTTTACACAGGTTTAACACCCTTCTGGCTCTCAACGAATGAGATATAATCTTACCCTTTTCTTGCTGCAGTAGATTTGCCATTTCTTCTCAGGTGACAGGCTGAACATGGTTTCTCTGTGCGACGCTCCAAGATCCAACTCAGCCTGGAGATACAGCATAAAGGATGGAGGGACAGGGATGGAGAGTAGGAGACAGACATAGAGAGATGGAGTAGAGATAGGAGAGAGAGAGAGAGAGAAAAAAAAAGAGTGTGATGGTGAAGATATGGATGGAGATGGAAAAGGAAAAAATTAAATGAGAGAAAAGTGAGATAAATTACTGATTAGATGCAGCAAATTAATGATTGACCCTACTCAGCTAACTGTAAAATCTTCAGGCAGAAAAAAAACCTGGAAATACAGAAAACATACAGGGCTTGTCATTAGGAGATGCCTGCTATACATGCCCCCCCCCCCCTAAACATTTTATCTCTAGAAAATTCAAAAAATTATATGTCAAACTTGGGCTCCATGCCTCCATGCATACATGTACATATCAGACCCCAATGGATACAGTTAGTGTGGAGCCATACTACATTTATGAAACCTATCCCCAGAGTTCATGTGTCTGTATTTCCTCTGATTTCTTTTCATATTGGTAATCACATTTGGGTAATTTTTTTAAAACATTCATCATTTCATGGTCATCATAATCTTGGAATGGGACTGCAGAATGCACATCATCTGCTCACATCATCAGCTAGAAGGGCATTAACTCACTGTTGATGCCATGCTTGCTCTCAACAGACTGGCCAGGCTACCAAGTGTATTGATATTATCTCCTTGTGGCAAATGATTATACCTACAATCTTGACTTCAGGTAGGCAGGAACAACCCTATACCAAACCACAGATAGGAGTGGAAGAAAGGGCTCCAGCCTCCATAGAGACTACACTAGCTTTTAGAGTCTGTATGCAATGAGCCCCATGTAAACAATTCATGGAGGATCTTTAGAATACCCCACCACAAAAATTGACCAAATGATGTTCTTAAGTTAACTAATGCTTCATCAATGAAGCTAAATCTGACGACTTAAGTTTCTTAGCTAACACTCGACCTAATCCTAATCCTAACCCTAACTCTAACCCTAGGTTTTGGACGTTCATGTACATAGACCCTATTGGTGGGGTATTCTAAAGTTAAGCCAAATTCAGAATTTGGGGGGTCCAGATTTAGAGTTTGGGTGCCCATATGTCCCAGGCACTGCTGTTAACTTCCATACATTTATTCTAAACATTGTGTTTAATGCCCTTCTGGTTCTGAACAGACGTAGACCGGACGGACAGACGGACGGGTCTATACCAGGTAAAAGTGATATTTTCTCCTTAATGGCTTTGACCTTGACTTGAGGTACTGACTGTCACCATACCACATCCTAGATAGGTGAGGGAAAGGAAGCCCATACGGATATGTGCTCTGGTAACTGGTTTGACAAGGTTTGGTTTGAACTTGACAGATCTATGATTAATTTTGATTCAACCAAAATGCCTCCATGCTTCAAACTTTTGATAAAGTTTTCATCTACATTTAGGGCCTACGGTTTCTAGGCCATTTAGCTCTAACAAGAACTTTTTTTTAAATATCAAATTGTCATCGTATGTGGGCTTTTATGCAAGTGAAATGCATCATCATTTTCTTTGATATTCAATAAAAAGCAGCATTATGACATGTCAGGGTCTTGGGCCCTGTTTTATAAAAATTGTTATCAATAAAAAAAAAAATGTCAAACATCTATGACAAACTTGCACATTTCAGTTGCTTATAACAGTTTTTGTAACTTGTTATTGATATAAACAAGTTTATGAAACAGGACCCTGGTTTATAAAACTCATTAAAAGTATCAACTACCACATAATCTAAAATGAATAAATACACAGCCAATCAAATAATGATTTCAGTAAATTTTCATCAATTATTGTAACTTGTCTTTGTTGCTTTAATAAGCCAAATGAAACAGGGCATAGATCATTATATTTCCTCTCCTTAGGGAGAAGATGGGCAAGGATCTACAGTTGACTGGTTCAGCGATATAAAACAACATCTTGTATCTCAAAGCTTGCGTTGGATTGAGGAAAACAATATAATATCCCATTCAAATAAACCGCCTAAATCATGAATTTGTTTGAAAATGTACATGTTTATACAGAAGAAACATTTCATGCACAAGAAAAAATGTACAACTGTATGGTAAACAGGTTAAAGTCAGTGATTATTCACATGGGCCAACATATACAGTCAAACCTGTCTAGAGCGACCGCCCAAGGGAAACACAAAAAGTGGTCTTTGTAGACAGGTAGTCTTTGTAGACAGGTGGTCTTTGTAGACAGGTTCCTTCAGTACATGTTTCAATGAGAAACCATTTTCAAGGGAAACAAAAAAAATGTGGTCCTTGTAGACAGGTAGTCTTTGTAGACAGGTGGTCTTTGTAGACAGGTTCCTTTAGTACATGTTTCAATGAGAAACCATTTTCAAGGGAAACAAAAAATGTGGTCCTTGTAGACAGGTGGTCTTTGTAGACAGGTGGTCTTTGTAGACAGGTGGTCACTAAAGCAGGTTTGACTGTACTTTACAATGTACTTTAATTGACAGGATGACAGTTGTCTTGATTACATAACTGCCCATGATTTGAAATCTCTGCCTGTTATGTAACCTGTAAAGTGCAAGATCAAGAGTGCATTCTTTCGTCATGATGTACAGTAGTTCTAACTTAGTGTAGGCCTACTGTGACTTATATCATACAGCTCGTTTTGTTACTAGAAATTAGTTTCAGTTTCAGCAAAGATATCAAAGTAAAGTGTAAATTCCAGATTCTTAGGTATAACAGTTCATCTATTAATTCATTCGCTAGCATTTATTTAAATCATACACAATGTTCATGAGATTTTTGGTAAATACTAGGGCTGTGCATAACTGTGTAATGAGGTACTCGAGTACACTCCCAGCCTTGCCCGCGAATACTCGAATACTCGGACGCCATGTTTTTTTTTGAATTTTTTTGAATTTTTTGAATTTTTCATTTTTTTTTTTTTTTTTTGCCAACACCATACTATGAACAGTACTAAGGTTCGTCTCTGAAAACCCCCGCGATTTTACTTCAAGTTGCTGTTGAAAGCGCCGCCTATTTGTGCTTTTAAATTTTTGACAAATAATTGAAACAATGTTATTTTTAAAACTAAAGATGACAGGCAAATATTCCTCCAGAGTCCAAACAGAAATCCAGAGATTTGGTCCCAGTTTCTGAGTGGTGAGTTGACAGTGACACCCTGTGTATGATTGAGCTGGGAAACATTTTTACCCATGGGACCATGCCGGTGCTCTTCTGGCACGGGTGACCGTCGGCCTGGACAGTGCCAGGTGAACGGGGAAAAAGAGTATTCGAGTACGAGAAATCGTACTCGAGTAGCTGTCAACAGTGCGAGTATTCGAGTATTCGACTATTCGTCGCAGCCTTAGTAAATACAATAAAATCTTTGCAGACAATAAATAATCTAATGCATTATCTCAACTAGTCTGGATATGCCTGCTACATGTACATCGGAAATTAATTAAATTTGTTTTTTAAGGGGAATAAATTTCCTAAACTCCAAACACCAAATGAAATAATGTGACAGTAAACGACATTGTTCTGCATTTAATCCAAGTTTAAAGATAAACAACTCACTAAATCATTCAATGGTTAGAGACAAAGTCCGAGTAATAATGAGACAATGATAAATTACTGTTCTCCCAAGGCACATTCACAAAATGTGACATACGGGATTGTTTATGATTTTTCAGGCATGCAGAATTCATCCACACATTTGCAGGGCCAGTGATTCCGGGCTGGTCCCCTTGCCTAATATGGTAGTGGATAAAATCTTCTAAAAAAAGGTCTACTGTTTGTATTGTTTAAAAAAATCCAAATAAACCATTCAGTTTGCAGATTGCAGTTAAAAAAATATGAAAATAAAAGTAGCTATTACAAATCAGTATCAAAATAGGACATGTGCTTATGTACGCTACATGTACATGTATCTTACTGGATTCCATTGGGTTTCAATTTCTTAACTATCCCTAAATATAAATACCGGTATGCATTATTTAAATGGCTGACCAAATTGAGTGGAGTCATTAACTGATCGTTGCTCTAATTAAGATGGTTAAATCAGATAATAATCAATATTTGTAATATTTGTCTAGTCTCTAACTATACATGTGGAGTGGAGTGGAGTGGAGTCATTAACCGATCGTTGCTCTAATTAAGATGGTTAAATCAGATAATATTCAATATTTGTAATATTTGTCTAGTCTCTATTAAACTATACATGTGCATGTACACATTTATTCAAAATTGCTTTTGATGATCAACTTAATCTGTTCACATTGATGTATATTTCATATGTATTGTAATCTGTATGCTTATTTGTAATTGTAGTTTGTTTGTTATAGCGCTTAGAGACTTCCGTGGAAAGCGCTTAATAAGCACCGTTTTATTATGTGCACGTAGAGAATGTGTTTAATAATTCACTCAAATCAAATGAATTTTGCTTTCCAATCTTCATTAGTACCTCTTGAAATTGACTTTCTCCCTCAGAATTACCCTTTTAATAATAACTCTAATGCTAATTAACTATTAACAAGTATCTCCTCGTAAATTCTCTACTCAAACTTGATTGATTTAATGTGGATATGAAGGGGGCCACAATACCTGTAATATGACAAGGCCTTACAAGAATACAATGATGCGGGCCGCCCGCACGTACATAAAATGCGTGAGTTCTAAATTCTGGCTTCCTTCCAGTCATATTTATACATTGTTATGACCTTGGCTTTTTGATACCCTTCACTTGAAAAAGTTCCATAACATACATATTGAATGCATGTGCAGTTTTTGGCACCAGAAATAGTTGGCTTTGGATATTTTCACTGTGACACAGTGGCCTTTTTCCTTAATAATAATAATAAATTGTCATTAGTCACAGGAAGATAATTTCATTATTTTAATGAACATGTCCGAAAGGAAAGTATCGGCATTCAAGGTACCATTTGGTAATTGCATGTACGCAAACAAAATAATATTGATAATCTGGATTTATATACCATTTTTCATCAAAGTCTTTAGGCTCTTCACAGATCACACTGGTAATTGTATTTATGCCAAAGCAATATGTGCAACATCTCCCATCTACCTGAGCTTTATTCCTACCACATACTGTAAACCCTGTTATTTTTCGTGTGATTAATTTTTCGCGCTAAGCGACCCCAAAAGTTTGCGGTTCTTAAATTCGCGTTGCACGCAATTCAGCCTATTCAAAACAAGCATAGAAGTCATGCTTATATTTTCCCGAGTTCTAAAATTCCCGCTTGCCGATCTTAGCGCAAAATCTGTGAAAATTAATGTACTGCAAATATTTCCGCATTTACAGTATCGTTTGTCCAAAGTTGAGAAGTGAGCTATTAAAAGGCTTCTTTAAAAAGTCACATCAAGTTAAAGGTCATGCAACTCGTGAAACATATTGGAAGTTTGAAATCTGGAATGAACTATCAATTCCTTGGACGTCTAGCCCAGAATGGTTTATTTCGAGCCCGATATTTATAGGTTTTAATTTGAGAAGGAAGACACGTCTGAGCGGTAAACAGTCTTGACAAGCTCAGGGTAAAAATAAGCGTGACTCTGACACTGGAGGTTTTCTACAGAGACCTGCTCATGTGTTTTTGTAAAGATGACTTGTAGTTTGAAAGTATTGTCGTCAATCGATACCATAAGAATACACATCAAAATGCATGATTCCAACGATCCATATGCAATTATTCTTACTTGTGTATTAAAATATTTTTACAAGGTTTACAATTTGGTCACAAAATCAATATTTTCTGGTGCAGAATAGTGTATTGTATGTATGCACACAACTGATTGGCTAAATGACTTCACTGTTAAGAATTTCTTGAAAAAAAATCCAAACATGTTGGGGCACTTCCAAAGTCACATGATGTTTTATCTTTTTCCTAGTTTTGGCAGAAATGGTTTCATAGAATTTCATGTACCTCAGCAATAAAAAACTACACTGTACTTTATTTAGATTTTTAATTCAGGCTGTGGTGTATTCCTTCCAAGGACTGCCCATTAATGAATCAGTTCTAAATAGGACCGTAGTTCAAGTCTTTCCTCCAACTACAGTCAGGCCTGTTTTAGTGGCTACCTCTCCTTAAAGGGTCACCTGTCAATAGTGGCCACTCTCTTTGTTTTTCTTGGTTTTCCTTGGCTAGCCTTAATAAACAGGTTTGACTACAGGTACATACATGTATTTTGTAAATAAGAGATGTAAGTTGTTTTCTTACCACAAGTTCCTCAAACTTGGCATTGAGTTCATCCAGGGGAGGCATAGGATCCTCCTCCTTGATTGTCTGTAGGATCATGTTGTTGTCCACCACGATCTCTGGCGTGTCGCCCGCCGCCGAGGCAGCAGAACACGCTCCGCCTCTTGGCGGGCATCTTGGTAGCGAGGGGCGTCGTCCCACCTCACCTCTTTAGCTGTTACATGTAGTCCTTGGGTGAATGGAGAGACCTGTCAGGATTAAGTGAAAACAAAAAGGGAACCATTGTTACTTGGTGGTTGAGACGAAAGGAGTGTTGTCCATTGATGTCCAACAATTTTGAAACTTGTAAACCCTCTATTTATACCAGTACCACAACATTTTGCAAATTTTTGAGTGGTCCAGGGCCTTGTTTCATAAAACTTTTTATCAATAAAAAATGCAAAAATTATATTAAAATTTTGCTCTCAGACCATCAGATGCAAGGATTTCAGTAGCTTATAACAATTATTGTAACTTGTCATTGATATCAAGTTTTACGAAACGGGGCCCAGATTCATGAAAGTTTCAAACCACCAAACCATAAAATCACAACACTAGAATTTTGTAATTCTCAAAGGTTTGCAGAAGTTTCTGGTTTATAATAAACAGATACACAGGGAGAGGTCAAGAAGAAGTACTGTTACTTGACAGTCTTCAAGTAAGATCAAAGAGCGCAGATCATCTTCCCTGTGACACCAGAGACATATAGAAGAATCTTCCTTTCTCTGGTGGGCATTAAAGAAGAGAAAGAAAACAATGACAGCTTTGTATTACCCATTCAATATGCTCCATTTACTGCCCACTGCATGGGAGTTTTGCTACACAAACAAATCATTTGTGGGGAGAAATCTTTCAATACATAAAAGCAAACGGGTCATCTATCTTGAATTATATATTCTCATCTTGATCATAAACAGATGGTCACGACCATTCCCAGGAATATACTGTCTCCTTTGAACGTCACAAATATCTCCTTCTTCCCACACAAGGGGAATCAATACATGAGCTAGATCAGAAAATTGGCTTTTCCCCTGCATACATCAAAATTTTAAATTATTTACGTATGATGTTTCAAGTCTACTTTCACTCATTTCCACCCACAAAATGATCCAATTTAATCTTGCTTCCTCAATCCGGAGGCAAAAACAGAGATGCCTTGGGGATAATGAGGCTAGGTGTTTGCTGACATGATCATAAGTTGGTGAATTATTGGAAGCCTGATAACATGAATATTGAGCCAATTATAGCCCACTCGGACAAAACTTTCTGAAGTGTTATGAATCAGGGAACTAATAGGAGTGAAACTTCATAAGGCTTCAATTCAAGATAGTTTAGTCTGCAGATGCTGGCAATTTACAGGACAGTTTGCAAGATCAAAAAAGAAGGGGAAGAGGGAGAGAGAGAGAGTGAGACAGAAAGAGAGAAAGGTGGATACATCAATGTCAAAGGCCATCTTGATGTCTTAGATATTCAATGTGAAATTATTATTTTTTACAGTGTGTTCACAAATCTTACATTACTATGCTCCAGCTGTCTGCTTCGCATAAGTTATTAAATAAAGGAGGCATTCATTTATAAAATTTTACTGGTAATCACTATTGCAAATATCAATATAAGACTTCTATTAATCTAAACTATCATGGCAATATCATAATTCTATCAATATAATATTGATACATAGGTCTACAGAAATGCAAAGGCTACTCCTGAAAAGTTATAGAAAATTAGAAATAAGACTATTCTGAGAAGAAAAATGGAAAAAGGTTGCAGCTCAAGAAGACCGAGAGCTCAAGAAGACAGAGCTTTAGCTCTAATTCTGTTTGTGAAAGGATATTTTTGTGGTTTCCCCCGTAGAAAATTACCCTACACTCAATCTTTTGAAGCAAAAAGTTATGATGTCCGCTCCACAAAATGAGCACAATGATATGTGTGTTCCAATTCAATAGGGAATGAAAGGCCATCTTTATTTCCACCTTCTCAATCACTGCTGGTTCCAATAATTATTACTCCCTGGTCCCTGGTCATTACCTTCAGAGTTGTGAAAAAATCATGCTTTTTGAAGTAAAATAAAAAAATAAGGTCCCCAAAATATGGGCCAACTGTATATTCTATATTAAATAACTTGAAACTCACATATATTATCCTACTCTCATTAGCACTGTCAAAACATCTGCTGCTTTTGAACATCCACTTGTAGAAATAATTTTCAACCCTAGCTCAAGAACGCAAGCTCCATTTCATTTCTTAGCATAATATTCCAAGGGTTCATGTTTTCGAAGGATATTGCCCAATAATTCTTACGTCAATATTTTGATATCTTTCAGATGCCTCATCCTATTGGGGATAAACACAAGCCTGACGACGGTGTCAAAACACGGCCCTATTCACACTCCAAAATATGTGAGTGCTTTCACTAGGAGTGATCACAAGGAAAGCTCTACAGAGAGAGAGAGAGAGCGAGAGACACTTGGTTTGCCTTCAAACTAAGCACTTTGTTTTGCTGCATTCACATCGACAAGAAAGCCAGACAATTGCAGCTGCAGTCGGCATGTACAATAAAATATATGTTGCCATGCATACAATTGGTTTTAAATATTTTCATCTTCACAGGGATATGTTTAAGTGCTCCTGGAATTAAGTGTACTGTCCTGAAGGACTAACCTTTTGAAAATGGACTGCACATCTTGAAAGAAAAAAGTTTCCTAGTGTAGTTAGTGTCTACACACTCTGTGTGAGTGCTTGTATTATTGGAAATCCAGGTAAAAAGACTCTTTGGCTAATTCCTACAGGCAATTGCATACACGGCCTAGAAAAATGGCATTTGCAGTTTCAAAAGCCTATACCACAAAAATTTTGTATCACAGAATATTTTTTTATATCTGGCAACATGCAATGCAATTTACACCAGTGGTGCATTTACAAGGTACATGTAGTTAACCACCACAGTACAAGTCCTATTTTTGCGAAATGTGAATGGAGCCGCAAATCAATCCTTTGCTTTCTTACCCCATCAGCCTCACACTCCATCAGATTTTCATATTCACTTTTCCTGGTTTACAGCATGCTAAATTCAGCAGTTCACCACTTAATAGTAAGAGCCCTTTTTTCTTCAAATGTGAACAGGGTCGCAAATAAATCCCTTGCTTTCGTATCCTATCTGGCTCACACTACATCAGATTTTCATATTCACTAATCCTGGTTTACAGCATGCTATATTTAGCAGTTCAATACCTAATAGTAAGAGCCCTTTTTTCTTCAAATGTGAACAGGGTCGCAAATAAATCCCTTGCTTTCTTATCCTATCTGGCTCACACATCAGATTTTCATATAATTCACTATTCCTGATTTACAGCACGCTAAATTTAGCTGTTCACCACTTAATAGTAAGAGCCCTTTTTTCTTAAAATGTGAACAGGGTGGCAAATAAATCCCTTGCTTTCGTATCCTACATGAATCTGGCTCACACTACATCAGATTTTCATATAATTCACTATTCCTGATTTAGCTGTTCGCCACTTATCAGTAAGAGCCCTTATTTTTAAAATGTGAATGGGGTCGCAAATCAATCCCTTGTTTTCGTACCCCATCAGGCCCACACTCCATCAGATTTTCATATTCACTTTTCCTGGTTTACAGCACGCTAAATTTAGCTGTTCACAACAGGATGAAGATAAACAAACCAAAATGGGATAGATGGAGAGGATATTGAAAATCAAAATGATCCCGGTACAAATATAGATATCTTGGATCGAGTTTGATGTCATACAGAACTTTGAACATTCACGGCAATAACATGATATGTTTTATTAGCCATCTCTACAATGATCACCATTTGTCAATAAACAAATAGTTTTTACATTTCCTTAGAAAACAAAAATTTAACTATGTCTTTTTTATTGTATCCTCTTATGAATCGGGCCCAACATAATTCGATCTGTACTGTAAATGTAAACAAAAACAAAAAATTTGTAAAACCTATCTACCGGTATATTATGTTTTATGCAATTAATTTTTTATAACATATTATAAGCTGTTGAAAGGAACACAAATACTGATAAGAATTTTTGTTTTATTCTTTCTGCTTCAGTAAGTTCAGACTAAACATCACACATGTAGGCCCTACATTTGAAACAAACACACAGAAAATGAATTATGATCTGTTTTGATTTGCACCTAAACATTATCTTGATGTGAGTCGAAAATAATGGCTACAGGCCAATTTCCCTGCCAAGAGGAGAGCCAGAATTGAATTCACTCTGTGCAAAATGGCTTTCAGCAGATGATTTCAAATGCACCCATGTAATTGTGGTTGTGGTGGAACTACATCATAATTTCTTGATGATGTACTAGATCTAATATCAGCTGTCGTCACCCAAACAGCTTAACTATTGATCCATCAATTGAATGAAAACACAACACACAACATGTTTGGTTTGTCCTCGCACCTGCTGGTTTCAAAATTGAGATACAAAGACATTTTATTGGAAACACTCAAGGCAAGGCTGCTTCGACATTCGACAGAGAACTCTAGAATATCAATGATTATAAAGCATTGATTGAAAAACAGCAGGAGATATGGTATTGTCATCAAAGATTATAAGTGCAAGCTTTTGTTGTTATTATTATCATAACTGCAATGGTTGTTGCGTTCATAATTTTGAATGTTAGATGTTCATTAATTGCTCAGATGACGGTCTCAGAGCCCGTTTTACTTACACATGGGATTGTTATTTTAATACATGCACATGAACAATGTCTTGTCTGCTGTGAGCAAGCAAAACAACAATGTCAAATATTACTAATGCCCTTCTGGCTTCAAGTTCTAGCAGTTAATATTGTCTGTTTAGTGCCAGAAGGGAGAGTTAAACGTCCTTCTGGCTCTGAAGAGACAAAACAAAATGGAGCCATTCTTTGTCAAGCGACTGGTAGTGATATTTCAAAGACTTTTCTGAACAGAAATATTCCTCAATCTAAGGTCTTCATCTATAAATCTCAAAGAAATATCTCGAAATCATTGCAGAGCAATTCGTCGGCTGTCCGCAAAAGAGCCATAAGAGCTACATTATGTAGAGCCTATTGTCAACAGCTTTCTAGTAGGCAGTTGATGAATTTCAGAGATGAGAGAAAATAAAATGAGAGAAAATAGAATGAGCAGACTGATGACTCATGAAACGATGATAAAAATACAATAATCTATCGGATCAACTGTTTTTGATTCACTGATTACCGCTCATTCCATTCCTTTTTGTTGTTGAAATGCAGCATGGCTAGGATGATATAGGCACAGTATAACATTTCAGAATATTAGATTTCAAGTATTACAGTTTGGAACGATGATCGGCTTTGGTAATTAGATTAATCAAACATTGACGGCTGAATCACAGCAAACATAAATAAGCCCTGGCCTCTCATGATATCATATTGGAATGGGAAATCCAGTAATTGCAAATATTTTGAAAGAAGTATTATGGCCTCTGACTGTAAGCAGACTAATATTTTACAACGAGGCTTAATTCTCAATTTGCACTGTACTCTGAATCTGAAGTCTAAAACATATATTTGACCAAGGAGTACTTATATTTGTTATAACTTCTTGATTTGACCTATATACAGAAATTATACACTATACAGCTACTTTGGGGCAATAACATATTTCACCCATGTATCTTATCTTATGTTCAGTATGGATAACATTGTTTTCTGTATATTTTCTATAATATGTGTAACCTAAATGTACACCTTAATAAAACTTTTAGTGAGAGACTTCATCAATACTTATAAAATAAAAAGGACTACATGTAGTAGATTCAAAGTGACTCTGCCTTGAAGCAAAGCTACAGAAAAGTGCTTGTGTTGGGGGGGGGTAAATTTAGCAAGAAATCCAGACAAGGGCAGACAGGAGCTCAAATTCCAAAAATCCATCAATCCATCCCCCAAAACCCACAACATTCCTATGAACTTGGTCACGATCACATTCATCGCTCATAGAAATCAGACTCCGGTTTGGTGCTATTTGATGGAACTTGCCTTGAACCTCACTGCTTACTGCATTTCAGAGACACCAGGACACCAGGAGGGGAGGTAGTGAGGGTAATAAATCTCGAACATTTAAAAGTTTTCAAACAGGTGCATTTGTAATGCCATGAGGGAAATGAAAAGAGAGTTAGCAAGGAAAACAGAAAAAAAGCGGGGAGGGGGAGGGAGGAAGAAAAAAGTATTCTGACTTTGTCTGGGTCAGGGCTCCTATGAACTGTAGTCTCTGCATTCAGATTCAGACAAAGGTAAATTTAGTGATTAATGTAAAGATATTTTGGTCCATATTCATAAAAGCAAACCAAGGTAAACTATCATTTTGCTGACTGATTCATGGAGCACAAGAGGTCAACATCTTAACTCTGTACATGTATGTTGTTTTAATGCCAAATGAAAAGGTGAAATGAAAATGAATAATTGACTCCATATCATAATTTCTATTTGTTCCAGAAGATAAACATTCATGGTCATTTTGCAGGACACTTGGTACTCCATGAATCACCCACTTTTGGTTTGACCAGTCAATGAACATAAGGGGGAAAATATCTACACCCTGTAGGTTTCAAAACTTTCAATTATTCTGAAGTGACTGTAAGTTATCATCAGTATGATATATGGAAATTCTATTTAACATAAACCTAGCATAAAATTACCACACTGCTTTCCCAAGAGAATCTGCATGCCATTATGTAAAATGGACCCTCTAATCTCACCCAAGATATATACCATTCACTTTACTATTGATTGGATTCTGATAAGGTTACGCAATTCAATCAACCTACACTTTACACACCTCAATTTGCCTCGATTTGGCATGCACACTGTACAGTGTAAATGTTTATTGAGCAAGAACAACGTACTGGGATTCAAATATTATTTCACTATAAATTTCACTATCACTCTTGCTCAAATTTGGCATGTACAGTATTGATGTTAATTGTACGTACATACCAGCATCCAAATATTGTTTCAATATTAACTTTCTTCTGAAATAATTTATAATATATTTTCATTTTGCTTGCTCATCTTCCTTTAATATTTCATACTACAAATACATTCAATACACTCATCACAGCTCATATTGCAGATATGAAAACATTCCCAGTTTTCGATTACAATGTACACCCCGGACTCAACTATGCCTTGTTCTGTGCAAATAATTAAAGGAAAGTCAATACAAACCAAGCATGCAAATAAATTTTGTTTTCAAACCAAACACTCCATAGAATAGTCTTTCTCAAGATGAATTATGTAAATATAGCCAATGCACTCTGGTCTCTGAACAAGTCTAAAGTCTACTCCGTTGATTGGGGACATCCCCAGAAAATAATTAATTGAAACTACATCATGTTTTTTTTCTTCCTTCTTCTTACTTTCTTGTTTGGTTTAATGCTGCTGATTTTGTATTGAGAGAAATAGATTGACTGCATGTAACTGTAGTACTTGCAAAAACCTCATTCAAAACAAATCATGTAGGACTGAAGTCGCTGAACTCAAGTATGTGAAGTATGTGGAAGTCAAAACAAAAAAGAAAATATTTTGTCAACATTGTTTACTGTCATAACTCTGTTTGGGCTTGTCCTTATTTATGAACATTCCTAAAAAGACAGTGAATCGTATTAGCACACAGTTATTGTCTGCTGAGAGCCAGAAGGGGATTGATGCTATGTAACGCCCTTCTGGCTCTACGGACACATAGAGGACATGTCCCTGTCAACTTCACTTCTCGTGAGCAGGAAAAAAATATACACGTACAGTTGTACTGAGCCTGAGGTGTCTGGGTGTGTCAAAGACTCAGAATCATAAATAAATGGGCATAGAATCAGAAAAACATCATATTAACGCTCTGCTCTGTTTCTCTCTAAAAAAATAAGTTACAAAGACACAGAATACACTGTACAATGATTAATATCGGATTCTCGATCGTCACAGACAAATGGGTATTTCTCTCAAAGTTACACTGGCGAATGAGATACTTTGTAACATATCAGTCTAACAATCGATGCATAATAATTGAAATGGCTGATCTACCCTGGACAGAATTTGTACTTTGAAAAATATTTATAAACAAACCCCTTTCTACTGCACTGGATTAGGTCAATTGTGCGCATAATAGGCTCGAAAATCATCAAAAGGTGAATTTGTCTCTGGCCACAGGCCCCAGCATGTTGAGAGACTTGTCAAGGATACTTTTGTTTAGCAGGATTACGGCCCAAATCCAAAAATCCTTCCCATTTTATTCGAGAGCCCTCACACACCGCTCTTTGCTTTTGAAGAAGAAGAATAAAAGGAGGGCATGCTGCTGGTAAATGACTGGTCTGCGTGGTTTGATTATGCCAGGCAATATTATAAGGATGAATTGATGGGAAATTAAATGATAATCTACTTCCCCCGAAATATATATGGCAGGCTAAAAATAAGATTAGTTGGAGGCGTTAAGCCATGTGGAATTGGATATCCCTGAGAGAAGGAAAGGTACATGAAAATACTCTCCAGTTGGATAGGAAGGTGGTATATTTTCTGTTCTAAATGGGGAAGGTTGGGACGAATATTCTTCTACACCTGCTTGATGGACTACACTACATTATTGGATTTGCCTAGTCAACTATTAAACAGTATAGGGATCGGACAACTTTGTAATTGCATCAGAGGATGAAAATCGAACAGGAGTGCCCCGGTAGACTTATTGCCAGGAGGTACACTGGTGTATTCAGATTGCAGCTGGATCAGGTGATCCACACATGTACAGAGAAAGAAATTAAGTTGCATGGAGTTAGTAATAACAAAGATATTGTCTATCATGCATGCATTCATCCTAAAGTTACAAATGATAACATCGCAGTCATGTGATGTGACATTCCAATAGTTTTCGAACAAACATTCCAATACAATGAAATAACAAATTTATAATTAAAGGTACTATGTCCCATTTGCAGGCCAAAAAAATGAAAAGGTTAAATTCCAATGGCATTTGAAAGACAATACTAATTTAGAACTTCCCTTAAAAAAAGGGGACTTGAAAATGTCTTTAAGTGGGAAAATAACGACTATTAGTTGTCGAATCGACTTAGGAGCTATAGAGCCAGTAAGTAATAGTCTGATTTTTCAGACCATTGTACCGAATGGTCGTACGTTTTATGCTGCGCAAAGATTCAATCAGTTTAATTTTGGCCATTACAAGAAGTGGGTTATTGATGTAGACAAATGCTCATGTACCCTTTACAGCTCATTTTATGTATGTTATTACCAAAGATGAAAAAGCCAGTCAGTCACTCAATAGTGTCTGACAGTGAAGTCTAGCAAGTAAACGGGTTTCCTTGCATAATTTGAATATTAGGACACTGCTAACGTTTAAATTTCACAGATAGGACATACATGACATATTCATAATTCCTGCAAAGTTCTACATAATTTGATGTTGGCTGCAAAAGGGACATAGTATCTTTAAGGCTCACTTTTCTGGAGTTTTTTCTAAAAATAGATCCAAACTAGCATGGATCATGATTAGTGATATACTGTAATATGACGTTATTAACATCGTCACTACGATTAAAAAAATCTTTAAGCTCTTTTATTACTGTTTTTCGGATGCAGAAGTAGTTTATTGTACCATAAAAAAACACTTTTACCCACACTAAACATCCCCTGCAATCTCAGAATGTTCTTTACAAGCTTCCAATGCTTCATGTATTGCACGCATAGTACAAAATTGGCATGCATGTACTATGCGTGCAAGGAGGTCAATTACTGGGCCCCCCTTTTTTTTATAACAAAGTCAACTTTTAAACCTACTCAAATTTCATTTGACATACATACATGTACATGTTTACATAGAACTGAGATAAACATTCTACATGTACTAATGCATGATATAGTTGAAAAAACCCACAAATGAAGCAAAATCTGTTTGAGATCTACGTGTAATGAATATATCTTTTGTTATGTCCACACAACTGATTGCATCTTCTTGAACGATTTCAATAAAGTACCTGGGATCTTTGCACAATGGTTGTAAAAAAGAAAGAAAGAGTAGTCCTTTTGCTATGCTAAGCTGGTCCACAGAAATGGTTGCACTGTTGTTGTGGGCCTTTTATAAGCCCCACTGGAATGTTTGTTTCTGGGCTTTGCATTGTTGTGTGAACTGAAGAAAGCAAGCTATGCATAAGATGAGATTTACAAAGTGTACTTCTATCTGACTCTACCCATCTTGAACAAATGAAGCAAAGACGGTTCTAGCACTAGAGGGTATGACTTTTTTCTATTGAACTAGTAAAAATGTACAAGGGGATGCCTGTGCAAGTAGATACAGATTAAGCTCTCAAAAGCCTTGAAATAGATATTTGATATCCAATTTTTTTATAGAAATCTATAATTTAAAAAAAATGAAAATACATGTTAGATAAATATTGGGTAATGCACCAATCTTTTCTACAGATACAGCGCAATTATTTTAAAGAGAGCTCCAGTGGATAAAGAATAAAGATGTAGATGGAAAATACTTAAATTTCTTGAATAATAATAATAATCTGGATTTATATACAGGTTACACAGGTAGTGTTTAAACTTTAATACGAAATATCCTCTTTAACTCTAAGTGCTTTACAGATATCAATACCCCAATGTCCTTTGATTCATTCATGCACAATGTGCACCATCTCCACTCCCTGGGGAGAATTCCTACCATATGGTTACCATGAGGGCATATGGCAATTAGTAACACAAATCTTTCACCATCCTACCAGGTCCAAGCATGACAGACACGGTGAAGGAATCACAACAAACAGAAATTACTAAAATCATCCAACTGAAAGTGAAATAGGAATGCAATAAACACTGTACCTGTATGAAGCCGGGCTTCAAGCCTTTATACATACAGTTCTCTTTTCACTCCTGCCAAGAGCTTAAAGGTAAAGACCAGTTTTGGAAATGCCCCTCTCTCAAAAAAATGAAATGGAAGCTCTCATTACCAATCATGTGAAAGAATATGTTTTGACTAATACGTGATGATACAAATTTTGCCGGGAAAGTCGGGAAACCGCCTACGAAGTGATATATTTGGTAAATTATTATATCTATTGGGACCAAATAGATATCGCGCACGTGGTCGCATAGTCCCATATACATCTTTCTGTGTACAGTGCTTGTAACTTTACCAAGACTGGGCCAAATTTCTTATCATTTTGATGATTCCAGAACCTTGCAGTACACACCAATACTTATATGCTAGATGATCAACCTTTTCTGATCGATTCCACAACGTTTCTTTCACAATGCAATCGCATGACCAGAACTGGTCTTTTTCTTTAAAGAATAGTAAGTTTCAACATTTCCGATGGAGCATGTACTGTAGACCATGATGGCACTGTGTGTGCAATCCCTGTAATGTAATCCATTCATAGCAAATAAAGGGCTTTCTTGTTCACTCATCCACGCAAAGCTCACGAATATTCATGAGCTGTGATTGAATATAACTGTATGCTAATAATGAGCAACCATTTTTTGTTGGTGATGGAAACATGCAATCATTGCAGTCTTGTGGAAACAGCTCACTGCTATAGTATTTATAAGGTTAAAAAAAGCTGACCAAGGGCAAGGAGTGGGGCTACTGGAAGAAAAATCAACATATTCAAGGTCAATTTCCTTGAGCAAATGATTTAGACCAACATATGGATAGTACAACACTAACAAAAATCAAATTGATTATAGCCTAAGTCTCCAAGATTCATATTGATTCATTATTGGCCACAAATACATTAAGGTGAAACATCAGAATATGATTCAAATCTAAGACAAACTGAATATATTGAATCTGACTTGCTTAAAATTTAAAAATGGATTCACCTTGAACTCTTTCACTTTCTAAAATAGAAACAGTCCAAAAGTCCAGAAAAAAAAAGTAGGCCTACACTCTACAAGCTTATTTAGCCCCATGCACTCGCATTAATGCTATCCAATTCATCATCTCAATTTTATTAAACCGGTAATTAGATCTCTTCAGCACACAAAGATTCAAGGTCGATTCATTTCCAGCGTAGTGCAGTACGACCTCACAGCTTCACGGTAAACTACTTTAATCCTCTCTATTTTCAGCCCCCTAAATGGAGGATTAAAAGCAAAAGGAAAAAAAAGGGAGCTCATGTCCCAGTCCTATCAAATGACTTACATGAGGTAATCCCCCCGAGGAGCAATTGCTTCCACGAAATTATACACATTATATGATTATATATTTTATTTCATCTAAACATTTAAAATCTTTATGACCAATTACATCACATGAACAATTGGGATTTATGTGATTGTCCAAAATCAATCTATAAACAACTGACATTTCACTTGTGCCTACCAATATAAAAATTATTAACTATATAATCACAATTTTCATGAAAAGTGCATTGCACTCAGACTGGACACATGTAAACATTTGTTTATGATGTGTGGTTTGTAATTTATTTACCCGGTAATCAAAATACACTCAACTTTTGATTCTATAATAACCTCAATCTAGCTTTCGGTCCTAAAGAGGGTAAAATTGAAGGTCAATAGTTAATATAAATTTAAAAGACTCAGCTTAAATTGTTATAGATCTATATATACAATAGGGCTTATGTCTATGTCATTTAATACTCAATGGTAAAGTGATGATTTGAGACTTTTTCAGCAAAAACAACTCTCCAATTCTCCATGGGGCATGTCCATCGTTGCCTACATACATGTACATTATACATACACGTGTGAAGTTCACAAAATTTCCAAGATGACCCCAGATTTGCGCTCACTTGAGTTTTCCTGTTACATGTACATGTATGAGTCTTTTCAACTTGTCGACAGGAAATGGGAAAAATAACAAGCTTTCGAATAAAACTTCTGCTCTGGGTCAAAGTTGTAAAAATGGTTTGGATTTAGCCTTCAGAAGCTTCCCACAAACAAGATACCGGGTACTGTAAATCAAGTCCTTTTCACACAAGTTTGGAACTGATTAAAAGGAAATTCGTTCAAAATGAGCAATTTTAGCTGATTGAGTAGGGAGAAACATATTATGCTACATGTACATGTACATGTAGATCGCTCCATTGGCTTTCTTGGAAGATCAGAAACCTGGCACTTGCTTTTTTCCCTTTTTTTCTTCATTCCAATTAATGGTGACAAGATTCGCACTAGCATCTCCTTACACTTGCACTAGCTCTTTTACATTCTGGCTTTAAATTGCATTGCATTTGAAGAAGAAAAGTTACAATCACCATTCTTTGGTACAAAGAGACATCTTTTATCAGAACTAATCTGCATCAGAAATTAAAAATCAATAATAGAAATCTTGATTTTGAAATGTATGTTCTCTCACAAATACACTAGTAGTTTTAGACATGTAAAAATACAATCTCCAACAGTATTTCAGTAGTCAGTACAAAGTGGCAACTTTTTCAGGACTGATTGACAAAACAAATTGAAAATAATTGTTTTCTTTTCTACAAAGTCCATTTTCTACCTCTTTTTTTCCTTCATCTTCTTCACATATATTTTGCTCTACATGGAGTCAGGATTACTGAGATGCTAATCCAAGCTACAAACTACATGTAACTAGTAAGCCTGATCAACCTGGTGTGAAGTCATCAACTACACAGTTTGCATTGCACGTCTCCCAAGGGGTGCAATTAGGAGTCGTAAATCTGACAATATCTCTCACACTGCATCCATCCAGATAACAACTTGAATGCAGAGGTCAAGTTTTAACAGGCAATACAAAAATGAATGTTAGAAAATTATTTATTGTTTGCCCTGCTGGCCAGGACAGTGAAAAAAGAGTGGGGATAAGTTATACCCCAGTGCCCAATAAATTTTGAATTTTGATACCTCCTAGTGCTCAAATTCAGGCCAGTTTATTTAGTGACATTTCTGATCAATGTAAACTCGCCCTTCATCAAAGGTTATTGTATCACACAAAAACAGCTTGTATTAAGGACTCCTAACCCAGAATTTGAATACAGCAAAAGAGGGGCCTGGACACTAACAAGGGTCAAAGGGCAAAATACCAAGTATAATTCACCAAATTTGAACAGTAACGTAATATAAGCCGCTATTTCGCAGATGATAGGGAGAGACATTTTCACATACCATTTTCGCCATAATCAACATACATGTAGGCTACTTAAATTACAAATGTGCACATGTATTGTAGTAATGTATTGCCAACTAAATTTTGTTGTCTGTTAAATTCACAACCCTACAATAAATACTTCATGAAAATAAAACCCCTTGCCAAATAAAAATGGCTTCCAGAGTATTTTAATCATATAGACATCTACAACATGATCCTTCTGATTCACAAATACAATTATTTCTTTTAAGAATTAAATAAATGACCACCCAACAATAGCGCATACAGGTGTATACATTGTATACTGCTCAAAACATTTGTCATATATACTTCAAATACATTTTATGTTGAGGAACTGAATCAAGTCCGTAAGAACATACCACAATTTCCTTTTGGTAAAAGTGATTTAAAATGAATTTGATAAAATGTGCACATCCTTCCTTATCTGTTTATTATCCAAGGCATTCCAAGCACCATTCATGTCAGAAACAAGGTCATCTTGTTATCTTAACTTGACCCCAAAACCCTGACACCTGAATTCTAATGGAGCTACCAGACTGACCCTATCAGGTCATTCCTCAAGCAGGGAATACATGTATACCAGATTATCATACCCCCTTTAGACTAGCAAAACTTATTGTATATACATGTACATGTACTTTAGCTAAACAATAATAAACAGAACTTTCTGAATGAAAACTTGATGAACCTATTACCTACCAGAACAAGTAGGACCCTGTATTAAGCCTATGGGGATGAGACAATTCGGTAATCAATGCACTGTTGATTGAAGGGCCATCAACTAATCTGACAGACTGACACTAAACATACATCAACTGACCTCTTCAAAACTTTGTTTCTTAATTAATACAATATTTCTTAACATACTTTTTCACATGTATACATGTATATGTAGAGGTGTGTATGTCACTTTTGATACTGTATATGATTATTCAGGTATATGACGTTTCTTTCTACGAGTTTCATATCAATTTCTTGTAATGTGAACAGGCTATCACCCGTCTGGGACATCATGATTGACACGGTTCTCTGCCTGTGGCAACTGATGAAAAAAGGAGTCCTTTGAGGAAGTCAAAAACTTGAAACAGCCAAAGTATTATATTTATTATTTCTTCTTCAGGAACTTCCTTGTCATTTCAGCATTTCCCCATAAATTAAAAGCCTTTACTTGAATGCTTATCAAAAGAAAGCTTTGATAAAATATTGAATTGTAGATTGAATAACATTCAAGGAAGTAACAGTAAGAACTTGCTGGTACATAATGAACATGAACATTGTCATAAAAAAATTTGTTCAAACCATTTAAAGCATTCTAGTTATTCTTGTAATAGATTAATTACATATAGGCCTCGGCTATAGTATCTTATTTTCAACTTTTGAGAAGTGGAGCCACATTCTCCTTAATATTACATAATAAATTGAGTAATAAATAATACAATAAATTTAATTTTTCATTAGTCTGAAAATGACAGAGGTGTACCACATTTTCCTTAAGTATTACATAACAATTCCAAGACATAGAGGACAGGTACATGTATATGTATGATTCACGAGGGACTTGGACACCTTGCTTGACTGACAGGCCGAGAATGAACTTCACACCTTGACATGTACTCTGTCTCTCAACATTTGACCCTTCTCTCCATCTCGAGGTCAATGCCCTCTGGCTGCTAAATACCAGCAGCAGCTACTGTACACTTTACTTGTTTGATTGACAAAAGTGTCTAGGCAAAGGTTTCTTTGGTGTATGAAAGTGTATAATAACATTAGAACTGTCCCCATCGCAGAAATTATTTCTTCCCTTGAAATTTTCAGTTTTCAGAGTATAATAGTCCACAAAATGTTTGGTTAAAGCATTTCCCAGCCCTTTTGATGACGTTACGATTTCTTGAAGGTCAAAAATGATTTTTAATCTTTCTAAAAATTTATCTCGGAAGGATATAATGTGCAGAAATCTGGCCATCTTATGTATCAGTAGTTTTCAATTTTCCTACTTTTCAGAGCGGAACTTTTAATGGTACAATAGAAGATATGTCTCTCTCACTCTCTGACCACTGACCTACTGGTTTTGTGATCATGAAATTTGGAGGAATCTAAGTCAGCACACTTCTTGAAAATCTTCCCAAATCTGTATGATTCTTCCGAAAGCTGGTCCAATGTGGACACGACCGCCAACTGCCACCTTGGTGTTCGTCAACCCAGTTGTCCAACAAACTCCAGAAGACTCATCATCCCACCCCTCTGGCTTGGCTTCTACCCAGGTGATGTTTATTATGGCTACAAATCACTGACAAAGTGGCTCTTTGTTCCACCAAGTTCCTTATCACATTTCTGGTTCTCAAGAAACCAGAAATTGTGACTTTTTATATAACTCCATGGTTCAATAAAACAACATTTGTGCTTACAGTGTACATGTACTGTAGGACTATTATTATGCAAAGAGGACAGGGTACTACTACTTGGCAACATGATCTGACATCATTCAGTGTTCAAATTACAATCACATATCCATGAAATTCATGAAATTCATGAAGATCATGTAGGATTTTCAATATTTAAAAAAAAAAGAGATTTTCTATAAGGACAGTCTAGACTTCTACTACTTATTACATTATTATACTTATTTTATTATACTTACACTTATTACATTAACACTACTAGTACTACTATCACAATCATTTTACACAATGTATGCCTACAAGTAAATTGACTTTCAACTCCCATACTGTATTATACTTTTCACCTGTCATTTAGTAATTGCTTTGTTTGGCACCAAGTCAATGACCGGATGCTTCTGCATGATGCATACATGTACTGTACATCATTTACGTATGTAGGCCTAATGTACAGACATACCATAAATCACTACATGAATACAAATTGAATATTGATTGTGGAAAACTGTGACCCATGAATGTATGCTATTTTTACAACCCCTCTGAATCGATTTGCATTAAGCTCTGATAGCCTATGGCCACAGAAAATCCATACAAGGCAAGCACAGCATTTCCTGATATCCTTCTGACATGGTCCCGTTATGACTTGGAAAGGATTTCAGGCTACAAAAGCTACAAAAAAGTCACATCTTTTGAGATTTATTACCGGTAGTTGAAAACATTGTTACAATTTTTTCCTCCATTCTATTTATTGAATTCAATATCAAACCAAATTTAGACCGATCTGACTTCTGGAGAGCTGTACATACATGTACATGAAATAACAAGACATTTTGACCAGCTGTGGAGAATGGATTATCTAGGCCTACACAAGATGGACTGACAAAATTGGAAAAATTTAAGACAACAACAAAATGAAAGTAAGACTTAAAGGCCAAGTCCACTCCAATAATAACTTACTTTCAATAGAAGCAGAAAAATCGGACAAACTAATCAAAAAAAGTTTGAGCAAAATTGGATAACTAATAAGAAAGTTATGAATTTTTATTGACATGGAAAACTTTGAAAATCACAAGACAAATTGGCAACTCACTCATGAGTCTGTGACGTCATTGACTCACTATCCACTAATTGTTTTCTTTATATTGGTAATATAAATTTCCAATTTTCCCCCTGAAAATCTTATTTCCTCACATCATCAAGATTATTGATAGTAATATGTTTCCGTGTGGAACTGCGGATGCACTAATAAAGAGTTTTTTTTTAATTCTGTTAAATCAAGAAAATGTGAATTTAAATAAACTATTTATATGAAATTAATAATTATGATTATACAGTATTCCAAAAATAGTATCAATTTTTCAAAGCTCATAAAATATTGTGAAATGTCATGCATGCAATATGATACAAATCATATTTAACCTGGGCAAAGGCATGGGGAAATCAAGCTCTTGGGGGTAAAAAGGGAAATTAATGGGATAAAAATATATAAAGCAATTGATAAATAGTGAGGCATTCTAGTGATTTACATTGTTCCATAGTTTTCATACTTTACAAACAATTCATAACTTCCTTATTAATATTAGTGATCCGATTTTCCTCAAACTTTTTTTGCTCTCTTTCTCCTGTTTTTTCTACATGTTCATCTAATGAAAGCAAGTTATTTTTGGAGCGGACTTGGCCTTTAAGGGAAAAGGGAGTGTTCCAGACACCAGATCTTGTGACTGTACAGGTGGAAATGAGGTCAACGGGTCATGGGTTCACAGGCTGCCTTACGAGGGGACTGACCCTCCCAATCCCTAAAGGTTACCTGAGGTCATCAATCAAGGGTCTGCATACAGATGGGTGTATTGTTTCTGTTTGGGTGTGTGGTCAGACTGCACTTGTGTCAAGGTTCCATCAGGGAGTTACAAGAAAGAGGGAGAGAGAAAGAGAAAAAAATGGGAGTGGGAGAAAGAGAGAGAGAAGGGGAGTGCGAGAAAGAGATGAGAGAGAAAGAGAGAGAGAGAGAGAGAGAGAGAGAGAGATGGGAGAGAGGGAGAGAGAGAGAGAGAGAGAGAGAGAGAGAGATGGATCCCTGGTTCCATCAAGTAGCAAACCCTCAAGAAAGGGGGCAACAGACTTGAAATGAAGGTAGACAGGAGCCAGAGTTTGCAAAAGTGATAAGAGGGCCATCTTCAAATGCAAACACTGCAACAGTTTGTGAAATTTGTGGACTTCTACAAGTGTGTAGGGCGCCCTACATGTACAATGTTGATCAAATAAGTGTGAAGTATCTTGATAATAGCATATTTACCTTATGGAGACTCTAGGTATAATGCACTGTATAAGAATAGCTAATGCTTTTCGTGTCATGCATAATAATACAACCATGTCTGCCTCCATGTACATCTAGGGCCTACAAAGTACAGTGGGGCCCTGTACTGTAAGCCTGCAATGTTAACAAGATGTAGACCTTTAATACCATGTACATGTAGAATGAAAGGGGCAGGACCGGGCTGGGTTAATATTGGCCTAAATGAGGCTACATCAACAATGTTTCAGAGAACTGCAGACCTGGCTTTACCAAATCCCATGAAGACTTACAGGTGCACTGTACAGGCAGGCCGACATGATAAAAATCCATACAATATTTGTCTCTTTATAGGGGTCTCCTAAAACCAATATTGCCAGAAATGATATACATATGTAAATGTCTGATGAAGTGGTGCAAATATAAAAAGCAATAATTCCATCCAATCCAAAGAGTATTTGATAGAGGGCCTCTTCACTGCTTCACAATAATGTAAGCCTATTTGCGATGCCAAATGTAAAAAGAAATGGACATATCGACCACAGATGCTAATTCGATTGGGAGGTCTACTAACTAAGTTCCAACTTTATTGTCACTCGTGCATAATGTAAACAGAGTTAGCCCTCAGGGATAGGTTAGGGTGGGGCATGATTCTAAGATTTCTAGATCACCCCCTGCTAGACTCTGTAATATAAGAATCACTCCTGTTTACAGTCAAAATTTTACATCTCTCGATAATCTCCAAGATTTATTCAAATCTGAACCAGATGTGAATCCACAGTTGCTGCATACTGGAGCATAATACGTTGCACTTAAAGGTAAAGACCAGTTTTGGAAACACCCCTCTCTCAAAAAATGAAATGGAAGCTCTCATTACCAATCATGTGAAAGAATATGTTTTGACTAATTACGTGATGATACAAATTTTGCCGGGAAACCGCCTACTAATTGATATATTTGGTATATTATTATATCTATTGGGACCAAATAGATATCGCGCACGTGGTCCCGTAGTCCCATATACATCTTTCTGTATACAGTGCTTGTAACTTTACCAAGACTGGGCCAAATTTCTTATCATTTTGATGATTCCACAACCTTGCAGTACACACCAATACTTATATGCTAGATGATCAACCTTTTCTGATCGATTCCACAACGTTTCTTCCACAATGCAATCGCATGAACAGAACTGGTCTTTATCTTTAATGTAGTTTTCTGAAGTATGTACATAAAGAAGTTTCCAAAGTCCCTGATACATGTACATTAGGCTTTCAAAACATAATTTGCAGTGATTTCTAATCATAATAAAACTACAAGAAGGCTTATTAAATCCCTCCACTTCCTCTCCTTCTTCCCTGTTTCTCAGGATAAAAGTAGATTTTTTTTTTTTTTTTTGGGGGTCGCTAAATTCAGTAAACAAATCAGCCTTGGGAGACGGTGCTTCAAAGCTCCCCAAAGTAAAGAAATGAGTTCCATTAAATCAATGATTTGTCAATGTAGTCTGATACATGTAGTTTGTACATGCAGACCTACATGTATATATACTGAAAACAATAATTCTAGCCTGCAGCCTTGGAAAATGAATTCAATACTGATATTTAAAAAAAAACACTTTGTTAAAGCTATGATTAAATGAAGTTTGATTGATTTGATTGCTTTGCTGCTTTAGATGGCAATTTCCAAAGTTGGAAATAAAATCATCCACCCGTCATTCAATAGTTAGCCAATATCACTAAATATCACTAAATATTTATTAATTTGATTTTTTTTTTGCTGATATTGATGGCAATTTTCCAAATTGGAAATAAAATCATCACCCCTGTCATTCAATTTTTAATAGCCTATCACTAAATATCAGCAGCAAAACAATATGCAAGCATTTCTGTGACACTGAACAATGAGTGTTTCTCTGTCATCTCACGTGACATTAACAACACTGTGACAAAATTTAAATCAGGTACATGTGCATTACAGATCAGGTGACAAGATAATCAAATTAACATGATCGATGGTCCACATTACATGTACATGATGTTAGGATGGTAGCTGGGACCACTAATCTGTGCATCCTCAATATAGGAAGTCATCCTTTATTCCAGATTAAAACATTGGTTCAATCCACTGATCCAATCATTATGTTGGCCCTACACGTACTGCACGCTCCTATCTCATTAATACATTAACAGTTTACAATACAAAGAACCAAAACCTCAAAATCAAATCAGCACTAGATGCTACTACATGTAATTTTAAAAGGGTACACAGAATACAGAAGTGTCATCACGACAAGACATATCAGAATGTTGTACACCCAGTAAGGTTGAACCTTGGAATTATACATACAATTACATACATTTAAAATCTTCCACTACATACTACATACATGTACTTGTTTGTATGTTCTTGTGCCCAGCTGGTATACTAAAAAATCATGAAGTTATGGGAAATATCTTTGGAAATTTTGATGACAAAATTAATGATAGACGTGCAGTTAGTGAGTTGATGTGATAGTAGTGTACATCTACAATTAACTCTGTACATGCAGTCTTGGTACTTTGTAAGCCGAGACAAGCAACATATATAAATGAAATAAAATTGACAGTTATTTCCATTTATATTGCCTATTGGTTATTTGAGATATTTAAATTGATAGCCTTAGCCTTAGAATTTAGATATGTTGGGCGATAATGGGCTTGACTTACCTGTATTTGATAGCCTACAGTCTTACTCCAGTAATATAATCCTGAGTTTTGACAGATAGAATCCTTTTTCCTGTCACTGACACTGACAGTACAGCATGTCACGCTCCTCCAGCCAGGTTCCAAGGATAAAAATTGTCAATGATAAAAAATATTGTGTAAACCCTTCAAAATTCCTGCAGTCCAATATCAGCTTCCATAAGCCAGGCAAAATTCATCAGGTTTGCTACATGCATTCAGCAGAAGTATTTTTTATCTGATACAGGAGACTATGACTATGAGCTAAATGACTGTTGTACACAAACGGCTGTGCCTTTGAATGCAGTAATGCTCCACGGCTGAGAGACTGAGGGACGTACTCAAGGCATGTAAATACGAATAGGCGTTTACCCTAGCTGCCTATGCTCAGCAAGCACTATCCACTTCTGCATGCAATTTATATTCACCATGCACTAGCGATAGCTGAAGCAGTGAATGCACTGTACTGACAGTAGAGAGCTGGAGAGAGAAGGACTTTGGGCAATATTACACGACTCAGTGCACGCGCATCAGCACCAATAAACACAGTGCACAATCAAGCCAGGCCTTTTCTTGCTATTCAGAGAGTGTGCCCTCAGTTGAGAGGGGATGAATAGGGATATGATAGAGGGGTTTCTGATTCATTGTGATATTACAATTGGATGGTAAGACTTCCTCTATTAAAAGGTGGGCTTGGCCACTGATTGGCCAGAGGGATAAAGAGGGGGTGGGTGAGGGGTAGTGGATGGGTCCAGCTAAAGGCTTCCTTAGAAGGCAGATTCCAAAGATTCAATGGATAATCCCAGGTCTTTAAACTGGTAGCCAAGGACTATAAGTCTCAAAGAATATCAACAATGATCAAAAGGTGGGCACTGGCTATTCAAGTTAATTCAATCAGAACCGCTGATGAACATTTTGATCCTTCTGAAGAAGTTATTCAAAGTAGGAATTCCCAAGACAAGATCAAAATTAGTCACAAAATATGGGCAAATTAAATAGGATCATCCCAGCTGTGAAGTCATCTTCTTGTTGCCATTATCATGCTGGGATCGAAGAAGTCTGAGTGGGAGAAGAAAGACAGTTTGACCCCGTTCTCATTCACTTCGTTGGAGCGGTCTAACTAAGACCCGTTCCTCAGGAGCGGTTCTAAGGTGAGTGAGAACGGTCAAGGTGAGTGAGAACGGTTGGAGCGCTCTAACGTGCGAGTGAGCGGGCGTACTTTGAGCGGAAGTGAGCTAGTGGCGTTCAGCGTGAAACATGTAGTACGGTACATACGCTTAGTATTCCGCGAAAAATTTACCCGCTGACCTGAGCTGCCATAGCAACAAGACCACTTTGACTCGTGGAGCGGTTTGAGCCATAAAAAACTGCTCGGAGTGTGAACGCTCGCGAACCATTCCTCAAGACCTGTTCCTCTGGAGCGGTCTAACTAAGACCACTTTCAAAGTGAGTGAGAACGGGGTCTAAGACTGCATGCACTACAATTGAGGAGAATCTATTCCATATACTTTTCCTTCTTTGTGTAGGACCAGGGCACTGAGATGTAGGATAAATAGAATAAAAACAAGATTGGGTTTTTACTGTACAACTTTTCTTCTAAACAATTTATGTATAACAAAACACCTTGTAGACTTTTTGATACTATTCCCTATGGCTTTTTCGTATGGTGAACATAGGGGGATTAATAGTATTTTCATCTTGTCTTTTGTGAACAAAATACCTCTTTTGAATTTATAATAATACATGTAAACATGCAGGCCTAAAAGCATGGTTATCAGTTATGTTGAATTATAATAAGGACATTTCTCTTTCAAAAAAGGAATGTCAGTGTTTTTATAGGCAATAACATCATTTTGAAAGGTATTTAATAACTACAGGACCTGATGAGCCTCTGCTCTTTTATATTTTACTTTCTTTCTCCTTAATTTTGCATATCTGTAGTGGTAATGGTATGTACATATACATGAATGTGCGCTATGCTCCATGTATTAACTAATAAGAACACTCCCCGTTGTTCCATCCGTATCACCATATTGCAGGAAAAACCACAGAGTGACATTATTAAATTTTTATCACATTTTATGGTATGTTAACAACATAGCAGACATGCAGGTATTCAAGAATGTTGTCTGTTTTTTTCCCCTCATATTATTCATAAAAACTGTAACTATTTTTCAACCTCAAAATATCATAAGTAGACCTTTGTTTGTACAATAAAAATAACAACTAGTTTCTAGATTTTTAATCCAACAGACAAGGGGGATGTTTCACAAAGACTAAGATCGACTTTAAGTTGGACTTAACTATGGCAGGCCGTTCATGCCACTGTTTTCTCTCACCATTTAATGGCATTGGTCTCTCAAGGGAGGTACAAATCATGGTAACAAATCTACAGAATTTACATTTTTTGATTTACATTATTGAAGGAAAAATTATTATCTAAGAACCATAATGGTGAGAGCAAACAGTGGCATGAACAGCCTGTCATAGTTAAGTCCAACTTAAAGTCGATCTTAGTCTTTGTGAAACACCCCCCAGATCTTACCAAATTTGTATGAAGCTTTCACTTTCACCTGCCCTGCAGTTTAAAACTTTCTTGGTACGACTTTAGTTCTGAGCTGAATGGATGAAGCCACAACACAGAGGGAGTATGACCAGTTGAAGTATTTTTTATTCCTGATCTAGACTCTCATCCTGAATACATCTTCAAGAGCCAAAATTGATCAAGATAAAACTTTCAATCTTTTATTCTAATTTACATTTCTTTAAATAGGAGAAGGAAAATATGAATACTGTCAAGTATCTACATGTAGGCCCATATTATAATAAAGACTAAAGTTATCCAAATATGACCTCTGCGAATAAGTTTCACGAAAGAACAAAGAAAAAAAGAGGAGAGGGAAGAACAGGGCCCCCAAAAAACAGAACAAGACATAAAGGGTTGCAACAATTACAGTTATTTTTAACAGTAAAGAAAAAAAGTAAGAGATGAAATAAGGAGAAGGATGAAAGCAAGATTGGATTACTCTACAAAATTCAAACAATTTCCAAAATAAATGAAATCATATACTAATAAATCAACAATTGTAGAACATGGTGAACACCCACTTGTAGATACGATTCTGAAAAGCAAACAAGATTGTTTTTGTCTTCATCCTTGGCCCACAAAAATATCAATTACAACGATGCAAACATCTCCCCGGGGATTGATTTCCTTGACTGGTACACCATAACCACAACATTGTTTACAGGATAAACAACAAACATGGAACAATCATATTGGCCTCAATCCCTTACAATAAATTTGACATGGCTAATCAGAATTTAATTAACAAGGCAAAAAGGATCTCGCTATTTGCATTTTGTGTACACGCTGTCAGTGAAATATACCATAAATCAATCCAATGACAGCCTTGTTATACCATTGAAGTTTTTTTGGCCAATATTAGCTCAATTTTAATCTTTGCACCCAGCAATTGCTTTCACAATATCTTCTCAATTCTCTTTCATTCGCCGACCACAACCAGAAACTTATCCCCTTTGTTTCCCCTCATACTTCCTTCTCCAATCAACATTGTGTTTTTTCTCATTTTAACTGAACCAAAACAAATATTTAAGAAAGTTTCAAGTGAAGTAATGGAATCAAATCTCACTGATCTATCATTTCATTCCTTTCCTATTTAAATAAAAGTTACACACATGAACGTGTATGTCCTGATGAAACTTCTAACTCAACTATCAAATAATTGACCATTTACTATAAAGCAGAGTTTTACCATAAAACAAGGTTTGTAATTATATACACTGTATATTGACAATTTATGTATTACTATGTTCACAAAAAAGTATGTATCAGTTGATTATCAATTATTTATATAATTTGTATAAAATGTTCAAAATAAGTTAATAAAAAAGGTTTTAAAAATTGTTTAAAATTAACATTATGACTTATAAAATCACTTACCAGTAATATGAGGAAAAAAATAAAGCAGGGAGATATAACAACTCACATCTCAATGCTATACTATGAGTAAACTGCAAATGCAATAGATTTCACAATACACAATGGTATTGCAAAAACTGTCTTACTATCCATGAAATACTTGAACATTACAGAAAAAAAAAAATTGTAGGTGACTTTCATCACAGCAAATTATCATGACACACAGTAACCTAAAACTAAAAGACAATGTGAACTTTGATTGTGAAATACTGAAACACTCAGGAGTTATTTTAATCTTATCATAAAAACAATTGATAAATATTGATACTGTTTAATAGATATTGCTGTGCAAACAGCCTACATGTCAAGCAAATATTCTTTAAAAGCAGTAGGGCTACATGCTGTTGGTCAGAATCAGAACTAAAATAAACTATATGGGGGGAACTGGCAGAAAAATGTCTCTGTTAAGGTCTCAGAAACAGGGCTTTTCTTTTTTTCATGCTTTTCAAAGGTTATCACTAATAGTGATATATAGTAGGCCTAATACATAGTCTTATCACTGACTAAGAAATCACTGATCAAAGTGCAAACTTCAAAGTTTGTCACTAATACCAGGCAATAAAGGCAGGCATATGTGCTTTAAAAAAAAATCAAGCAATTTTGAATGATGAAATATATATACCGGTAGTATAGGATATATTGGGTCATTACTACAGAATAAAAGCTAAGAAATCGTGCAATGCAGCTCCAAAATAAGATAGCAATATTGCTGTGTATTTGAACCACTCACTCATGACTATATGGGATCATCTTTATTCAGTAGGGTAAGTACATTTATATTTTAAAAATACATTTTCTGATGTGAATATGGTTGTAATGGCAGAAACAGCAAAGGGAAATGACTTGTATTTTTTTTTAAAGGAGCAACCTTCACTGCTCAATCAAATGAATATATCATTTTCCTTCATGGAAATGCAAGTTATACCTAATATTTCAACAAAGTTATTTGTCTTTTAAATATTATTTTTCTTTAATAAAAAGGTTGCTGTTTCATCGTAGGCATCTTTTGGCTTTTGCTTGCAATTCTTTAGAGAAACAGATAATGTGGGATTATTTAAAGACACATAAGAGATAGATTCAAAAAATATATCTTAAATGAACTCTCCATCACTGTTTCACTTTCAATCTGTCATTTTCCTAGAACTACCCAGTAACCCTACAGAGACTCCCAACTGGGTTCAATAATGCTTCATCTACTTCACAGCGTACCAAATCCACAAAATTGAATCAAAGCTCTTCAATTTTCCTATCAATACCAGCATGATTTTATATCATTTAGTCACCTACTGAGATAAAGTGACCTACATGTACGTCATCAGTGAATGCGGGCCTTTTTTTTAAGAAAGGAAAATGGTCAAGATAGGTCATCTGGAATACTTTAGAGTGGACAATGAGGTGCTGATAATGAAATCTATGATAGTGATGATGGCAGTGATGATAAGAATGATGATTGTGTGGATGAGTAGGACTAGGAGGAGAGGAGAAAGGGAGGAGAGGAGAAGGAGGGAGGAGGAGGAGGAGAGGAGGGAGAGGAGGGGAGAGAGAGAGGAGGGGAGGAGGAGGAGGGAGAAGGGGAGGGGAGGGACAGGAGGAGGGGAGAAGGGAGGAGGAGGAGGAGAGAGGAGGAGAGAAGGGAGGAGGAGGAGGGACAGGAGGAGGAGAGGGGAGAGAAGAGGGAGAGAGAGGAGGAGGAGGAGAGAAGGGGAGGATGGAGAGAAGGGAGGAGGGGAGAAGGGGAGGAGGGGAGAAGGGGAGGAGGGGAGGAGGGTGATGGATGGCAGGCCAATGGAGGGGAAGAAATAGCAGGAGAAAAGGAGGATGAGGCAGGAATAGAAGAGGGCAGAGAAGTGGAGTGGAGCAAATGAGAAAAGGAGAGGAGGGGGATAAGAGGGATCATGGTGTCTTGGTTCAACTTTTTGAAGATTTTTTTGTATAGATCTAGACCATAGTCACATTTTTTATCATTTATTATCACCATCACCGGTTAATGCATCAATTTGCATTAACATTTCCAACAACATCATCTACAACACCATTGACATCATGAGCAGCGACATCACAGATTACTCTGAATAGTACGCGAGGATTTCAGTACAGTGTAGTCTACACAGTTCAGAACAATTTTTTGGCTTTTTGCATTTCATCATAGATCTACATTAATAAAAGCCTACAATACATTCAATGACCCAACAAAGAAATGTTTGTCTGGTGTGTATAGACCTACTACTACTTACTAGCTAGGTGCTCGATATAACATGTTACCATTAGATCTAAGTGTTTCAAGTTTAACTTTGTTAGTTACAATACATGTTGATGTAACTTAAGTTTGACCTCTCTACAGACTCTAGACTCCACTCTCTACTCTAGAGTCTAGTCTAGTCTGTTAGTGTGTTATGTTAGTGTTACAATACATCATGTTTGTTTGTTTTGTTTTCTTTCATTATTTACCTAGACTATTTTTTTTCTTCTGGCTGAATAAAGCTATAATGTATACTATAAGTATAATTTAGACAAACCATTGACTAAACTTATGTTAGACTTAGAGTTAAAGAGTCAGATCAGTAGACTATTATTAAAGTGTTTAGTGCATGGTGAATGTGATCTGTGATTTGATTTTGATCACAATGACCAGCCTTGGCATTGCTAGCCTTAAGGCTAGGCATTGCCATTAGTCTACGATGAATTAGTCTAGAGTTTTCTTCTTTTTTCCTTTCTTTTCTTTTCCTTTTCGAACTTACCTCTTGGACTTGCAAATATGGCAAACATTGACGTAGATTCAAAGTGGGTCGAGCTGCACAATGGCACTGCCCATCCTCCAGAGAGCTGTGAGCTCAAGCTGAATTCGATCGCGCACCGGCTGCATAATAGACTAGATGCACGCGCACTTTTCCATCGGGGTCGGCTGCGCTGGATGGGGAGAGGGCTCGGCCTAGGGCGGGCGGCGGCGTTATGAGGGGAGGTCGAGGCTTATGACACCGGTTCAGCTCACCTCACCCCGCGCGCCGCAGATCAGCTGGAGATAAATCTAGAGCAGCCACACTGATATAGATTTCATAGCGCACGCGCGCTCACTTATACTGTACAAGCAAGTGTACAAGTGCAAATTACTTTTTCTGCGCTGAATAGGTTTTCTTTGCTGATTGGGCGGGCGCGCGTGAGAGAGGAGGATTCATGTGCTATACAATCCCATTAAAAAGAAAGGAAATTAGATGAAGCTCTTGATTAGCCAAGTAGCATACAGTCTGTTTGATCGTCTATTCAAAGAAAAAGAATCTGTAGACTAATTTGGGCAGAAACTGTAGAATCAATTATACTACTTTATTATAAATAATCTTACCATTGAGAAGAACGTTGGATTCACAGAGAGTGAGCCCAGAGAGACCAGAACTTGCAGAAGGTAAATTTTCGTTTCTGTAGTCCCATACGTGGCTTGTCATGTTTGGTTTGGTCAGTTTTGTTTCAGCCTGTTCACTATAAAATATATTAACATAGTTTAATATAAGATTGTAACGTTAGATCTTTGAGAATCGAAGTCTGCTTTAAATTGAAATTTATACACCTTTCTTCCCTAAAATATTTCCAGACTAGCATTTGTGCACATCATCAATCATGTCACTAGACCTAGACTCGACATAGATCTAGGTCTAGAACTAGGCTATTCGGCACACATAGCTGCATCGCTATCCTGGCTTTGTATTAAAACCTGTTTTATTGATCTCAATACAAAATTAAACTGATTTCACTAAAAATCGGTACTGTAGGGACAATTAATGAGACCTAAATAAATAACAGTAAAATACAATTTTTTCAACTCACCGATGTTAGAAAGAATAATTTAAAAATTAAAATCGTGGGTCCACTGTCAAACTTGCTTACAGTTTTATCGGCATGATTGTGTGCATATGTGTGTTATAATATAAGTCTCTTGACTATTCACGTGTGAAATTGCTGCCTATAGTATTAGCACATGGTACAGTGCTAGAGGTCCATACGCAGTATTGACTCTCTATGCTTTGCTGGAGTGGCTATTCGGCACCGAACTATTCGTATTCCGTGCTGTACAATGAGTTTACACGCTCTGATTGGCCGATACGCTCCAGCTGTTTTGAATTAGAGTGATAGAGGGCCCCCACTTACGTAAGCTTAAGCAATTAGTGCGCAAGGCCAAGTGCAATGTCAATACGACTTTTTACGTAACATTACATAAAGAATTGACATGTCGTGCTTTAGTTTAAACAGGTGACGTATTTCACACATAGGTGACGCACACTCAGCATAGGTACAAACATAAAATAGAAAAATCAACAAACATTTCAGTACAACTTACTTACGTAAGTCTTAAACTTAAGTGAAATACTTAACTTTTCGAGGACGCTGAAATAATCGTAACAAATAGAAGATTTGACTGGAATATCATAATTTTGGTATTGGTAGAAACGGAAAATTGCAAGCTAGCTCCTCGCACTAATGTCTTATAACATAGAGCCTATGGGAGCCAGCGATAGCCAATCTGAAGGGCCCATGTCGGCTCGGCTAAGCGCCAAATTACGAAAATGAGGCTGAGATCGGATGAACGTTCTGCGCATGCGCTAAATGTAAGCTAAAGTTCTACGTGTCACGTACACTTTTACCATTCCGCGATCTACAGTGAGTTTACCCGCTCTGATTTGCTGATACGCTAAGTGGCTTCGAATTTAAGTGAGAGAGGGACTAACTTAAGCGCGACTTAAGTGCGACTTAATTTCAATGGCAAAGTCGATACGAAATATTACGTCACACCACGGAGATTTTGACATGACGTGCTTTAAACAGGTGACGCACTTCACACATAACTGACGCACACACGAAATTGCACACACATAAAATATAAAAACCAACGAACATTTCAGAATGAATTTCCAGTTTGTACCTTAAATATGACGAAAATGAGAATTTTTCAAACTTAAGACTTACTTAAGTAAGTCTTAAAATTAAGTGAAACACTTAACTTTTCGAGGACGCTGAAAAATCGTAACAAATAGAAGATTTGACTGGAATATCATAATTTTGGTATCGGTAAAAATGGAAAATCGCAAGCTAGCTCCTCGCACTAATATCTTATAACATAGAGCCTATGGGAGCCAGCGATAGCCTAAAGGGCCCGTGTCGGCTAGGCTCGGCGCCAAATTACGAAAATGAGACCAAGATCGGATGAACGTTCTGCGCATGCGCTGGCTGTAAACCGATGTAAGCTAGATGTCTACATTTGTACGTGCATGTCTCCTGAAGACCTGATCACATGTCACACAACAAATTGCAATGGCCCAATGCAATGCCTGTTGTCTTGATGCCTGAATGGTGTCTTTCTAATTCTAATTCTATCTCACTTGACTTACTAAAATAAAATGAAAATGTAAACAAAAATGGTCATCAGATTAGGTCTAACATCATCATCATCTTCATCTTATTCTCCCTCCGCTATTTCGGAGATCAGCGATCCCATGGGCATGGGTAGCAAAGACATTAGTCATTAATATAACTAAACTGGTCACAGGAGCACAAGAGTGAAGATAAAGTAAAGAGTAACATCAAGGAAATGGACTGATACTGATAGCAGTCAATAGCGATAAGTGCATTTTATAAACATAGAGCAAAGTAATAGACAGCAGACTTCCATACATATTCAATAGCAGGACAGGATCAAGTGGGAGTACAGTAGCACTAGTATTATTAGTAAACATACATGGATCACGGTCGTCATATTGTGATGCACACAATGGAAAATCCCGGAGACAGTCATTTACTTTGGAGACGTAATCATGGCGTAACTGAAGAAGAATCGGACAGGATGCTATGAAGTGTTCAACTGTCTCATCAACAACCTTGCACAGGAGGCATAACGGATCAGCTGACTTCTGGATCTTGCACAGTCTTGTCTGAACCAAATACGTGTTGGAGAGAAGTTGAGCCCTCAGCGAAAGAGCTTGCCGTATGATGTAAGACGGAGAATGTTGTGGATAGAGTAGATGCGGATCCAGAGGTATCTTGCTTGACCAATACTTAAGGGTCGACTTGGAGAGTACAGCAACAACAGTCTTGGCATGTACAACATGTAACGTTTGATCTAAATGTAGATCTACATGTATCTTGCTTCAAAATTTTGGCATTTTGCATTCTATGTAAATTCAGCCCAGTACCAGTCTTGGCCAGTGGTTCAGACTTGTTTGTTTTATGTGGTGGTATCGCTATCAGATTCATCTGTCAAAAGTTAGCCCCCTCTTAATCTCTACCTCTCATTTCATTTGTTATCGTCTAGGAATTTGATTTCACATAGAAATATGCAGTATCCCACACCTGGAGACAACTTCCCTGACTACACTTCATCTGATTGGGAAGGCAGGTCATCGGATGCTGCTGATACAAGCAACGACAGCTCCTTCGGCTTTGGCATGGACCTTGAAAACTCTGGCGTGACCTTCAAGATAACATCTAATGACCCTGCCGACACTGGAGGAGATGACACATGTACAAAGACCCCAAAGAAGCCTAAGCCTCCCAGGCCCCCACCTCCGAGAAAACCCAAACCGGAATCATCACCGTCCTCACCAAAGTCAGAGAAGGTGACCGATCTTGTGGTGCAGAAAGTCCGCTGGTTGTACCGGGAAGAGAAGAAGTGGGTTCCGTTCATTGGATATGACTCATGCCAGATGGAATGGAAGTATAGGCAGGCTCAACAACAAGTGAAGGAAGCTGAAGAGGGAATGGATGTTGACATTGGTACTGTTGCCGTCAGAGGAGGACTCTACGAAGTGGATGTAACCAAAAGGAAATGTCATGCTATCTACTGGTCAGGTATTAAGCCTGTTTTTAAAGCCGTTATCTTTCCAAAGTTTTGATCCTGAATTGTGGCTAAGATTATTCACTCATACTCTCAACAGTAGCAAAGCAAAAGATTTTACCTGTATCATTAAAATATTTGATAAATATTTTGAAACCAAGAAATGACCTCAAGATAAATAGGAATACTACAAATGCAAAATACATGCAATTTTTTTCAAAAACACCCAAAAGATCTTGTTAAAAAAGTGAAGTCTCCATAGCTACACTTGTATATCTCTATTAAAAGTTGTTACCTTCATTACCTTTAAAAAAGGACTTTGTTCATTTCATTTACATGTAGTACAAATCTGTGTGCTACAATATAGACCTCTGCCTGTTGACCATCCTTCTTCCACTAAACATTTTCACTTCTCCATATTTGTTTTCCTGTAATGTAGATGACACAGTTGATGTGATGAGGGGAACTTGGTTCTATGCCAGTGGTGCAGAGCCCATTGAAGAAGGAATGGCAAATGATATCGAGAAGGAACATCTTGACTTGTTTACTAGAGATAATCCTCCAGAGCCTCCCGCTCAACCGACCAAAGGAGCTCAGAAAGGTACTAGAATGCTTCTACTTATTTTTGAGAGCTGAAGGAATGCATTTTAGACATGTGGCAATCATCATGTTCTGTAAAGAGTATCAAAGTACCAGTAATTATGGTTGGATATATTTGTGAAAGAAATGCTGTTAAAGATTTCAGAAGTAACCACTAATACCTCGGTCTCACCGCCATACTAGGGACTTTTAGATTTTACACGACGAGAACGTGGACTGCCACGGTGACATCCTTTTAAGGTAATGTGACGTCCTTTTAAGGCACTGCCGGGCACGGGCCAGTGCCTGGAAAGAATGGCACACGTTGCAGTCCACTACGTCGACGTGCAAATCTAAAAGTCCCTATTGAATCCACCCCGACTCCATAACAACCGTTTTTTGTTGTTGGCTATTAAGGGTAATGTAATTGTTTGTTCGGTCTGTTGTCAGTCTGGTGTTTTTTATTACTAGGGTGACTGAGGTATATTACTAACTTTTGACAAGAACAGCCCATTGATTACAAAAAAATGCGCACGATCGTCATTACTTCCAATTAATTACAGAATTACAGAATTACTGTTCTTGCTCAAAGTCTGACAGTTGTCGTGTTTGTGTGATGTTCTGACTGTACATACCTTCCTTTGTAATAACTAATAGGAAACATTTTCTTTGATGCAGTTTCAATTATTACCTTCTTAACTTTCTGCCATACCCTTTCTCCTATCCTAGCAATGCATGAGTTATACTTCAAAGATTGCCATGTAGATTGGTACTCGAAAGAGGCTGTATACTTCTACAGTAACTCCACCAGCTCAAGGATTGCAAGGTCCATAGGCAACACACTTGGATTTTCTAAAGGTAAGATTTTATTATGTATGCCTACAGAAATCTTTCAAAAATAGTGTATATTTGTTGTGACAGGGATTAGAATATTTTTGTTTTGTATTTTTACAGGGCTAATGTAAAGTGATTTTATCAACCCAGATGATTAAAACAATCATGATGTTTATAAACTGTAAATTATAATAATAATATAATAATATTCCACTTTTATGTAGCGCTTAATACATTGACGATGTCTCTAAGTGCCTAACAGATATATTATTACCCCGATCATCGGATTCAGGCTTGCCTGCACTCATTGTATGCACATTCTCCACTTCCTGTGGAGCATTCCAGCCAGGTGCCAGAAAGTAGAAACTTAATTGAGACAATACAATAAAGTTACCATCAACCTAGCAAAGTGCAATTACCTGTGTATGTCTTTTCTTTGTTGATAGCATCCACCAGTGGGTATAAGTTAATGCGGGGATACCCCACCCCAGCCAGCCTGGACGACAAGCCCCCTCCCATCTCTCATCTTGTCTTCGTTGTTCACGGAGTCGGATACGTAACGGACAAGAAAGCCATCATAAAGAACTGCTCTGAGTAAGTGGAGACTTGAAGAATGAAATCAGAAGACAGTAAATTATAAGACAGTGGGTTTTTTTTTTTTTTTTTTACAATACCCTGCTATAATTCATACTTAATATCCTTGGTAATTTTCTATGACACATAATATAATCATGGAACTTTCACAGTGTAGTTCAGCATGCATTTTGAAATGTTTGCCGAACAGTTTCGCACCAAGGATATGTTTTCAAAAATAATGTTCTGAGCACAATTAAGGTATCACACCTTCATCATGAAGATTCATTGCATCAACAAGAAGTCATTGAAAATATTGTTTACTTCAACACATATTTTAATGTAACATATATTTGTGCCTCTTTGAGATATTCAAATTCTCCCAGTACCTCTTCACATCTTCCTACCTCTCTCATTCTCTTCCATCAGCCTAAGAAAATCAGCCACGAAGGCCATTGCCAAACACCTACCAGACCTAATCTCCCCTGCCTCTACTCAACGGGTCGAGTTCCTACCGGTAGAATGGAGATCAAGCCTTAAGCTCGACAACGGCATGGTCTCGGCCATCACCCCTTTCAAGCTGAAAGGCCTAAGGGTTGTGCTCAACAGTACCGGCATGGATGTGCTTTACTACTCTAGCCCCCTCTACAGGTCAGAGGTGAGCCGAGTCGGGAGAATACGTGGTTGCATTCCTTTTTCAAATCTGCCTAGACATATCTATGTTTTTCATTGTGTTTTTGTCCTATGGTAGTTAAGGTAGTAAATGTAAATACATGGAAAAGAACATTTTCTTTTTAAAGCAACCAACTTGATAAACAACATAGGCATTTTTCTTGTCAATTTCCCAGTCATCTTTATGTTCGCTTCCCATCAGATGCTTTTAGTAAGTTAGTATATATCTCATTATTTCTTTACGACCCCACCACAGATCATACAGTGCGTTCAGGCGGAGGTCAACAACCTCTACGAGATGTTCCGGCAGCGCAACGAGGGATTCGAGCCCAACGGCGGGAAGATCTCCATCTTCTCTCACTCTCTTGGCAGCGTCATCATGTACGACATCATCACCGGATGGAACCCCATCCATCTCTATGACCACTACCTTTCGCACGAGCAAAGCCTGCATCCTGACCTGAGCACCGTGTCTCCCGATCAACATGACCTGGTGGCTGAGCTACATCAAGCTAGGATAAGGTGGGTACCTTTTTTATGCTCAAATTATTTGTTTCTCTCTATCACATCCAATCCATCTTTCTCTTTTTACCATATCTTTTAGTCTCTTTTTCTCTCATTCTTTTTCTTGTTCTCTCTCTCATATCAAATTTATTCTGTAGTCTAAGGTTTTAATTTTTTTTCACGCAGAAGTAAACTTGTCACATCTGTCGCTCCAGACCCAACTGAATATTAATATATCCCCTTATCCCAGGACTAGTGGATACAAAACAAGGAGAAGCAAAATATTGATCACTCATGAACGAAATGTATAAATCTTTCCGTTTTCAGCATGTTTATCGTAATGTCTGCACATTTTGATTTGCCTCCATTGTTCTATGTAGGGTATCTGGTCTTGAGAAGCAGCTCCTTGCAACCAATCAGATTGCAGCAGCTGTTAATAGACCAAAGCTGAATTTCAAGGTAGGTACTTTGAAGAATGTGAGTTCAGGGGGGAATTTCTCCCTCCATCCTCTTAGTATGGCCTGGTTAGGCCGAGGGTAGACTGGAGTGTAGGAGTTGATTCTTTCAGGAACCAGGGGCCGTTTTTCGAAACCTTCATAAGTCTAACTTCTTGGACATTCCATTGAAACATGTGTTATGGAATCAACACACGCTCCTATGGGATGTCCACAAACTTAGACTGATGACGGTTTCAAGAAACTGGCCCCTGCAAGTTGGTATCTAATATGTATAGCAGTATGTCTAATAAGTGCAGCTTTCTCTGCTTTCTAGACACTGCATCTATCACACTGATATCATTGTCCCCCCACCCCCACCCAACACATACACACACACACGCACACACAAGCTGTGCTGGTGTGTCGTAGGGTTTACTGAGACTGAATGTTGTAATGAAGATAAACTTGAATGAGTCACAAGCTACAATAGAGTCTATGGGTCACCTAACAGAAACCCACACCTTCAAGCTCTCTTTTGTTCTGGTAATATATTGTTCCTGGATGTATCAGTGCTCCTTGTGATTCATTTCAAGTGACACCATTTTTTACCCAAAACAAAGGATATGAGGTCATTTAAAATACTGAAAGGCACGTGCTTACTGAGTAATTTGCCAGGAACTTGATGAGGCGTATTAATTGTAGCATTGTCCTACCTTTTCCAAGAAATTGAATTAAACGATTGAATTTAGGAAACTTCCCCTTAAAAGTTTAGGGGAAAATGCTATAAACTGACATGTTTACTTACAGGTAAGATAAAAATGAATTACAATATCCCACATAACATCTTGTATGTACATATGCGTAGAAACCTGTTCATTTGAATGTGAATGACATTTGACATGGGAACTATGAAAAAACAACCAAAATCACAAAGAATTCAGCTAAAGATTGGCAACATCTTACAATATTCATTTACATTTCGGAGTTAGAATTCACCTTATGTGTGTCTGCAATTTGTTTTGCACAATGCAGGTGGAGAATTACTTCTGCGTTGGGTCTCCTTTAGCCGTCTTTCTTGCCCTACGTGGAGTGCGCCCCCAGGGGAACGGATCCATCTCTCACATCATCCCCAAAGCTGTTTGTAGTAGACTCTTCAATATCTACTATCCATGCGACCCTGTGGTAAGGAGCAAGGAATGATATGACTGAAAGTTATAAGTCTTGTTGAAATATATAATTTTAAAAAATATTAAAAAAGTGGAGGATGTGAATCGGTCTGTTTGAAAAGCATTGGGTTTTTTTCTTCTGAATTTTGTCCTTTCCAAGATGTACTGCTAAAGAAAAGTAGAAAATCAGGGAAAACAAGAGAAAAATGTCAACATCAGTTTTGAAAATAAGCACAAGTAAATGATATTTAAAATAGCAGGTGTATTTTGACAGTTCAGTAGACAGTATGTTGATAAATTAAAATGGTATCAGCATCTCAGATGACATGAAAGTAGAATGACATACTTGTGCAGTTTGCGCAGTTTGCTTTCATATTCACAGGGCAATTTATAGGCTGTATAATCCCAATGTCAGCCTTTAATATTGAATTGCATAATAAGTGTGAAAATCTATCAAGTTCAGATTTGACAACTGTACATATATTCGATAGAAAACCTTTGCAAACTTTAACCCTCTTTTGTCTCTTTCTGTTAGGCCTACAGACTAGAGCCTCTCATACTGCGTCACTACAGCACCATCTGCCCTCTCCAGATCCACCGCTTCGAGGGCAAACAGGTAGCCTACCACACCCTTAAGACCACCGCCCTGCCCATGGCTCTCAAGACCGGCGAAGAGATGAAGGGCATTCAGGAATCAGATGCTGAGATGTTGGGAGCAGGGGAAGAGAAGACATCCCCAGGGTCGTCTACTTCAACCTCACCACAGCATCTACCAAGGGGGCAAGCAGCAGGTTCGTGTTGAGTAGTGTGTGTGTGTGAGGTAACTGTGAGGTGGTGGTGGTGGTGGTGGTGGTGGTGGTGGAGATGATAATGATATTAGTTATTATGGTTTTGATAGTAATGATGATGATTATGATGATTTTGGTGTTGGTGATGGTGGTGATGGAGATGATAATGATGACGATGATATTAATGATGATGGTTACATTAGTAATGATGATGATTATGGTGATTGTGGTGTTGGTAGTGGTGGAGATGATGACGACGATGATATAAATGATAATGATTACAATAGTAATGACGATGATTATGGTGTTGGCTGTGGTTGTGGTGGTGGAAATGATGATGATGACAATGATATTAATGACAATGGTTACCATAGTAATAACAATGATTATGGTGATTGTGGTGTCGGTGGTGGTGGTGGAGATGATGATGACAATGGTATGAATGATAATGGTTACAATAGGAATGATGATGATTGTGGTCATTGTGGTGTTGGTGTTGATTTGGAGGAGGATGATGGTTATGATATTGATGACGTTTTTGGTGGTGATGAAGATAGTGATCAGAATGGGGATGAAGAATAGGAAGACGGAGAAGAAACAAGAAGAAGAAGGAGGAGGAAATAAAAGTAGGGAAGTAATGTTGAGATATGTCATTAGGTGTATATGTAGAAAAACATCCCCCAAAATGCAACATTAAACTGTCTCTTCCTCAAACTTGACAGGATTCACTGGAATGAAAGCTTGGTTCTCGAAGACAGCGGAGAAGTCTCCTGAGCTGGAGGCACTGGAAGACATGGAGAGAGCCATCCTGAGGATAGAGAACATGGCTGATAGCAATGAAAAGGTGGAAGAGGACGAAATGGAGAGTGTCGGTAAGTAAACTGCAACTGAGAGAGAGAGATGAGAAAAATTAGCTGAGAGAGAGAGAGCTGTCTCGAGGATAGAGAACATGGTAGATAGCAATGAGAAGGTGGAAGAGGACAAAATGGAAAGTGAATTCAAGTCAGGCGCAGAAGAGAATTTGACAGTACCAGTAGTAAAATTTAGCCAAGTGAGATAAAGGTGGAGAGAAATCGAGAGAGATGAAAATATGTGATTGAGAGAGAGAGAGAGAGAGATATGAAGAGAGAGGGGAAGAATAATACAGTGAGCGATGTTGTTTGAAATAGCTATTATGAGATATAAGTTTGAAGAAATGGAGTGACACTGAAAGATGGGATTGTGACAAAGTAAGAAGTAGGGAAAAAATGTAGATTGGATACTAATTTGACCTTACAAATCCATGGCCTTACACGATAGCCATTATGGGGAAAGTCTGCAATAACGTTGGCATGTATGGCTAAGAGTATTGGATGGAAATGGAGGAAATTCAGCCTTCCTTATAGCTTTTCCCCTCATCTTTTATTGTTTTTCTCCCCATTTTCTACAGAATTAGAACACAGGGTTGACTTTGAGTTGAGAGAGAGTAACCTCGAAGTTCATATCTCTCAGCACTCACCTCCCACACCTCCTACTGGACTGCGGCTGACGTGGGTCTCTTTGTCGTCTCTCAACTATTTCCAGAGTATGCCTTTTCGGAGTAGACTGGATTCATTACAAAGGCAAGTTTCCGCACTAGCTTTTGGGGGGATGTTGGAGTCCAGAGTGAAAGTTTGGGGTCCATGGCGGTGTTTCATCAACCGATATTGATTTTAATCCATTTGATGTCCGATTGTTATCAACTGGATGTGAAATTTAGGGGGCTTATGGACACCAAGTCCATGTAAACTTATGTTGTAAAATGTTTGGGCCCATTTAGGGTAGAAGTGTCTTAAATCAGTTAAATCACCATTTAGATTGATTCTAAGGCTTGACATCCCCTCCCTTGTTCCGATGTGGTGTTAGTGTTTCGCAATGCGGTCAGCCTGATGAAAAACTGTCAGTAATCTAGAAGTGTATCTTAGAACTCATTTTCTTGTACTTAGATAGTGCTACCTATATGCAGGAATATTTCAATATACAAATTGTATGTTTTATTAGGAATATTGTTGATTTTGGTCCTCTAAAACTGCACTCAAAGTAATTTTATCAGCCTATATGTATGAAAATCAGCATTTATCTGTTTAAAACCATAAAGCAATTTCTAATTTTCGCTCACATTTATATAAGCAATTTATGTGAGTGAATTATTAATATTTTTTTTTTTTTTTTTTTAATGAAAATAAGAATATCGCAGATGATTTTATCTGTTGCCCATTGTTTTGTTTTTTAATGCTTCATCTACTGATTTCCACCAACATAACATTGTATGAAACATTGTATGAAATTGTCAAGAGGCCTGATGTGGATTTATAGTTGCATTAATGAAAGATATGGAAATGACATCCTTATCATGAGGACTGATCTTATCATTAATGTGAAGTTTAAAATACAGTATGTCAATATCAATATATATCAATATATTCAAGTTATTCCAAAGAAATTATTTAATTATTTATGACTTGCCAACTCATTTGTGAAATATGTTGGAGTGTTATAGATGATTTAAGAATATAATTCTTTTATTGCTTCTTAATTTATATTTGTTCAAAGAATAGGCTTTATATGTATGCCAAAGTTTGCTTGCCTTTGATTTATACACTCTCTTCATTTGATAAAGGTGTATCCAGCTTTAAATTTGCAATTTGCTGATGAAAGCTTATATCAAAGTACTCGATTGTGGTTAATTTACACTTAATGTATGTACAGGTATGTAAAATATGAAAAATTTTGAGTGACTGAGATTAACATGCACACTTGATATAAATGTCTTCTTTTTTTTTAATTAAAGTGATTATTCCTTGAAATGCAGTGTGCATGGATAATGGCTGCTGGAGCTAAAGCTGGCTTCAGGAGGGTACGTGTGTAATTCCACAGCTATTTGGAGCACAAAGGGATGTTATGTCATGTGATATGCACTATAAACATGACACAAACAGAATATTGTTATTAAGTTCTTCAAACATTATTTACAACTGGCTTGTAAGACATTTAGAAGAAAAAAATATGTTGATCTTAAGTTTATTTATTGTATAATGATATTTACAGATTATTTATTATATACACATGTATCTATTGAAGCCAGTGATAAAGGTTACTTGTATCAGTATTGTATTTTTTCCTTCAAGGAATTACTGCCTCTGGATATTTAAGTTATGCATTCCTACTTATAATTCATTGATAATTATGCTATGAAAGATATCATGTGTTCTTGCAAAGGTATTTCATATTTGTAGTTTGTCATATCAAGATAAGTTTGAAGATAGTATGTAGTGGTAGAATTTATGAAAGGTATATGGGGAGAAAAAATAATTGGAGTAAACAACCATATGTGCCATTGGTATTTGAGTTTAATTTAATCTTCATAGTGTAATAACTTCTTTATATTTTCATCCATTTCCCCGACTCATTTCTTCTTTCTGTATTCCATTTCATTTACATTCTTCTCTTCTATCAAAATGAATGCTACATGTACTGGTACCTTGCATATTGTCTGCTTGTCAGTGTTCTAGTATCTTATTTTGTGAATACTGAATGAGTGTATTGCAGCAAATTAGCTTGATGTTAGCAGTCTGTCGTAAGTCTGTTTTCTTCATTTATCTACTCTCTCCCTTCTTTCAAAATGAATGCTACCTACATGTATGTGTAAAATGCAATGGTACATCAACTGTCAGTTCGTCAGCAAGTCACCCAACAATTTCTGAAATCTAGACATGTTGGTGTATATCGCAGCAAATTACCTTGATTTTAGCATTCAGTCTGTCGTAAGTCTGTTTTCTTTAGTTATCTACTCTCTCCCACCCTCTTCCCTTCTTTCAAAGTGAACGTTACCTGCATATATGTGTAAAATACAATTGCACATTAATTAACTGTCAGTTCATCCTTAAGCCCCCCAAAATTTTGCGAAATTGGTTGGTGTCTATTGCAGCAAGTTTAGCTCGATGTTAGCAGTCTTTCATGAATAACCGAATGTCTGTGTTGTGATCTATGCAGCTGATTATGCCACTGAAGCACTTTTAAACCGAATCGGTGCCGTATATGTTCATGCATCTTCAAGAGCTTCTATGTGTAATTGTGTACAACTCATCCATTCACATTTGTCAATAGGCAATAGCATTGACAATGATTCATGTTGTTTTGTTTGTATTTATAGGGCTCATCGATTATTCATCCTTTTCTGTTTCCACATACTGGTATAGTGAATTATATAATGTACCAGTTTCTATGGAAATTTTTTTTATGGAATGCACTTCCAGATTCCATGAGAAATCACAATGATTTAAACATGTTTAAAATTTCTCTTAAAAGGTATTTATTCAATGTTAAAAATGTACACCCATGAACTCAGTGTCCAACACTACATGTACTTTTTTGCTTCTAAGTGTATTTTCTAATTTGTATTACTTTTTCTTGTAATCCTTTCGTTCTATTTAAAGCGCATAGGGACATGCTATCCTGTAATGTGTTATGCGCTATAAAAGAACTGAGTATTATTATTATTATTATTCTCAAATATTAATATAATAGAATTTGTAGGGAGGGTTTGAACAGTCTGGAACTATTTTTTCCTTCACTAGTGTTATTGCTCAAGCAATCCAAGCATTTGTGATAATGGCGTACAGTCGTCCGTTTTGTGTTGGGCAACTGAAAAAGTACAACTTTTTGTAATACATGCTTCAACTATCCATGTTTCTCAATCCATTAGAATTTCTCGTATTATGTTCAAACACAAGATGCTATTATTTATCTATTTTGTAATCTCAAGAATCAAGGAGTTGATGTATTCTTGCCTCCTCTTTTTGTTTGTTAATCAATATTTGTGAATTGATAGTTTCGAAATAATACATGAAATATCGAAAATAATATCGCTAGTGATATTCGTTCGTGTCGCAATGTGGTCAATAAGGAATCTAAAAGATCTCGACGTTTCGTGCACCGCTGCAACACTTCGTCAGGTGATAAAAACTAATGTAAGCAAGGGTGTTTTATACTCTACGGGAGGACCGGCGCGACGGTCAATAATTTGATCGATAATCGGATGAAATGTTACAATATATTGTGTTGTGTTATTACTTTTTCAGGTTTTCTGTAATTATTACATCAGCATTAATTAATAGGGAAGAATATAGTGTCTGTTAGCGAGGTATTAATCTACATTTGCCACTCTTCACCCACGTGTTAAATGGGTACCGGTAGGAATTCCTAATATTGGAGCGCCTTGATCACCTTGCATGGTCGATAAGTGCGCTTTGAAAATATCCACTTTTATATAATTTTCTGCAACTCTTTGTTTCACGTACATGTACATGTAAATGTACATCATTCTTAGATTCATTATTTCATGCTACAATTTGTGTTTACTAACATGTTAGTAATAATAATCTATTGTTTATTTGTATATAATTGGAAGAAATGTACAATTAATTGACGAAGGGTGAGTTTTTATCTATTTTTATACTATGCTGTATTTATTGGTGTGTGACTGTTAACACTATTTAAGAACAAACTTTTCATCCTTATGAGTATTTCTTGTCAATGGTAACTGTGCAATTACTGGCATTGTGTCTTTTAATGTCTTTTTCAGCAAGCAAGCCTGATACATAAACAAATTGTTTGAAAAAAATGAGAATAAAAATGAGAAACAAAGATACGTATACATGTACATGTATTACCTTCATCTTGAGTTTGGGATATCTATTGCATATCATATCAATTATACTCCTGCAATATAAAATGTTTATTGTTTTCCAGTACTTATCTTGCTTCCTCAGCCCCAATGTTTATTAAAATCATTGCAATGTATGCTTTAAAGAAATGCACATGTATTATCTCTTTGTCACTTATTGTTTTGTCTTTCTTGATAAATCAGAGCTACCGGTTTCCAGATAATCCTAGTTTTGACATTCTTGAGATACTTTTTTGTATTGTGTCATGCAATATCAGACTTCATAATTAAAGGGCAATCCAACAATTGTAAGGAATTCATTTGTATGAAAGCAGAAAAATAAGATAAACAGAATGGCGAAAGTTTGAAAAAAATCAGACCAATTATAAGAAAGTTACGTTTTAATGTTTGAAATATGAGATCACTAATTCTATGCGAAACTCAAATTGGCAGTTTGGTGAGTGGATTGTGACAAAGTCACAGATGATTTTCCCGTTTGTTGTGAACAAAAATATCATTAACCTACGTTTTTCTCCTAAATCCCTTCTCCTGGCTATTGGGGCACTATTCAAAGTATACTATGGATAGGATATTATTATAGAATAGACCCTCCTCCGAGTCATACATTTTTTGAAAAATTTAAATTTGAGTCATTTTGTGTGTTGGAACTAATGGGAAAGTTGTCCGCTACTACATCACAGAGACATTACCGATTCAGCTAATTTGAAGAGCACGTACCTATATGAAATATTCAAATTCTCACCAGTCTACTTCTTTGATTTTTCAGCTTTCCTCTAGAGTAGTTCGCTATCAAGGTTGGATTTCCCTTTAATACCAATCATACTATAGAATTGTAACTACACTGGCTCTTTGGGTAAAAAAAACACATGTAATAAAAACTAAAGGAAATTATAAACATAACCATACATGCAACTATAAAGAGGGTTGTTCAAAACTTCAAATTCATATATTATGCTTTCTATACAGTGAAATCTCATTGTACCAGCTCCTTATGAATATGATCAAGAAAATTACCTTGTCATATTGGACGAGGGCTGAACAAAATAGAATACTAGTACTACGAAGTAGGACTTGAAATATTATATAATGTTACGCTGAGAGTCCATTATGACAGAGATCCATATAATGAGGTTCCACAGTATATGTATCTTCATGAATTTAACATGGACACAACAGATGCAGACAAATGCACACTTTAATACAGAATCAACATGGGAGTATAAGTTCATTATTTAATGATCCATAAAACCTATTTGTCTTATTCTGATAATTCTATATTGACACACACATGCATTTCAAATCCAACATCAACCTCACGTGCAACTTGTCCTTATGACGGCCAGATAAATATCAAATCGGGTTTTAAGAAGACGGATTATGAATTTTCCCACTCTCTGACGGATGATTTAAAGTCATTGGTTTCAGCCGGATAGGCTTGTTCATAAGCTATATCAATGAATTGAATCCCTCAGATTGGCCAGGGTTTCATGTGTCATAACCACCTTAGAATACAAAGTTGGCTTTTTATACCGACGGTTAAATCTCGTGCGATATCACAGAGTTTTCTGATCAGTTTTCCATTCCATACAAAATGATATTGCTTTCTGCTTCTAAATCACTTCACCCTTATCAAGGAGTTATATGCATCTATAATATGTCAACAGACACACTGCTTTTTTCATCACGTTTTCAAAGTCCAATATGTAATTCCGGGACTAGTCTTCTTCCTAGTCCAGTCGCCTTCCTAGTCCTAGTCGCTTGGTTGTCCGGGTTTGGGCTGTGGTAGTCTATCCTTCCTCATTTCAGACTCCATTTGATAATAGGACATCACATTATATTCAAAGAACTCGGGAACCTCGTAGGTATCTCCTTTGGTGCTGGCCGGGGAGGCAGCAGGCGGCTTTGGGGGCGCTGCAGGTTTGGATCCTGCCAAAGAAAATTGAGGGGGGGGGGGATGAAACAAAAAGAAAAAAATTAATATAACACATTAAAAAATTAAAGCTTATATCAGGAATTGAATGCTCATCCTACCCTATGAAGAAAAAAAACATAAAAACTATATAAATTTCTGTATTTCTGTACTACATGCCCAACGCTATCAGCAGTAGAAGTAGAAGTAGTATTTGATTACAGTTCTGATAAAGCCCCAACTGCATTTTGTGATATTTCCTGCTTATGACAAACAGGAAGATACAACTATTCACAAATTCTACAATTCTAAAACTTGCATTATAAGTTGTTTCTCTTTCTCTCTGTGTCTTCATACAAAATAGATTTTACAGTTGACTCTGCATAAGTCAAATTTTTTGGGAGTCTTGGGAGTGCAATAAATAGTTAATCTTATGGCTTAATTCAACTTAGGAAGTGTAAATAACGTGTTTTGCATAGTTTGGTTTATGGAAAATTGATTTGTCTTATGGAAAATTGATTTGGTTTATGGAAAATTGATTTGTCTTATGGAAATTGATTTGTCTTATGGAAAATTGATTTGGTTTATGGATAATTTATTTGTCTTATGGAAAATTGATTTGTCTTATGGAAAATTGATTTGTCTTATGGAAAATGGATTTGTCTCATGGAAAATTGATTTGTCTTATGGAAAATTGAATTGGTTTATGGAAAATTGATTTGTCTTATGGAAAATCGATTTGTCTTATGGAAAATTGATTTGTCTTATGGAAAATTGATTTGTCTAATGGAAAATTGATTTGGTTTATGAAAAATTGATTTGTCTTATGGAAAATTGATTTGTCTTATGGAAAATTCAACTTGTGCAACTTTGAGTTATGCAGAGTTAACTGTAGTGCAAAATATAAGAAGTTAAAACAAAATAATATTGATTCCCTTTTGGAATAAAAATTATCAGATTTTTTTTTCTCGAATATAATTAGTAATGTTGTCAATGAGCATAGGAATTATTAGTTGAAATTCAGTGATAGAACTCTTTATCAATAGCTTCATGGGGATCAATCGCAAAAAGAAATTATTTGTATTATTGTGTGACCATACCCAATGCACTTTGTTTTCTAATGTTAAAAGTCTCCAAATTTAGTTTTCTGACTATTTCTTTTGTTTATCTTGAAAGTTGGTTCCAAGTTTTTCTGAAGTTGACTCATGGAAAAATTACAATATGCTTACATATTATCAATAGTTCTAAATCAAGGTAAACTTCACATCCTTCAGCTGCAGAATCAAGATTTACATTTACTTATTACATGTGCTTACCTTATGGATCCTTTCATTTTGCTGAACAAAGTAAATACGGCCATCGAAAATGTACTGGAATGATGAGTTATTGACACTTGTCTGTTGTAATTTATAAGTCAACTTCAGACATTTAAAACCACAATACACGATTGAAATTGTCCTTAAACACTAAATTAAAGCAGTTTTAGTCTTAGAAAACAAAGTGTGTACGGTAGCTTATGGTGCCCCATCATATACAGAGCAAGACAAGTTTTGGTGAGAATGAAAGAAAGATGGTTTCATAGTTTTCTAAAATGATATTTGTTACTGCATTCAACTCAAAGAATGCCCACCTTTCGTTGGCTTTTTATCTGTTAGTATTGTTGTAGTGACTGAAAGGGACCTCACTGAAGTGGTGTCTGTGACCGGCCTCACCTGAGAAAGAAGAAAAGAATTAAAGGTAAAGAATGCATTAGAAAAGAGGAAAGCTATCAATTGGATCAAACTTCATTACATTTTGATATTCTTCTCTATTCTAAATAAAATAGATTCTAGATCAAGTCTAAAAGTAACAGATAGGTCTAAATTCCTTCATTGCTTAAGCGTTTAGTTATGTTTATTTCTTGTACATCAGCAGTTAATTCACATGATATCTGACAGAGGACAGACCAGACTCCTGACCCTAGGCAAAGCAAAAGCATATTCTGAATATAACTTTCGAGCTGACCGAGCCACAAGCACATCAAGGTTCGCCAACACAATTTCAACATTTTTGTATTTTTCTTGTCAAAGATCTATCATCAATAGTTTTAAATGGAGGTGAAATTCATATTAGCCACAAAATCAAGATATGCATTCATTTATTACATCTGCATAGCTTTTCATCATGCTTATCTGCTTATGTTAGCGCAAAATCCTTCATATTTGTTGAACAAAATTTACACTGTCACTGCCACTGGCCTGGCGTTGCAAATGTCTTGAAATGATGCGTTACTGGCATTTGTTTGTATTAAAGGTAATACAAAGTCTTGGTATGGGGTCATGAATTTGGTTCAAATGAACATATTGGAAGCATATGCGATTTTTACAATATTCAGTTATCGTTGTCGCGGTTGCAATCGAGTCTAAAGTGATGAGATTGTAAATAATAAACTCTTTATGTTGTACAGCGCCCTCTCAAGACTGATATTACTTTAGCTTTAAAACAATGTTTCTTGACTACTATCGACCAATTTGCTATTCCCGTTTGGAAATTATATATCAGAACTGCATATTTTGAGATTTTCAAAATTTCCCAAAACTTTGCATTACCTTTAATAATCTTCCACAAGTCAACTTCAGAAAATGTAGAACAAATATATATAAAAGAAATTATCCTGACGTGACATGCTAACTTAGAGGACCTTTACTATCCTTTTGGCTTTAGCGGTAGGCCCCTCCCCTTTTTTTTTAACCAAATAGATCTAGACTACACCCTTTCACGGTTACAACAGTGCGCATGCGCAGACATGGGGCCGGGCGCCATTTTAATTTACGAGTAAACAAACCATTGACCTTTAGAGGTCAGGGGTTTACACGTTATTAAGATAGCGCCCATGCAAATATGATGTGAGCGCACAGCGCAGGCATCTGAAAACATTGATGACATCACCGCCTGCGCTGTGCGCTCAAATCATAGGGTGTATTATCTGATTATGAACTAATGTCCATGCACCATTTCCAACGTGTGGGGCAATACAAACTCAGTTTCCCATCAAGACAAGTGTGTTTCAACCTAATAACACACATTTCTAAAATAAATGCATTTCTTTTATCTTCTTAACAATCTTACCACTTTGAGCCAGCATCTTGAAATTAGTCTTAGAGAACCTGCCATCATAAATTCGACGTCCTTTTCCGCTTGTAAAAAAAACAATTGGAACTTCTCAAAAGTGCATTGACCCTTTTCTCAAGCTTCCGACTGGTTTTCACGTGCAGTCAAAGATCCAGCTATTTTACCTGATTTATAGCTATTCAGCTCAATGGATCGCCAAAATCTTGTAGCAGAGGGTGATAATGTCATTCTGAAGAAAGGAAAAATCTTAAAAGTGTACAAAGTTCTAAAAAAAGCGTAAGTAATTATGTGCAACATTTATTGTTTAGTCCCATATGTTAAAATGTGCGTAAGTTCCCCCCTCCAGCTCCCCGGCCCCGTGTAAAAATAAAAAATGTTAAATTTAAAAGTCGAAAAAAAGTACTTCTTCTTCTTCTTCTGATTAAGTCTGCCTCCTTCAATTGACTGAAGATTCTTGCAAACTATGTGCGTGTGTGTGTGTGTTAACCGCAATTTACGTCCATTCGAGTGCTATTTACATAATTATTAATACAGTTTGTTGTATAGATCTAGATTGGCATGGCATTGCAGTGGAAAGTGCATTTTAATATTATTTCATATTCAGTAAGTAAACTTGTATGTTTAACTTTAATACATGTAACATTATTTGATTGCAGGTATATAAGTCAAAGCATTATTTATCTATAACCGTAAATCGTAATAAGTTGAGACTAAGTTAAGTAGGCCTAGTCTACTTGACTCTTGAGTCTTGAAAGTTGAAGAAGCATGATAAAGTCTTTAACTAGATGATTCTAGATCTCTACTGCACTGTTTACAGATTACATGAGACTAAAACTTTTTTTTTTTTAATTTAAAACTGAACTAAAGAAGGCAGTTAGCACAATTTCCCTCATTTCCCATGGAAATGAGGACCAGAAGATGAGGTACCTAGTCTTGATAGGGAGTTGGAAGAATGTTTTGACTTTTTCAACTCTGGGGCTTTTTGCCTATATAATGTGGCACAAACTCTATCAGGGCAGCGTTTCATGAAAATGCATAAGTACAAGCTCACCGACATCCCATTGAAACTCGTGTTAAACTTAATACACGCATTTCAATGGGATGTCGGTGAACTTGTACTTATGACGGTTTCGTGAGACGCTGCCCTATATCTAACTTAATACTCCATTTAATCAGTTGATCTATTTTTTAATTTTAATTTGATTATTAATATTATGTTTATCAATATAAATTATTTTATGTATTTCCCAAGGGCCTGAAAGATAGGTACTATAGGTCCAACCCTCTCCCCTTTTCAGGAGACATTGTTGTATACTATTTTTCCGTTCACAAATTATGTTAGAATCTAAAATGTTGTAGATTCCTTGTTTGTTTGTTGTTATTTTTTCACATTTCATATAGAAAATATTTTTGGAGAAGATGCATTTATCGAATTCACTTTGCCAAGACATTATGCCACTTTTGTTCTATTTTGTCACAGGAAAGTATTTGTGGAGAAAAGGCATTTTTCTCTTGCTCCCGTCATTGGCCATCCATATGGGTCAACATGGGAGCTTCAGGGTGGCAATCTTGTCCAAGTTCTCGAGAACACAGTATCACAAGACTTAGCTGGACAGATAGGTTGGTTTAGATACATTGGAGACCATTCTTTGATGGATGATTTTATGATTTCCACTAAAAGGAAACATGAGAGAATAGAATCATGTATGTTTAGTGTTTCTCCCTCCTCCCCCCCCCCTAGCTTCCTTTCTTTCTTCCTTCCCCTCCCACTTTCAATCCGACCGTCCCTTTTTCTCCATCCCTATTTCTCTCCATCTCTCTTTCTCTTACTCCTTCCTTCCCTACTTTCCTCCCTTCTTCCCTCCTTCCCCCTCTCACATCATTATCTTTCTCATAATTTGATTTTTGAACTTTAGAGAATGATTCTTGCTCCATAAGTGTGTAAAGTTTCTAGATTTCCAAAAACTTTTACAGCCTACTTGTCTTTCATTATGTCTTTTTCAATTCTTAAATTATCTAATGTTTTGCATTTGTATTCTATCCCAATGATGATAAGTACATTCTTCACCATTATTTTTTCTTAGATGAGGGAGGTGCAGATAATAGGGGTATCTTTGATGGTGATGCTTCACAAAAGCTCGATAATTTTGACATCAAGGACCTCAAAGAACAAGGGAAGAGTGGACAGGTAACTTAAAAGTAATGATATGCACTATTGACAGATTATTTTAGGAGTAACAATAAGCTATTGCTGGATAATGTTCTATAAATTCTTGGATTATTATTTGTTTACATTATAACGTATTTGCCAACTTTTAGAAAGTTACTCTGGATTTTAGATCAGGGGAGGGTTTCACAAAGACTAAGATCGACTTTAAGTTGGACTTAACTATGACAGGCCGTTCATGCCACTGGTTGCTCTCACTATTGGTCTCTCAATTATGATATTTAGATAATATTTATTCTTTCAATAATGAACTATCAAAAAATGTAAATTCTGTAGATTTGTGACCATGATTTATACGTCCCTTCAGAGACCAATGCCAGGAAATGGTAAGAGCAAACAGTGGCATGAATGGCCTGCCATAGTTAAGTCCAACTTACAGTCGATCTTAGTCTTTGTGAAACACCCCCCTGGTCAGTAAGGATTATACAAGAAAAGATTCTAACCCAACATTCTCTTCTAAACGCGTTACACTTTAAAAGTCAACTTTAAAATTTTATTTTATTTCCCGTACTCCTTTTTTAAATTTATTTTTCTCTTTTAAAGGCATTATACTTTAAAAGTCAACTTTAAATTGTACTTCCAGTTCTATTATTCTCCCATTTTTGTTGTTACTTTTTTTAATACTTTTTTTTCTTCTTCAAATTCAAATGGGTATTCCAATGTTTCATAAAGCTTTATTAGACCCCCTTCCACCACCAACATCACCCTACGATACTCATGTTTTGATAATTTGTGTTTCTTTTATTTCACATTGTTTAACCCTCTGTACAGGAGATAGTTGACACATTAGTTGAGAATAGTTCTACCTTCAATGAAAGAACTGTATATTCCAAGGCAAAGTACCTGAAAAAGAAACGAAACAAGTAAGTTTAAACCTGAAAATATTAATTGCATTCCTAGTATGAAATCACATCAAACTATATTTTCATAGCCTCTATTACCAGAATTTTACCTTCTATTGTATATGGAGAAGAAAATTAGCCAGCACGTATAATTTCAGTGATACAGACTATGAACTCTCTTACAAAAGTCACAGCAAGTTGAATAAAAAGGTATCAATTTTGAATACAATTTTTAATTCTACACTGAATTAGATGTTAATTAGATAATTTATGTGTTGAAAATGCAATTACATTGAGATTCATTTCATTCTTTGCATTATTTCTTGGATATTGTTATTTTTATGTCACTTCTCTAGGCACATCATAAGGTTTGTTGTACTTCGACCCTGTACAAGACTCATGTGTGAGATGTATTTCAGCAGAGTTCCCTCCAAAGTAGTGTAAGTATTGAGGAATACTCCTCTTAATATTAGTTTTTTTCTAGTGTTAATTACATTTCTTTCATAGAAGTTTAATTTTTCAATGGAAAAAATAAATAGAAATAGAAATAAACTGTTATTGTTATTGTTGTTGTTATTAGTAATAGTACCGGTAGTTGGAGTAGTTGAATTTATTATTATCATTATTAGTAGTAGTAGTGGTGGTGGTGGTGGTGGTGGTAGTAGTAGTACAGTCAAACCTGTCTATAGCGACCGCCCAAGGGAAACACAAAAAGTGGTCTTTGTAGACAGGTTCCTTTAGTACATGTTTCAATGAGAAACCATTTTCAAGGGAAACAAAAAATGTGGTCTTTGTAGACAGGTGGTCACTAAAGCAGGTTTGACTGTAGTACTAGTAGTAGTAGTATAATTACTGTTATTTTTATTACACTCTATTAATTTTATTATTACTATTATTATTATTATTATTATTGTTGTTCTGTACTAATATACATTATCCTGTAGACAAATCCGTATAGACACGATGGCTCAGCTCCTATCAGCAGCCAATGTTCAGTCGGGAAGCAAGGTGATGGTGTTGGAAAATTGTCAGGGACTACTGGTAGCAGCCATCATGGAACGACTTGGAGGTAAGGTTGCCTATCAATGGCAAACAACTGCATGTATTCATCGGACATCTTGACAATGTTCAATTTTATTTTACTTTTTCATTATTTTTATCTTTTTATTACCTTTTCGATTACTTTTCTCAAATTCCTCTAAATGCCTCATAAGCAAGTTCTTTTGACAAAATAATGTATCAACAGCCCCATACGTGGGTTCCTTGATGAAAGAATATATCAGAAGCCCCATAAGCTGGTACTTCTGGCAAAATGATATATCAACAGCCCTTTTGTTAAGGTTACCAGGTGGTATTACCAAATGCTTTCAATTGTAAATGTCAATATTTCACTTTCTGTCCTCGAAAGCTTTTAAAACTATTACACTTTATAATTGAGGTATTGTCGCTTCATTTTATTCCATAATCTACTGCCAGTAAATTCCTTTTACAATACAATCAAGAATTTTGCATTGTCCTGAGAATTAACTGTCACTTTCTCTTTTGTAGGTAACGGGACAGTCGTTCATTTTCACACAGAAGATGGACCAATGCATTCCGCTCTCCAAGCCTTCAACTTCCGGCAAGAAAGCAAAGAGATGTTAAGGACTTTCAATCTCAAAGACGTCTATGACAAACTCATCTTGAAGAAGCCAGTCGAGACACTCATTGAGGAATCTAGCGAGTCAAAGGACCTTGATATCAGTCAGAAAGAAGGCGGTGAAAAGATGAGTGAAGGATGCGATCTTAGGAAGGAACCGGTTGCCATGGAAACAGACTCTAGCAAAAATGATACACAGGATGATGTTACTAGTGAAAATAATGAAGCAGTGTCATCAGCAAAACCAGAGGAAGGAAGTGGAGTTGCAACCACGCATGCAGAAGATCGCATCACCGGGACCAGTGAAGGGTTGCCCATGGCAACAGATGTAGCTGATGAGAAGCAAGAGGAGCAGCCATCAGAAGACACCTTGGATCCTACAGACAAAGCACAGAAGAGAAAACTTCAGGTATTCTTTTTAAAAGAACAGACATTACTGTAGAGAATATAATCTTGGAAAAAAAAGGAACGGTAGATTATCTTTTTTCTGTTAATGTGACACATCAAAGTTTATACACTAGAAAAGAATGCTTTTGTATCCCCCCCTCTCTTTGTCCCTCTCTCTCATTCTCATTATTTCTTTCTGTTTGAATTGAAGTTTCGTAATGTTTCGAACTCAAAAGATTTTTTTCTTCTTCTTTTTTGACAGTTTGTAAAATTTTTGGAATCAGATATTGAGAAGAGAAGAGAAAGAAAAAGACGGAAACTGGATGAAATGGCAAAAACAACAGAGATGCTGCTGGAGAAAAACATGGACACGTAAGTTCCAACTACCCATCAACATTTCCTCAGAATATGCAATAAACCAATTCTGAATACCAGTAAAGTAAGTGAGTAACCAAATAAGCCAATTGAACTAACTGTCCATGAGTCAACTAATTTCAAGTCATTCCAAATCTGTTGTTTGATTTTGCAAACATAAGTTACATTTTTATCTTAATAGCAATTTTAAGACCAAGTACTTCATATCTCTTAGAATTCTTATTGCTATCCAATAAAGTTTGGTATTTTTGTTGTCAATGATATACTTCACATTTTAGATCCACTACATAGTACAGATACAGTACAAAGTTAAAGGATCCACAAATGAAAGGACTTCTAACATGATTTACACTTCAGGGACCTAGATATTTTCTCTATCTTTGTCATTGTATTGGTTATTTGCTCCGTTTAAGATCTTTTTTCATTTCTTGGTTATTTAAATACATGACAGGTTACTGATTGCGACAAAGGTCCACCCTGCCCCCATCGTTCTAGCCCTTATCGAGCATCTAGCCTTGTCAAGGCCTTTTGCTGTCTTCTCGCCCTACAAAGAGGTGAGACACATTCCTTGAGTTTGACGTTTACTTGTATTTCTCTCTTTTTCCCCCCTGTTTTACTTGTATTTCTATTTGTATAATACGAATCAGTTTTCATATATAGTAATAACATTTTATTTGGGAGGGAGACACTGTTTTAACGGCATGTTCTTACAGAAATTGAAAAGATGATAAACAGAAATAATATATAAAGATGCTGTATAAACAAAGTAAAGTGCAAGGATCTACTACAAAGCAAATCTCTCTCTCTCTCTCTCTTCTCTCTCTCTCTCTCTCTCTCTCTCTCTCTCTCTCTCTCTCTCTTCATCTCTCCTCCCCCTCCCCTCTCTCTCTCTCTCTCTCTTTCTTTCTCTCTCTCAGATATATCTATTTTTCTTCCTCATATATATATATATATATATATCCCTTCATATATCTGCATTTCTCTCTCCCTTTCTTTTTACATCCTCTGATCAAACTATATGTTTATTCTCCCTAGGCTCTTATAGAGTGTTACGTAAAGCTGCGTGACAGGGGAGGAGTTATCAACCTCAACATCACAGAGACGTGGCATAGAGAACATCAAGTGAGTACACAATATTTCTACAAATTCAAGATTTACTCTAAACATTTTCTGATTCAGACTTTTTTCGGACAGTGAGATTGTTTTCCTGGTTAGTTTGTTGATTTAATGATAGCAGAATTTTAGCAACTCTTGAATTACATGCACAGCGTTATTCTTTTCCGTCATTGTCATGTTTATCTTCCTTTCTAATGATGATTGACTCAAGTTACTTCATCATGTTAAAGGTATAGACCAGTTTTGGAAACGCCCCCCTCTCAAAAAATGAAATGGAAGCTCTCATTACCAATTATATGAAAGAATATGTTTTGACTAATACGTGATGATACAAATTTTGCCGGGAAACCGTCTACTAATTGATATACAGGATGTATTTGGTAAATTATTATATCTATTTGGACCGGATAGATATCGTGCACGTGTCGCGTAGTCCCATATACATCTTTCTGTGTACAGTGCTTGTAACTTTACCAAGACTGGGCCAAATTTCTTATCATTTTGATGATTCCAGAACCTTGCAGTACACACCAATACTTATATGCTAGATGATCAACCTTTTCTGATCGATTGCACAACATTTCTTTCACAGAACTAGTCTTTATCTTTAAGTCTCTTCTAGAGTGTATAAGGCTAAGAAACACACATGTATAATAGTGCAATATATTTGAAACTTCTATTATCATTAAATTAAATTTTGGGGCTACATTTAAATAATTTTCTACTGTTTTGGGGCAAGCATCTTTCAAATGATGAGGCCCATCTTTTGCGATCGTTGTCATAGTTTTGCATATAATCAGTTAAGAACCAGAGGGCATCTACTCCATGTACAGGTTTATGAATTGATACCCTTTTGGCTCTCAACAGACACTAATCTGTGACCTACTAATCTGTGACCTACTAATCATTTTATTTTTAAATGACGTGTCAATCTGTTTGTATCCAAACAGGTACTGCCTGACAGGACGCACCCCATGAACTCAATGAACCATACCGGAGGTTACCTACTCTCTGGGCTGCATGTGGGACAGTGATAGGTGGATGCGGGCTTAGTTCCTTAAAATGAAGTCCACAGGACAGTGCACAAGACTGCATTTTAAGTGATTTTTATGATGACTTGAGATTTTTTAATGAATTGAGTACTCAAACTTGGGTTGGGACATTACGCTGCTTGTGGGGAAACGGTTGAATAAACGCAGAGTTCCTTATAATGAAGCCTACAAGACAATGCACGACACTGCATTTTAAAGGAATTCATGACCAGCTAAATTGCTTTCAATGGATTATTAAAACACAGGAAGGGACCATAGCTTGCTTGTTAAGTCAAGACATGAAGAGTTACTTATGATGAAGCCCTCAAGACCATTTTAATTTGAAGAGAATTTTATGATTTCTTTTTTTAATTGCACATTTAAGATCATTTTTAAATATGCATGGCTCCTGAAACAGTTGGGTCAAACTGAGAAAGTTACTGATTATGAAGCCCTCAAGATCTTGCACAAGACTGCATTTTAAAGGAATTTAATGGCTAGAGAATTTTATCATTTTATTAGTCCTGCACATGGGAAAGAGATCATTCAACACAGAGATCCTTGTAGTAAAGCTCACAAGACCATGCACAAGGCTGCAATTGAAATGAATTTCACAACTAGAGAATTTCACAACAATGAAGTCTGGTGTTTTGATAAGCAATATTTGTAATATGATATAATATTTCCTTGTTAGACTTGTATTAACATGAAGTAGATTTAAGTCATTCCACTTCGAGTGCATCTGTTTAATGCCTGCATGCTAATTTAAATTAATCGTGTACAAAATACCACAAAAATGACTGTAACAAGATAATGAAAAACATGAATTAGGTGATAAAATGTAAACAAGAACTTGAGTTCATGACGATATATATATATTTATTTTCATTTAATAACAGCAGAATAGTGTTTCTTTCTTTCTTTTTTGTATCAATGGATTGACACTTGTCATTCTAGAAATCAATGGACTACCTTTCTCCCATGAGTCAGGGTTTAAACCTGGGCCCCATAAGCTACTGAAAATCCTTGCTTCTGATTGGTTATCAGCAGATTTGTCACCGATTTTGTAATTTGTCATTGAAAAAAGGTTTTGTGAAACAGGTCCCCGGACTACCAGACTTAGTATGCTCTTTAGCAGTATTTTTTTTAAAGCAGCTTTTTTAGCCATGGTTTTTATACTTGCACATTTTGATTTTTTTTTTTAAGGTATGTATGGCTGGCTACTAATGCAGTTAAGAATAGTAACTGGGTGAAATTGAATATTAAGATAACTTACAATTCAAAATGTAATGTTTTTTATACCCTTCAACTGTGAATACATCCAACTTAATGATCAATGATATTGGAATTTTTTAAAAACCATCTTATACCATGAAAATGTAATCATTGTTAAATTTTTCATGAAACGAACAACTTCTGCAAAACATTTTGGCTGAAAATGATGTACATGTACCATGTTCAAATTTCTCATTGCATGCAGATCTTTGGTTAAATAATTTTGTGATAAATTTAATTATCCCATCAACTTTATTTGTTTTTAGATTTTTCATTTTCAGCAGGTGATTGAGGTGGTAACTGTAAAGAATTTCATTTTTGTTTTCATTTTCTAAATCTGGCTATTATATTTAAGAGATGACAGAAGTTAAGGGCACATATTACCAAGGACAAGAACTGTAAAATGGGTATACATGAAAAACGTATTGGATCTGAGAAATTCTATGCTGAAGGCTCATTTATAAATTGATGAGCATTATCAATATCAGATACCAATTATAATATATTATTATTATACAATTATGAAAAGAGTCTACCGGTATGTAGAAAAGGTAATGGATCTGAGAAAAAAAATGAAGGCTCATTATACATTAGCACAAATCATTGAGCAACACTTGATATTAAATGCCTTTTTCACATGTAAAGTAGAAAAAGAAGGAGCGCTTGAAAGCCTGCAAAGATTCTGAGGAATTGTAAACTTCATTTGTCAAGAATATTAAAATGACTGCTATTTAATGAAAAATGTGTTTTTGAACATTTTCTTCTTTTTGTGCGTCAGTATTGCGAGTACATTTTGTATTACAAAGCTTCGTCTTCTATGAGAGTGGAATACTGATCATTTAAATCTATTGAAGTATGCTGACATCAAGATGAAATTATTGGGATTTAAAATTGAAAAGTGCACACAATAAATGACAGATTTTGCTCATGCTCTCATATTTTACATCATTTCAACAAACCGCACCAACATATAATCACTTGACAAACAAACACAATTCAATTACAAACGACACAAGTGAATTTTATTGAATAAAGTAAACTTTATTGCCATGACAATGCACAAGAAGATATGCATACATAATTCTATATAAATATAACATATTAGGGAGGAAGTGTCATCATGGTACAAAAGTCAGTAACCCCTCACGAGAGGGAAAATGCTGACTTCAATAAATGAGGATGACGATGATATTATCATTATAAATGCACTTATTTGAGCCACCCACACTGGCTGTGACTGTAAAAACTATGCAAGAGAAAACAAAAATTTTCATAATTGATTACTTGTACAAAAATAACAAATTTCTGCCATTTCTAAGAAAAGAGAGAGAGAGGGGGGATGACATTGCAGTCACATGCCCAATTATAAAAATTTAAGATTTTCACTTTTATGAAACAAAATTTCCAGTGCTCCCAAATAAAACATGAAAATTGAAAAATACAACATTAAAAAAGTACAGGTACCTCTTGATCCAACCAAATCCTAAGGAAAGTGAGCTCACTGCCCCTACCACAAAAATAACTTGTTTACACCTGATGAGGAAACCCTCTCCAAAGGCCGCTTCCTTGTAGACCTGGCCGAAGTAGTGGATGTTCATCGACAGAATTGTAAGTATTTATAAAGTTATATGCACCTATAAGGTCAGCAAAACAATTACTGAATAAGTAGCCGTCCATAACATCACATCCGACTTCAGTCACACCAATGAGACTGAAAATCGACCGATCAAAAATTACACTGGCCCGATTGGCAAAGATTCAGTCGGTATGGAGTCGATAAGGAGTCTGCTTGCCGGTGTGACTGAGGTATAACTATGGAGCAAGAACAAATTGAGCAAAACAGAGCTAGAGAAGAAATCAAATCAAGGAGCCATTGCATGTGCCCCAGTGAAAAATGTAAGAGAGATGCCCTGCAGATGGATGCGCATATAACTTTAATCTAATATCTTGCAAGAGACAGGGACAGGGACAGGGACATTTTCATAATTTCATTAGGTAAAGGAATCTTCCAAAAGGTCAGCAAACCCATCTCACCGTCAAAGATATCTCCTATCTTCAAAGGAGAAATCAAGCAGGTGTGCATCGACTTGACTAACAATCTGCATTTGGCAACAAGCGCATCACAGTCTCAGAAGCAGCAGAATTTAGATGCCAACATTGCTTATTTCACAAAATGGTCACACATTTCAAAACTTGCTGTGCTTCACAGTGCATTAAATAAGTGCACAAAAATTAATATTATACTCAAAAGAATACTAAAATTAATCTTAAAAAGTTACAACACTCTCTTTTTATTCATCTTTTATTCTCTAGCACCAAAATAACAGGTAAGGCAGCTGGTTAAAGTCAAGCCACGACGTTGCCCATAGATTTACGTTGCCTTCAAAAACAGCATGTACAACCTCCATTCGTGAATTGGATGTTCTCAGCTCCTGCACAAGGCACGCCATACACCTCACCATTTGCCGAATACCTGTAACCGACAATGATGACTTGACCTTCCGAAGACAGTCATTTCATGGAGCACTGGGTACTCCTGTGTTCGTTACACTCTTCCATCTGACCTCCCATGTACGTAACCTCCCATTCACCAAAGATGGCAATTTGATGGAGCACTGTGTACTCCTGAGTTTGTTACACTCTTGCCATCTCCCAAGTCTGTAACCTCGTCCCATTGACCGAAGATGGCAATTTTAATGGAGCACTGTATACTTCTGAGTTCGTTACACTCTTGCCATCTCCCAAGTCTGTAACCTCCCATTGACCAAAGATGGCAATTTGATGGAGCACTGTATACTCCTGAGTTCATCACACTCCTCCGGTCTCCATTTTACAACGTTGTCTCTATCATCCTGTTGGACAACACGTTGCGTGGTGGCAGCATCCTAGGGTGGCTGCCTAGAACATGGCCATCTCTTTCCTTGGGTCGACTGGTAGAACACTGATGGTGTCACTCCCAACCCCGCACAGCATGCAGTACATCGCATACTCCTGTGGAAAGATAAGTTAGCAGTGAAATGTTAGAAATATATTTCAAAATTTTCTGCAAGTTTTGTTAATCATACTAGGGTTGGGTAATATGTTTTACTCATTTTTTAAACACACTAATTCCACAAGAATTTGAAGAGACTCTTAATTTCAAAGTGAATACTTGGGGATCCAGGTAAACAGCTTTGCATTTCCCATCATGATACTAAATACATTGAATATACATCTGTCAATCTCAAAGAGTTTGCGACTATAAATGACAAAATACATGGAAGTGATACTATAAAAATAAACTTTGTTTCTACAATTAGGAACTCCAATACTTTTCTTATCTGATTTCCATCTTTCAATCTTGTACAAGATTGCTACATTCATCCATTTTATTCATGTATTTATTTAATTTCCAGGAACACAACATTAAACAATAACATACATAGACAATGAAAGCATACAAAAATAATGATAACAGTAAGAATTAAAAATAAAGAACAACAACCACCAATGCTTGGGATTGCCCAACATTACTAATTTCTAACAAAATAGCTGCAAATTCCTCCAATAATATAAAAGTCGAAAAATATTGATGTACAATGTACAAGAACTAACCTGATACTCTCCTTCTATACTGAATGTGTGCTCATGCTCAGCTATCACATGACAGCAGTAGGTACATTTGTCTAGAAAAAAAAATGAGTAACAGATGAGAAGAGAGGTTGGGAGGGTTTAGTAAAAATATAATATTATCACAGACTTTTTTTTCACAAAAATAATAACATTTGTGAAGAACACTACTTCTGTAGCACATCTGTGTTGTACACAACCACATGTACATAATGCCTCCCGCACCAGCTTTAGTTTGCGGAGGCATAAAGGACGTTAAATGTTATTTCATCTACTTCAGGCTCCGACTATTGCAACTGCTCATGTAACCAGATAGGCAATTTTAAACACACAAAAATAAACAGAAAACTTCAGGAAATGTAACAATGATGCAATAATAAATATACATAAATTACGCGATCTCTTATGATGACTGTGCTATTGAAGTTTTCACATGTAGAGGGATTTGGATGTTTATGCAATGTTTCCTCCTTCTTTTCTCTATTTTCTTTATCTTCCCTTTGTTTTAATCTTGAATTTATGTAAATTATGCACCAAAGTTATTGTTATGTTGTATATTTCTTGAGGATCATTTTATGATCTTTCCACTTCAGATATCTCATTATATATGTTAGTATTTTGAAGATTATGTAATATTTTTTATCTTGACGTGGAAATAAAGAAATGAAATGAAAATGAAATAACTAAATAAATGTGGGTGGACATTTATGAGATTCTTCATCTTACAAGGAGTCCCAATGGAAAAAGTGTTTGATTGATTGACCCCCATACTCACGTTCATACGAGATGACCTCCTCTCCGTCGTCCTTGACCTCTACATTCCTCTGAGTGATCTTGATTGGTTCTCGTTTCTGACACTCGGCACAGTGATCAAAGTTGAGAACGTAAGATCCGTTGTCCAAACATATGTTGCCCTGGTATTAGAGAAGATATGAAAAAGTAGTGTCAGACATTTGCAATCACTGAAAGGAGGAGTTATAACAAAAGAGGTTAGATATAGAGTTCTACATGTAGCTCTTATTTCTTGGTCAAATTCTCATTTTCTGCTTCTATTAAAACCAACTTAATATCAGGGTGGACTAACTCAACTGGACTTCCCCTTTATCTTAATGTGTAAGTTACAGTGTAACTAGACCTAGACCGAAAATTTCTGTCTCTTTCGTTCGTTAGCCTCTGATTTGGGTAGGGTCGGCTCTTCTCTTTAGAGACAGAAGCCGACCAATTGTTACTGCGTATGCGCTGCAAAAATTTCAACACGGAGCGGAGTTCAATTTCGACGAAGAAAACCAGGAAAAAAAGACCCTTAAATGCATCATACAGTCAATCTGGTAAGTGGAACCGATGTATATTAGCCTAGACCTAATTTTCAAAAATAAATGCATCGGATATGAATCCGCTAAAGTGAAATTTTAGTCCAAAACTAAAGTTTGGCCGGAATTTGGTGGCCAGATCCGTACCACCGAGTTTGCACAGGAGCGCCTATGGTCGGCTTCTGTCTCTAAAGAGAAGAGCCCACCCTACCCAAATCAGAGGCTAACGAACAAAGAGATAGAAACATTTGGTCTAAACTAGACACGTAAAACTTTAGCTTACAGCCAGCGCATGCGCATTACGTTCTTCCCGTCTCGGCCTTAATTTCTTAATTTGGCGCCTAGCCGAGCCGACATGGGCCCTTTAGATTGGCTATCGCTGGCTCCCATAGGCTCTATGTTATAAGACATTAGTGCGAGGAGCTAGCTTGCGATTTTCCGTTTTGCCGATACCAAAATTATGATATTCCAGTCAAATCTTCTATTTGTTACGATTTTTTCAGCGTCCTTGAAAAGTTAAGTATTTCACTTAAATTTAAGACTTACTTAAGTAAGTCTTAAGTTTGAAAAATTCTCATTTTCATCAAATTTAAGGTACAAACTGGAAATTTATTCTGAAATGTTCGTTGGTTTTTCTATTTTATGTGTGTGTCACCTATGTGTGAAGTGCGTCACCTGTTTAAAGCACGTCATGTCAAAATCTCTGTGGTGTGACGTAATATTTCGTATTGACTTTGCCATTGAACTTAAGTCGCACTTAAGTCGCGCTTAAGTTAAGTAGGCCCTCTTTCACTTAAATTCGAAACAGCTGGAGCGTATCGGCCAATCAGAGGGCGTAACTCCACTGTACATGGCTCAATGGCAATAGTTCTACGTGCTAGACCTAGATTTCTAGATAATAATCTTTTTTCTTTTTTTCAAGCTAAAAAGGCTGGACAGTTGAAAGCTTGAATCAGCAGAGGACGTTCTTCTCTTTCACTTTCCAGAGCCTTCCGACATTGTTTGTGACAGTTTGTGTCAAAGAAAAGCACCTACGGCCTACAGCCCTACAACTGTACAAGCTACACTAGATTACATACATCATGCCTAGCACTGCACTGCACGGCCCGGTAGCACACGCTACGGGGCCGAGGTAGCTTCGAGGCCGAGAGTTGGCCGTTGCGAGGCTAGAGAAATGGCACTGGCCGCATTCCACCTCAAATTTTACATTAACGTACACCGCAGTGTTTCGGTAAAATAACACATCTTACTTAAAATTATCACACTAATTTAACGGCGAAATGTATAATAGTATACCTACCCTGTCTGGACATTTGCTTTTTACACATTCCCCGCACATATTGGATGATTTCAGGCAAGAATTCTTGGCTCTTTCTCAGTTTTCTCACGTCACACCCCACAAGTTATCTATGGATGCTTCAACGAGACAAATTTCCAAATATTTTCCTCTCTCTAATTATCCATGCCAAAAGATGAAGATATGGGCCCCGTTGCACAAAACTTATTGATGGTAACTTTGCCATCAATGTTAACTACCATGGAAACCTTGATTTTGATTGGCTGTTGAGCCCTGTTACCATGGTAGTTGCCATTGATGGCAAAGTTATGATCAATGGTAAGTTTTATGCAGCGGGGCCCAGGTAGTGCTCTTATAATAAACATGTGCGCTTTCAAAATTCTATTTTGATCAAGAATCTCTCTCTCCCTCTCTCTCTCTCTCTCTCTCTCTCTCTCTCTCCCTCCCTCTCTCTCTCTCTCTCTCTCTCTCTCTCTCTCTCCCTCCCTCTCTGTCTCTCTCTCTCTCTCTCTCTCTCTCATCCCCCTCTCCACTCTTCTCTCCCCCTTATCCCTTATCCCTCCCATATCTCGCTTCTATTTTCCTATAAATTGTTTTCCCTTTGCGATTCCATTGCAACTCTGCTGTTATATTGATATTCTATTAGCACACAGGCACAGCTCAGACACCTTTCTGTGAATAATTGTAAGCTCGCAAACATGCATGCATGCTTATGGAATGTTCATTATACCATCGAGTGGATCTGACGCTAAACGAGGATCGTTTATAGTGATCCAGGTCGGCATTCTAGAGCAAACTCTTTTTAATAGGGATGATTACTTCCCCCAACAGTTGTTTCAAAACGTCAGAAAGAAAAAAGAAATCTATTTTTTTTCCTCTACAACATGTACATTATCTTTCACTTGTGGTGGTGTCTTGGTATATACGTGGTTCAATAACTTGACTCTCAATCCAAGGGTTCAAGGGTTCAATGGTTCGAATCCCAGCCCGCCACTAACATCCTAATTAGCATGACATCAATCCATATTTGCAATTTTTCATCCAGGATGGTATCTGGCAATATTGCTGGGGTAATGATAACTACAGGGCGCTCAGGAAGAACAGCCTTGATGGAGTGATGAGGCTTCTCTTTGTACTTTCAGTAATAATATAACATTACTAGTAGTATATTAGTAGTATGTTTACCCCCCCCCCCAATAAATAAATAAATAAAAAACAAAAAAATAAAATAACAATAATAATGATAATAATAAATAAAAAATCTCCCGCAATGATTTTATTGACCACTCGCTTTCTACCGATTTCTATACAAATCGTTCGTTCATACCCAATGACCGACAAAAGAAAAAATACGTGAAATGCGAACTACTTTGTCTAAAATTCATTTTAATTATTTAAAACAGGGCATACGCCTTCACACCTTATCGATATTGACAATATCAAACATAAAACATGTAATCAAAATAATATTACGAATATGCATTCACGACAGATCACGTGGTACAACTCACATATAATATATAAATAATTAACATGCTCTCAAAGACTTACAAGGAATCCCCTCAAGGGCAATTTCAATAGCATATCGCAAAATAAAAATGTACATCTGAAAGAATAAAAAAGACAAACAAAAAATAAAAAGGTAGGTTCGGGTCACGTAAGTACCTGATTGAAATTTCTAAAAGTTGATTTTTTGGGGGAAGATTGTGCTGTCGTGTTCATTCCTCTGGTGCTAAATGAGAAGCGTGCACTGTGAGAATGTGTACACACAAACAAATCTTTAAATGTACAGCAATACTGAAATGAAATGAAACTCTTTTTCTTTCGCACAAAATTACCTACCCCTATACATAACCGAAGCGGAGGGGGCTGGGGCTGTGTTCCCCCACCAAGAGAAATTCGAAAATACAAACATGTGGGTAATCGTTACTTCATGTTTAGGTAGGGAGGTTATCTACTTTGAAAATTTGTGTATTATTATACAGTATATTTTGATGACGAGATCGATTAAATTGGCATTCATTAAAACGTGTCAGAATTTAAGCTCGCTCGCTTCGCTTGCTCGTAAAGTTTATAAACTAGGGGATTGATATTCCAGTAAGAGATAAAAAAATCCTTCTGGAATATTACTTGTACTCATACGCCTTTATTGCCAACACCTTCACTTAAAAATTTATTGTGCCCCCCCCCCCACACACACACACACAAAACTAAACCATCCAAAAAAAAAAGAGTGATTATTTAATACTTAGTAGCACTGCGCATATATAAGCTCTCTATTGCATCGAAATGTCAAGTTTTAATACATCAAAATGCAAGAATATGTTAGCGTATAATATATATATATAATTATTATATCCCCTCCCCCTTCTCTCTCTCTCGGGTCTCTCTCTCTCTCTCTCTCTCTCTCTCTCCTCTCTCTCTCTCCTCCTCTCCCCCATTCTCTCTAAATAGTATACCTAGTTTAGATCATAATTATGGGACAATAAATATCAACTCAACCGTGCGGTGTCATTTCATTTTCTTAATTTCAAAGTTATATTTCATAATATCTGCCTATACTCAACATTAGCCGTTCTGAATTCCCCGACGATCTCTATATAACGGATTTATTATTATTATTATTATTATTATTATTTAAAAGTTACGGGCATCGCAAAATACTACCCCCTCTCCCTCTCTCTCTCTCTCTCTCTCTCTCTCTCTAAATAGCATAATTTACATCATCGGGGACCAACTCAGCCGTGCGGTGTCCTTTTCATTTTCTTAATTTCAAAGTTATATGTCATAATATCTGGCTGTACTCAACATAAGCCGTTCTGAATTCCCCCATGATCTCCCTACCAAAGAGTTTTACTGTCCTTCTTATACCGGATGATGATGCCGATGAAGACTTGGATGAGGTTGAGGGCCAGGGCTGTGGCTATCTCGAGATAGGGGTTAATAGCTTTAAAATTACGTGCATCGCAAAATGCTGAATGTAAGTTCTACGAGGACTAATATCCATACTTATGCGAAGTTCGACATTTTTTATGCAATATAAGTACTTTGTAAGTTCGACAGACTCAATGAAAATGTTATCTTGTGCATTTTGAAAAAGACGACACGCCAATGATTAAAAATTATATTTAAAGATCTTTCAAAAGAGCAAGAGTCTGAAACATATTAGCCTTGACATTTCTAAGTTATCAATTCAACGACAAATTACGCTCTTATTTTCTTTTTTAAGTGTCTTCATGTTTTGCAATTGATAAAATGACATTTTGAATATCCAGACGAATGAAGAAAATAAGTAACATTAAGGTCCATGCTCAGCTAGATTTTCAGTACATATTGAGTTCTCTGTAATCTTCCAGGTCATGTCGGGGTCATTGACCACCTTCGATTCAGATGATGAGGTGGAAGACGATTGCGAAGACTTATGGGTCATTGTACTACCCTCATTTGTTTCTGGCTTTTTATGACAACAGCAACAGCTGTAGTCGAGTTCCGACCAATCGGTCTGAGTACCCGCATCAAAAGACAGGATGGTTTGGGTTTGCATAATATCATCAACCACTGAAACTGTTTCGAAAGGTACACCCGACTCTAACTCCTGCATCTCAAACACTTCCCCCTGACTTTCACCCCCCACAACAACATCCGTTGTTATGACAACGTACTCTTCACTTTCGGAAGGCATCTCTTTTGACATGTCTCCGTCCGGGTCGTCCAATCCATGCTTTCGCACTCGTCTCCTTTTCAAGATTCTCCGGATGACTCTCCGTTGCGTAAACTGCTTCACCTTTTGAGCATTTCGCTTCTGCAGTCCCTGCAGGAGCATGGTGACGAACCCCATCCCGAAGAGGAGGTAGAAGATGAGGAGGACTTTGTAAACGGCGCGGCCGACGACGCTCAGCGTCTGGCCGTCGGCGGCGACGTAGTCCCCGAATCCGATGGTGGTGAAGGAGATGAAGGCGTAGTACTGACTCGTCAGCCAATCCCAGCCTTCCATGTAGTTGAACAGGCACGCGGGGATGACGATAAGGATGACATAGAAAGCGACACCAGCGATGACGACGGCCGTGGCTATTGCGATGCGGTGCGACAACGACGATTTCCTCGTCGTGATGCAGTGCATCCGAACCAGGAGACGCTTCCAGATGCCTCTGAGGCGCTTCTTGAGTTGCTGACCGATGATGGTGACGAGAAGGCCGCTGAGTGGTATCCCGATCAAGGCGTATATGATACAGACGGACCGGCCAAGTTCAGTACTGGGAGCCAAATGACCATAACCTGCATGTGTGGTAACAGAAAAAGAGAGAGGGGGAGAGAGAGGAGGGAGAGGGGGGAAGAGAGAGTGAGAGAAAAGACGAAGAAGAGATTGTTTTAAAAGCGAGGGGCAAGAAGATAAAGAGAAAGTGAGATATATATATTATATAGAGAGAGAAAGAGAGAGAAAGAGAGAGAGGGAGTGGAAGATAAAGAGAGAGACAGGGAGTGGAAGATAAAACAAGAGAGAGACAGACAGACAGACAGAGACAGAGACAGAGACAGAGACAGACAGACAGAAAGAGACATAGGGTGAGAGGAGGGAAATAAAAACCTTATCATTAATAATCATTGAGAAGAAAAAAACATGTATAGTCTAGACATTGAAAAACAAAGCGGCGGAATCCTCCCCGAACCGGTGGAGTGGAATATATACAGCCCCTCATTCTGGTATAAACCATAATACAATATGGCTTCCTTTTATGGACCTTCAAATGGGGTGGGTGGGTGTCGACTCCACCCTATGCCGGATACACCACTGTTAATAATATTACCATTGATTTTAACTCTCTTCTCCTCCTTCTCCTCCCCTCCTTCTCCTTCCTCTTCTTCTTCTTCATCTTTTTTTCTTCTTCTTCTTCGTCTTCTTCTTCTCCTCCTTCTCCTCTAAACTTTCTTCTTTTTCTTCTCCTCCCTCCTTCTCCTCCTCCTCCTCTTCCTTCCCTCCTTCTTCTCCTTTTACATTACACGTTGATTGAAAGATAACTGATTTTGTTCAAAAATGAAAGGAAAAGGACATTGAAAGAAAACACTTTTATCTTAATAAGCATCACAGAATCGAAAGGGAAATCAACACAAGAACTTTACAAACATACTTTATAAAAAATTGGCACGGACTGGACGCCTAAGATGATATCAATAGAAGAAGAATCGTTATCTGATTATGACGACGTTTTAGATTGGAAAAAAAAAATTGTCATTTTTCGAACAATAAGCAATAATGAGTACACAAATTGTCACAATTTGCCTTTAAACAATATTTATTAGTATAGTCGACATAGTGGTAGCTACGAAGAGGGCACGGGGATACCCAATCGAATGGCAAAAAGTGGAGAAGCGGCAAAATGGGGAGAGGCAAAGAGAAGGAGAGAAAAAAGAGAACACGAAAAGAATACGACAGTACCACCCCCACTCCCACTCCCCACCCCCCCCCCCTCCCCCAGAACGGCGCTATTGGTAATTATTTTCATCTACATAATAGCGGTGCAACATCCATGATGTCAGTTTTAACCCACCTCAATGGCTAGACCCGGCACGTCATGCCATCATATCAGCCACGACATGACATCGAATGAACATTGATGGCAAACAACATTCGATCGAAGTTCAAAGGCCATTTACAGTCAGTGGGTGACTAAGAAATGATTACAGCACAATACTTACAATCCCCGCAATATAAAATCTTCAGATTTGCATGCCTTCCCAAGATTGCTAATAGGCCTATAGTCATAAAGTCAGTCAAAAGTCCAATGAACGCTCAAACTGCTTGATTTCACAATCGTGAAGACAGGGGTTAGTAATGTTTGTACAATGTACAATCTCTTCATTTTTTTATGGCTGAGAATAGGCCTTTGAAGGTTATTTATCGTTAATCTTAGCTCATATGTTTGGTTTAATTTGTATTTCTAAAGCTAGCTATGACGGGTAGTTTAAGTTAAGAAATTTAAAAAGAGACATGCGTGCCAATAATTGCACCTCACAATATCCAATAAACACATGCACGTTATTAATAGTGCATGTGAAATGAGGTTTAAAGATAAAAATCAAATCTCAATCTTTAATATCCGGCCACAAAGTTAGCCTATTTGTTATTTCCGATATTTGGAATGACTATTTGGCAATAACGCATATCCGTGTTTCTTCACGATTTCGTCTTTGCGTCGTTATATTATATGAAAAGTTCAAATTAAAGTCGTTGGGTAATGTCGGGGCCAATATACAATATTACTTTATATTTTAAGCTCTTATCTTGATATTATGCCTACCTTATACTGTATGCATTACAAGGACTTAAGAATATAAAGATCACCGACAGGCAAGATATTATTTTAATTAGGGTTTCGTTGTTGTTTTTGTTTTTCAAAAAAGAAGAGCACCAAAAAACAACGACAACACTGGGTTTCGGTAAGAAAGATTCGAGATTTTAAACATGGAACAAAAAAGAGTGCAAGGTGTGAATTATATTATGGAGCAGGTAGTGTTGTATCAAGCTACATTAATCTTTAATGAACTAAGTTAAATATATCTGTTTTTGACTCAACGAATGACTTGTCTATATATTAATACGCAAAAGCGTCGCGGGGGGTAAAAACGGTTCATGAAAAACGTCTTTCCTCGACCGCGCCCCCCTTCGCCGTGGCGCGGGAACGGCGACACAATTATACGAGGCATGTCTCCCGTACCCCGCGTGCCACGTCGACCCCGTGGTCGCCGTCCATGTCGTTATAGAGGTGGTTTCGGGGTCCCGGGGAGGACGGGCGGACGAGGGCACGGCCGGCGTCGTCCGTGCAAGGAGGCGACGAACCCGCGAGAGCGAGTCGGCGAGGCGTGCACCCGCCCTCTGCACGTCTAATCAAAGAGATCACACTATCAAGAGACGGTCCAGTCCATGATGTGTTGTAGCAAATATGCACGTCGCAAAGGGTAGGGCCTATCCCGTGTTAGGCATCTTGCTATATGCAGTCTAATCAAAGAGATACACTATTAAGAGACACGCCACTCACGTCATGTAGCGTAGCACATGCATGATGCGATGGGTTGGGCCTATCCCGTGTGAGGCATCTTGCTATATATACGCAGCAGCCAAACTGACGTCAACGTAATACGTGGTTCTACGCTCACACACGTACACACACAGTCGAGTTCGTGCGACGGTTACAATATATTGGCACAAACAGTCCGATTTTTCGCGTAAAATCTTTACTTTGAATATATTTGTACAAATTCTGTGGACCATGCCAACATAATCATAGTCCAAGCTTCTGCTTTATTGGTCTTTTCATGAAAACTACATTGAAATCACAACAATAATAACGCAAATAGATTGTAATTGTCGAGACCATATAACTGAAGAGAAGAAAAATTCAGCGAGCTTAGGTAATATCACATGCCTCCGCACGGGCAACTCCCGCGGTGTCAGGCCAGTCACGGCGCTCACACAATGCATTTTAACCTATGAGGTAACTGCAGCACTCTAGCTATACTGTAGTACCTGTATATAGCGTGTATTTAGATCATTCAATGTTTCATGTTTGAGCCGTGCAATTGTTGTTTTCTGTTATTTCTTTTTTGAATGTGATGTGAATGTGAGTACGGTACGTACATGCTATTACAGAAGTGTGCAAGGAATGATAGGCCTACAGGTGGAAGCAGGCGCGGATCCAGGGGGGAGTGGCCTTGGTTCCCCTCCCAGCAAAGAAAAAAAGAGAGAGAAAAGAAAAAGAAGGGAAAGAGGAGAGAAAAGGAAAGAAAGAAGAGGAAGAAGAAAAGAAAGAGTGTAAAAAAGAAGGAGATGGGGGGGGGGGCGCGAAAGGGCCTTGCCTCACGGGCTGTTGCCTCCCGGCCCCCCCCTCATCAACAAAATAAGAGAGAAAAACTTGGAAGGAAAGGGAAAGAAAAAGGAAAAGAGGAGATAAAGAGAAAGATAAAAAGAGGAAGAAAGGAAAAGAAGGGGGATATCAGTTGCAATTTTCTCGCCAACAAGTTGTGAATCGAGGGCCAAAAACCTTGCCTCTCCCCGCCCCCGCCAACAAAGAGAGCTTAAATGGAACAAAAAAGAGTAAGAAGAAAAGAAAAGGGTGAAAAGAAGGGAGATCGGTTGCGATTAATCCTGCCAAAACGTGTGAATCGGCCCTTGCCTCCGTTCCCCAGCACACCTAAAGAGAGAGAAGAAGGGAAGGGAAAGAAGAAAAAAGAGAAAGAAGAAAGGTAGGGAGATCAGTTGCGATTTTTCCCGCCAACAAGGTGTAGATCGGGGGCGCTTGCGTACTGACGGGGCTTGGGTGCTTGGGGGCCTGCCCCAAATAAAATTCAAACGTGGTTTATTTCTAATTCGATACCGGTGATTTACAAATGTTGGTGAAATGACATAATTTTCAGAGATTTTTAGTACATTATACTTTTGTATGCGTTTGTTGGAAAATGACAAATTCCCAAATTTACAGTCAGGCAAGAAATATACTTATTTAGAGGGCTACATGTCAGGGCCCGCGGAGTGTCATTGTATATTTGTAAATTTGTATATTATTTTCACGTAGGACTAAATTAACTTAGCAATGTGTGAAAATAACCAAAATGATAATGGGAAGTGCATGAGAACAATATACGTAGGCCTATCAGGGCGTCGACCAATCCATTATCCTGGGGGACGGTAGGACCACCCCCCACGATTTGGGGTTAAAATCTTTCTTTTTTCTTTCTTTTAATTCTCTTTCTTTCTCTCTGTGTTGACATCGCGCGGGAGGGGGAACTTTATTCAAACAAGGATTAATAGTCCAGAACGGTACTACGAAACGATCTTTCTAAAAATTTCATGAAACAGGGATTAAGAGTCGAGAACGGTACAACGAATCGGCTTCGTTCTCTAATAATTTAATGAAAAGTCAAAGATAAAAAGACAATAAATGAACTGGTCACCAATGAAATTACATGCCGTGAAACAGCATAACTAGAGAGAGAGTGACATGTAATTGTGTCCCCATGCTCAAACTCGGATTGCAATGACGCCCTTGATCCGGGAAAGGGATAGTGAGAATAATTGGAACGAAGTGACGACAATAATCGTAAATAACGAAAATGAAAACGAAAGTAAAGTCTAAAATATCTGCATCAATTTTGATTACAAATTATTGATTTCACTGTTTTCTTCCAATTTTCAAGTTTTGTTACATGATTCAGATAAAAATTCAAAATTCAAAACGATACATGATGGGACAGCAAACAAAAGGTTGGTATTGTAACGAGTAAAATATAAATGAAAAGAAGAAGAAAAATTATAAAATGATAAAAAGTAGGCCTATACAATGAAGAGAAATAATATCATCTAGCACAGAAATTATCTTTTAAAAAAGTATAATAATAATTATAATTAAAAAAAATAAAAATAAATTAAATAAAAAAAATAAAAATAAAAAAAAATCGATATCACATTATCTATTTACAACCCCCTCCCACCCTCCCTAGAATCCCGTGGATTTTCCACGGGCCCTGCTAGTTAATCATTAATTTGGATAACCGAACTGATAGCGCTCGCAGATTCAACGAAAAATAAAAGATTACCTGTCACACATCGGCAATATTATCAGTGTGTATGATCTCATAATTTTATAATGATAATTAAAGACCGGGATTGGCACTTTAATTTCGCGTAATCGCTCATTCTTCCCAACGATTCTGAAGTAAACTTGCCTCAGTTGTAGGCTAACTATCATTCATAATTGTACTCACTAACCTTATAATCATGGTCTCTCTTTTTTTTCTTCTTCTTTTTTTGGAATGTGGATGATGAAAACATTATAGGAGTAAGAAAGCGGAATAGATCATGAATGTATTGTGACGAGGTTGGCCGTGAACAGTATACTTTGACTCTATTTATTGCGAAATCTCAACATTAATGATCGAGAAAAACAGCGGCAGAGAGGGGTAGAGGAGAGGGGAAGGGGAGCGGAGAGGGGGAGGGAGAGGAGAGGAGGAGGGGAGGGGAGAGAGGGGAGGAGAGGAGAGGAGGAGGGGAGGAGAGGGGAGGGGAGAGAAGAGGAGGAGGGGGAGAGGGGAGAGGAGAGGAGGAGGAGGAGGGGAGAGAGAGGAGGAGGAGGGAGAGGAGGGAGGGAGAGGAGAGGGGAGGAGAGGGGAGGAGAGGAGAGAGGAGAGGAGGAGGGGAGGGGGAGGGGAGAGGGGGGAGGGAGGGATGAAGGGAAAGGGATGGGGCGTGATGAAAGAGGGAGAGATGGGGGAGGGGTGGAAAGAGGATAGGGGGAGGGAGAGAAGGGCTGATGTATATAGGGGAGATGGGAGAGAGAGGGTGAAAACAGAATTACCCCCACTCGCATTCTCATTATTAGATGCGCCTGTCACATCTATCTATTTTAATACGCCATGATGTGGAGGATACCACGCCCCACCGGACCCGCTTATAAATTTCTGGACCTGACACTGATATGGTTGAAGAACAATAAATAATTTGATCGAATCTATGCTGGTCTATTGTGGAATTGTGGAGCGCCAGGAGCGCTATACAAGAACCCATTATTATTATTATTATTATTATTATTATAATGGTTATTATTTTGGTTCTTTATTTTGGTATGCTTGATTCGTTTTGACGCTGGGGATATGACCATAAATCAAATTCCCATTATGGCGATTGGCTATCCATGCAAATTTAATCCCTGAAGTAATCTCGGCATTATAAATAATTAAGGATAGCGATAGTTAATATTTTTAAGTATAAAATTATTGGTTGGTTGGCCTCGAGAGGTATATGAAAATGTATTAAATATCGCTAAAATTAAAAAGATAGGGACTCTGTGGTAATATAAATTCGGCTAAATTTAATTCAGACGCGACCATCCGTCTAAGCACAAGCTATCATTTACATGAATTATGAGACGTGTGCAATATTGTTTGATTGATTTCTATTTATCCATCATATTTTATCTGTTGTAGTTTAGGGGACGTTCAGCTGCAAGACCCATCCGAGGGACTACACAGAGAGCTGATGACATATCCATGGGCACTAAGCACACCGATTTGGCATTGAACCATGACCTGTCTGTGGGTAGACCACTGCTCTAACTACTGCATCTCCCTTCATCAATATCATATTATTGGTATTGGCCGCTTCTACAATAAACGGGTTTCTTTTTTTTTAAAGAGAGGTTTAAATTAAAGCTACGGTCACAAAGGTTCGTACGAACGATGCGTTCGTACGAATCTCTCTGTTCGTACGAATTCCAGTCTTTCCAGAGTTCGTAGAGATTCGTAGATGGGGCATAGTTTTTTACGGCGTTCGTAGGAACGCCGTTTAATTTTTCGTTTTTGTTCTCGTAAGAATGCCTTGAGTTCTTCTTACGTCAGACTTACGGCCATCTTACGAGTTTTTGTTCTCGCAAGATGGTCGTACGTGTAACTGACGGCATTCTCAAGTCATTCGTAAGAAGATCTTACGATTATTTTGTATATTTTGTCGGGTTGCAAAAAGAAACTGCATAAATTGCATAAATTGTGTACGTACACCTTACGAGCACCTGAACGCCTTACGAACGCCTTACGAACGCCAGGAGCCGTTCGTACGAAGGCCATACGAATCTCCGTTGGGAAGTTACGAACGCCTTCTTACGAACGCCGTAAGAGCCTTCTATGAACAACTTAAGGCGTTCTTACGATCATCGTAAGGATTTGAGACTTCTAGAATTGTCTCTCGACCCTACGAAACGTACGAAGATCTTGCGTGGTTCTTTCGATGTTTTTCCAACGTTCGTACGGCCGCCTTACGAAGAGAGGGTTTCGTACGAAGTTGAAAAAAATCTTGGACAAGACCATCGACCAGTCTGCGAACTTGCGAACGGTCTACGAACGCTGGTTTCGTAAGGAATTCAAAACAAGATCTTACGAAATGGTCTGAAAATAGTTCGTACGGCGTTCGTAGCAGTTCGTAATGGTATTTGTGACCGAAGCTTAACAGAAAAAAGGCGAAAAAGGAAAAGTGTTGTGCCAGTAATATATAACCTAAATATTTTGTTGATTCAATAAAAGGAATTCCATATAATTATTGTGTCACTCGTCTCGTGCTGATGAATGCACTCACACACACACATGGGCAAGTCTATTGGCTTTTCCCCCAAGTTGTAATTAACTTGTTTGTATATATCTGATTCAATAGCAAATTCAGATAAAACATTAATTGAAATAAAATTATGTACAGAGCCTCACCCGCTCTGCAACGTGATGGACTACCTGCGGTTGACCGATTAATCCATCTCCGTAAGGTATTGATTTGGTCTATTTGTGTTCCATACGTTACCAAGTATCGTGGCAGGGGCGGCGGAGCATCTTCCAAAATGGGGGCACCAACGAAAACTGACACTTCTGGAAAAAAAGGGTCACTTATACAAAGGGAAACCTAAACGCGAAAATCTACAATTTTAGGACATTGGTATATATACCCCTACATTGTGATAAAAACATTATCATGGATGATTTCAATATTTGTTTCTCCCTTTACATGGTCTAAAATACTGCTTCGGCTGGTCTGAAGATTAATTCGCGAGCGAGCGAAGCAAGCGAGAAACACAACTTAAGATTTGTGAGGTCGCACTGTGACCAATAGATCTTATAAAGAGGAAAAATAATCCTGACGTGGTTTTAAGCACGATTTCATCACGAAAAATTGAAAATAACTTGAATTACATAATACACATGTAACATCGATTATAAATGCGAGCGAGCTTGGTGAGCCAGCTTTTGGGGAAATTCGAGAAAAAGTCGTTCTTATTTGCTTTAAATTAGGGGCACATGTTATGAGAAAGGAAAAAGGGGCGCTTATCAGAAAGTAAACGGACACTAATTAGAAAAGAAAAGGAGCACGTGTGAAAGTAAAAAAGGAACTTATAAGAAATGGTAAGGGTCGCTTATTATTATTATTAATAAGGAAACTAATGTCTTGCGTAAGGACATTTAGCGCCCGGCTGAGATTCGAACCCTCAATCCTTGAATTGAGAGTCAAGTGAATGAACCACTATACCACGACACCTCAATGCAATCTGGTGGCAGAAAACAAAAGTTGCACCTACAGCTACAACATCTCTTTATCAAAAATAAATTAAAAGAAAGGAAGATAAATTTCAGACCAGGCTGAGGAAAAGGTCACGAAAAAATGACGATATTTGCGGGAAAGGAATTGCGGGTCCGCCCCATCCACCCCAAACAGTGAATATGCCAAACAAGAGAGAGGGAGATATATATATATTATATATAGAGAGAGAGAGAGAGATAGAGATGGAACAGAGGGAGAGAGGGAGGAAGGGAGGGAGGAAAGGAGGGAGTGAAAAGAAGGAGAGAGGGGTAGAGAAAGAGAAAGGGAGAGAGAAAGGGAGAAAGGGAAAGGGAAAGAGAAAGAGAAAGAGAAAGAGAGAGAGAGAGAGATAGGGTAGAGAGAGAGATAGGGTAGAGGGAGGGACAGGGAGAGGAGAGGAGTGAATAAACATTACAGTAAGAATAACATCGAGGGAAAGGACTAATGTGGGAGAACACCATGATATACTTTTCATCGAGACAAGGTATTTTATCTACAGTTGTCTCTCTCGACCCAGGAACCTGTTGGTCGTAGCCTGAATGCGCATGCCATATAGAGATACACAGCGATACACAGCACAGCGATGTAATAGATTTCCTATTACTTATCGCAAACATCACCTAATTCTTTTCACTCATTAAACATTTCTTATTTTCCCCCTTAACTTCTCGTGCTTCTGTCCTGCAGTCAGAGGCGTACAAGACAGGGGTAGGGGTGGGCGGGGGAGAGGGGGAGAGGGGGTGGTCCCCAAAAGATTTTAGAGTTCCAATCTCCGAGCAACCATCACCTCATATTCGGGCAGCGAAATGTCCGAATATCCTCATATTTGGATGCCTGTATATCTTTATATTCGGGCAGCAAGGTGGCTACTTTTATATCCAAGCTAGTGAATGGTGATGATGAAATGAGATTTTAAAGAAATCAGTGTTCATTTTGCTCACTCACTCGCAAAATCTTTAAACAATATGATTCTTAGCAAAAGGTTGATCCGAATATGGGGATTTTCGGGCCGCATGTAACTATTTTGATGACAAAGTAATATTTAGTAATATTTTTACTACAATGCTTCGCTCGCTTGTACACTTATGTAGATAATCTTCTTCTTTTTTGGGGCGCAATCTCACTGTTTGCCCCAGGCGTCAAAATACCTAGGTACGTCACTGGCCTTTATTTATTATTAAAATCATCAATTAACATACTAGAAACAAATAGTGACTAATGAATGTAATAAATATTTTAAGAAATGGTTAACATACTAATGTAGGAATAGATTATGATGAATGAAACAGATGAGTAAAATAATAAACTGAGTGTTGGGAGCCCCAAAAATTTGATGGCAATTTTTTACTTAAATTGTATCATAATGTGAAAAAGGATGTCATTTAAGACACATTTCTGCAAGGATTTTCAAAACAAATGTGTTTGAAGTCGAATATTGATAAAATAATACAAAATTTAGGTTTTCTGCGTACAACAGAAAACCCAAATTATGTGTTCTTTTATCAAAATTTGTCTTCAAACACTTTGCAGAAGTGTGTCTAAAATGACATTCTCTTTCACATTATGATTCTTTAAGTGAAATTATGCCATCAAATTGTTGGCGAATTTGGGGCTCCCACCCCTTTAAAGGGGCTTTAAAACCTACCTATCGTGGTGACAACCGTTGCAGAGAAGAATAACGAATCGATAAGATCCCAGTGATGATATTGCTGTTTGGACGAGTTGAAGCCATGGTCGGGGGTCCAACGAAGACCTCCGGTATACACATCGATCAGGACGTTGGAGTAAGTCTGAAGGTCGCCCCTGAGGTCGCCCTGGTCCACGCAGGAGTTGTTGGCAACGAAGTCGATGGCGGCGACGAGGAACTTTCGTTGGAGGTCGTCGGCGTGGCGCCGTTCGATGGAGGTGAAGATCAAGGCGCCGAGGAAGAGGTAGACCCAAAAGATTACGAGGGCGGCGAGGAGCTGTGACCTGGTCTGCCAAGCGTTCTGCCCCATAACGAATACGGCCCCGACCACGGCAGTTCGATGTCGATTACCAAATTAACTGTCAGTTTTAATAGCCTCCTGCACGTGCCGACGTATAGTGCAATTAATTCGCTTGATCATGCATTTAGCTAATAAAAGTTTCAAATGCAATTCCCACCGGTGTTTGCCATGCCCGTGAAATGATTTTAACAGATCACCTCTGTGTTCGCTCTGATGGCTGTTCTCTACAACGCTCTCCTTTGAGATGCAAGACGGTATATGAAGCAATAATGTACAACATCATGCCCCAAAACTACGGCTTCCATGTAGCACAGTTATAGCTCTGAGTGGCGTAATTTATAGTTTACAGAGCTTCACTAAATGATGAGAAGTCGATAACAGTCCTACCAATCCTAGCTTCACTGAATCTGCATGCCCCTTTAATTATAGTTTCGATAGATACGACTCATGTCGACTGGTTTCGAATCTATTGTTTACACCGGGCATGTCAAAATGAGTATTTATTCAACAGCAGTTTGGTTTATAATATCGACTGCTTGAATGCAATTAGTATTTACTATATAATCCTGTGAAATACTCCAGGGATGAAATATTAAGCACTATAAAGTTCCCCATTGGGATCCGGGTCGGCCAACAAAACAAGTATAGGTCCGGTATGACGTCTGGCGGAATTGAATTTTAAAACTATTAAAATATGAAGGTCAATCACTCGTGAGTAACAATAAAACTATAGCTGAAAACCACGTTCGGACGCGGCATATGTCACTTAATTACTATACCAGACTAGGATCGATCAAAAATGTGGCGCTGATGTGTCCTCTGGTTGCTCGACTCACAGAAGTGTCATCAATGTTGTAAGCAACTCGAAAACAACGCAGACTTGCTTCTCCAGTTCCGAAACAAAATTGTGAGAAAACAACCCATACAGTTCGTCAGCTGCTACGTATATCGAAACCGTATTGTCACAAAATCCGTGGCATGATAGGGCTATATCACGCTATTAGGATCTCGATGACAACGTTTGTGAAGATATCTAGACAGAGTGCCCTTTTGGAACCTCATATGACAGAAAAGAGATTAAAAGGCGATCAGTCAAGATTCTTTGTTTGATTGACCTCAATTCGTTTGGAAACCAATGGAGTGCGAAGCTTCTTTTTTTTTTAGAAAGTCCAGTCTATCATTCTCTTACTACCTTACGAATTATCTAGTACATTGTGTCTTGTTATTCAGGCTTTTCGAACATACTTGGTAAAATGCAAACAAGAAGAACGATTCGTCGTTTGGGGGATATACATACAAAGTCATCGCAAATATTTTCTTGTTGACTGTAACGTGATTTGGAGATCTTTGACAAATATTTATGAACACCGCGATCGGGCAATGGACACCCCCCTTTCATAAACCGTAAGCCATGATGATGAAGAAAGAGTTCACAATTATTATGGTGAATGTTTGAATATTATGGTTTATCCGTTACATTACATTCTATACATTGGACTTTTAGAGATAAAAGTTATCTGTGGATACATTTATTATTACGTCTCCTGCTAATACTACGATACAACACCTTTTCTAAATTTTTCATTCAGATTGAATTAATTTGAGTACAACCTGTACTTTAATTGGCGTAGCGTGGGTTAAGCCACCGGGAGGGGGTGGGGGGGGGCACTCATATTGCGGGATTACGAGATGGAAGCAAAGCTCGAGAACAAGGTAATAAGGGGAGGGATTAGTTCATAATATTATCTTCTAGATGCCTTTCGATCCCCTCTCATTTCTTTTTCTCTTTCTCTCTCTCTCTCTCTCTCTCTTTCTCTATCTTTCACTTCTATTTTCCCTTTTCGCCACTCGATTGGGATGCCCTCGTAGGTATGCCACTTTAGATGTCAGATTAATAACTAAACGAATACATACATGCGTGTCGCAATTTAGAGGATACATTTCAGGTAAGCCACTGTACATTTTAATCTATTAACTAAATCAAACAATAATACACGCGTTTCTTTCTCTTGCCTTTCCCTCTCCCTTTCTCCCCCTCTCTCCCCTCTCTCTCTCTCTCGTTCTCTCTCTCTCTCTCTCTCTCTCTCTCTCTCACTCTCACTCTCTCTCTCTATCTATCTAGCTATCTCTTATATTTCCCGTTTCGCCATTCGGTTGGGATGCCCTGCTCGTAGGTATGCCACTTTAGATTTTAGATTAATAACTAAACGAATACATACATGCGTGTCGCAATTTAGAGGATACATTTCAGGCGGGCTGTGCTATAGAAAGGAAGAAATTAAGTGTTTATGGATTCAGAAAATCAATACAGGGAGAATGTGTTCCTATCTACACTGGAATGTAGAAACTCCGTTTATAACGGATGTTGGTTAGAAATTTCCAGATAGACCTTTGTAGGTATTCGCTAATTAGTAATAGTAGAATTACAGTAGAATATTTTTTTCCCCCTTTTTTTCTATAAAACGGACAAAATATGTAAAAGCTAAATTAAAAAAAAAGAGACTTTTGATGTTTCAATAAGAGATTCATTCTTAGATGTACTCTCCCCTTCTCCGAGTTCTCTCCCACATCTTTTCCACACTCACTCACCCTCTCTCTCTCTCTCTTTCTCTCTTTAAATTCGCTTTTGCTGAATATAATTTTGGGTTCTCCTTCTACCTCTACTGTCCTTCCCCCTGCCCCCTCTCATTTTGTTCTTTCCATATTCCGCCTTCTTCACTATTACTTCTCTCCTCCTAGTCGGCCAATCTCTCTTTCTATCTTACTCTTTCTCTTCCCATCTCTCTCTCTTCCCTCCTCTATCTCTATCTCTGTTCCAATCTCTCTCTCTCTCTCTCTCCCTCCTCTATCCCTATCTCTGTTCCAATCTCTCTCTCTCTCTCTCTCTTCCCTCCTCTATCCCTATCTCTGTTCCAATCTCTCTCTCTCTCTCTCTCTCTTCCCTCCTCTATCCCTATCTCTGTTCCAATCTCTCTCTCTCTCTCTCTCTCTCTTCCCTCCTCTATCCCTATCTCTGTTCCAATCTCTCTCTCTTCCCTCTTCTATCCCTATCTCTGTTCCAATCTCTCTCTCTTCCCTCCTCTATTCCTATCTCTGTTCCAATGTCTCTCTCTCTCTCTTCCCTCCTCTATCCCTATCTCTGTTCCAATCTCTCTCTCTCTCTCTCTCTTCCCTCCTCTATCCCTATCTCTGTTCCAATCTCTCTCTTTTCCCTCCTCTATCCCTATCTCTTTTCCAATCTCTCTCTCTCTCTCCCCCTCTTTTCCCTCCTCTATCCCTACCTCTGTTCCAATCTCTTTCTCTCTAGCAACTTGCTACTGGGTCTGGATTGCTAAAACACGGCGTCGCATGAATTCGTATATACTATCCACCAATCCGGCCTTGAAGACAGTGTGCTAAAAAACCAGGGGCGGAACTAGTAAACGGGAGAGGGCACATTAATACAAGCAAGACAAAAAAAAAAGTATTCCATTATCTGGTTCTTCTGGGAGTTTGAAATTTGAAAAGGAGGAGGGGGGAGGGGACACACACATAGGCCAATATTTATTGTTTGTTTTGTGTACTTTAAAGAGGGGCATAGGCTGATTGAATATACCAGGGCACCACTATTGAGAACTGTGGCTTTGTCACGATCCCCGCAAATGCGCCATTTTTGTTTCAAACTAGAATTTGACGATCGAATCTTTCCATGTAATTGGATGGGGGAGGAGTGGGGGGGGGGAGGAGCTAAATAGGTGAATGTTATATGATAATCAAAAGATATTCTGTATGAAAAACAAGATAAGAAAGCCAAGATAATGTACGTTATTGACATTGGCAATCTAATTTCTCATTACAACAATTTTTATGAATTTATAATATAGCATTGCTATTGTTCTCGTGTTCTATTGTTCAGGGGATCTGACTAGAAAAAAAAAATACAGATTGAAATTGCAGATGTTAATTTATATTCATGAAAAAAAGAATTTTAGTTGCCGTCCTCAGAATATGATTTTTTTAATTTGTTTTTATTTTAATTTTTTATTTATTTTTATTATTATTATTATTATTATTATTATTATTTTTTTGTTTTGGGGGGGGGGGCGACATAAGACCACAATTAGGAGGCACATTTCTCTTTTCATGTACTTAGGGTATGTCAAATTAACTTTTAAAAGGGGGCAAGGGGCGGTCGTACCCCTCAATTCCGTCAGTGGGTAAGATAGTGGGTAAGATAGTGGGAGTTGAATAGGTGAATATCAACGACCGTAATCAGGTCTCCAATCAGTGAAACAAACGAGGGTGTTGACATTTCAAGTCTTATATAGAACCGCTTAGCAAATGCTTTTATGATTTTATGGTATTGCGAGGGCACAGGTGTCCTAAATATTGTTATATTATAGCTACTAGTTTTTGCGTATTTCGCGGGTGCCATAAAGGTTATAAAAGCTATTAAAGTTTAAACAAATTTTACATCATATAGCTACATGTATATGCATGTATTTGTGACCTAATAAATTTGATTTTATTGTACCCGATATCTCGAGGATAAGTGCATTCTTCGTTATATACATGTAGTTTTGTTTGTGCAAAGATTTTGGCAAAATTTCTGATTACATCTCGCCCTCTGAGGAAACTTGGTCATCAATACATGTAAATGAATGAAGCATTTAATGTATGAGCGAAGCAGTGAATATAGAATGAAAAATCTTTATGATGAAAAGGTAAATTAGCTGTACCGGTACACATTTTCTCTCAGTTTCCTGGTTTTCCTGCTGTTTTGCTCATTAGCACTTTGATTAAAAGGATCCGTAACTTTGTCTCAGATTCTGAAACAAAATCCTGGATTTACCTCATGCTGCAGTGATAATTATAAACCTTTAGGTCAGTCAGGAACCCCATGACTTTTACAAGCCGATCGCCTGTCTGATTATCAAGATATTTATGATTGGAAATCGAAACCAAATTTTGCGTTTTCCTAATGGTTTTCATAACACTACAGTCTATTGGGAAAAACGAGTATGGTATCTCAGATTTAACATTGTTAAACGATGCCGTTAAGTCTTCAATATATTGCTCTCTTGTTTAAAGTGTATGTTTCTCATTTTGTTTCCATCGAATAAACCCCCCTCCCCCTACAAACCTTTCCCTTTTAATATCTATCTAGCACATAATAAAGAGTAAATAAAGCGTCTGTGACACTTCCTACTACTAAATTCAGCCTCATTCTGAACTATATGCACCTTGAAACCACCTTGGAAGAGTTTAGGGTCATGTCTAAAAGAAAATTGATTTATATTGTGCACCCTTGTAACCTCTCCAACTGATATTGAACTCAGGAGCCATAAATATTGAAAAGATCATTCTTCCTACATACTTTATGGAAAAACACATTTGAATCAACTCCTCATGCCACGATGTAGCTGAGGTATAAACATTGTAAAATGAAGATGTAACCAATTGGCGAAAAGAGAGAGAGAAAGCGCTCTCTCTCTCTCACACACACACACACCCTCTCTCCATTTGCACTGCTCTTTCTTTTTTACGTACACAATTTTCATAAAAGTGATGATAGTAAGAATAACAATCTATACATGTACTAGTCCATATTACTCAAAGTACAGCCAAAGCACCAATTCTCTACAACACTTCATGCCATGTCAGTTTTATACATGTAAAACAACAACAACAACAGCACTCAAATATAACACAAGAAAAGAACAGAGAGGAAATTAACACAACATAGTACACACTAGGTCAGCTTGGAATGGAAGCTTTATCAATCAATTTTTGATCAAATCAATACATTTGTATAGCATCGTATCAAATAATACACAAGAACTGATTCTCAAATAATAACTCTTTGCTTGCTTGCTGCAGTGGCTTCATGAACGATTAACACAACCGCACTTGTGATAAATAATAACATTTGTACATTCACACACATACTGGCAGCATCACTGCTCTTCTGCCCTGAATATCGTTATTTTATGATTCTTAGAAGTGATATGGCAAAATTAAATGCGTTACAAATAGAATACTCTACAGCAGATTTTCTTCACTTAGAATTCTATTTCAAAGAGTGAGAAAAGTAATAAAGAGAAGGACGAAAATGGGGAAAGAAAGAGAAAGAGAAATAGAGAAAGAAAGAGAGATAAAGAGAGAGATATATATATAGAGAGAGAGGAAGGGAGGGAGAGGAGACGGAGAGAAGGGGGGCGAGAGTGAGAGAGACAGAAAGACAGCGAGAATAGCAACAAGGGGAGAAAGAATGACAGAAGAGGGAAACAGAGCAAATGAAGAGAAAGATAGAGAGAGAGAGAGAGAGAGAGAGAGAAAGAGAGAGAAGCAAGGGGGAGAGGGATTGACGAAGCAATAGAAATACCTCTTACATGAACTAAATACAAATCTTTATTTTTGTAAAGGAGAAGGACAAAATTTTCATTCATTGCTAAGATAAAGTCAACATTTAAAACAAAATGTCAATAACAGCATCCGAAGCCATCGTCTGAAGCCATTGTCTGAAGCCATACTGAAGGACAACTCTTGAATAAGGATGAATTACTATCTAACTAGCCAATGGTGTTTTCAAGAAAATTAACTTGTTTATGGAAAACATTTGTTATACAAACAGGAAGTTGGCAAAGAAGACGGACAAGAGCATCCTTCCTTTAAATAAAAACAAAGAATGCAAGGTTTAATGTGCATATCTACTTGTATGTGTTGTACATTGTAGATCTTGTTTGAATGGCGGCGTCGCAAATCATGACATTAATTTGTTTGACAGCTACGACTCATAACACAAGACTGTGCTTACGGTACTGCGCAAGCTGCTGATCGAATGCATAGATTCATCATATTATTTAATTCTTGTACTTTTGGAGAAAAAAAGGAGCACTTCACATTTACAGAAATTTGACTTGATACTCAATGCACAAGATCTTATGCAAGCTCACAATGTGAAAAAAGGAAGCACCAGAAGTAGACTAGAGCCCCATTCAGACATGAGGCCGTAAATCGCGTACAACAAAACTGACGCAGCAAAATCTATTGGCATAAGCATAATACACTTCATATTTCTGTATCTTAATCCATGCAGAATAGTGAATACACACATACGAGCCATTGCTGCACACAACTGAGATTTTATCTCTGTTTTAAAGCTGAACGAAGCACAACAGTATTTTTTTCAAAAATGCACTAGATGGCAAAAATTTGCCAAAGTATTCAGTGCAAAAATGACCACTCATTACCAAGTACTATTATTCATTTAAACATTGCGCTATGAAACAAAATATCTTGCAAAATCTCGCGTACCAATGCACTCACTCACATCAGCACTACTCGCGCCAGAGTAATAGAAAAAAATATATACTACATGTACATTTCTTGTAAAGAATGCCTGGCATTTTCTAATGATATTTACAACCGTAATTACTTTGTACACGTCAATGACAAAAATCAGGAAAAATATAGTCTCCAATCGAAGAAATAACAAAGCGTGTACCTTTTCTGAAACGTACACATCTGCCTGGCGGAGGAATGAAAATTAAAAAAACGAGACTTAATACTGTATGCTTCTCTCTTCTCTTCTCAAAATAAAGTTATTTTATATATATACGACAAGGGCACAAAGCAGTGGTTCAACAGTGTAGTACAGCAAAAATAGCGTTCTGTGAATATTCTATACACGTTCTATATATACAGAAAAAAGAGTGCATCTTGAATGTGGAATGTAGTGAGATGCTATGCAACAAAAAATATATACACAAGCTATTTCCAGAGAGGTGAAATGAGGTGGTGCAAAAAATTGCAAAGAAAGTCTTTCAAAGAAACCATTTCTGTACTCTGTACACATGCACATGAATAATCCATTAATCCAATGATGGTTGATGACACGTTTACTACTTATTTTTCACTTTCTCACAGCTCTAGATGATGAAGGCAGTGCATTCAGTTTGAATTATTTGGATGATAAAGTTCAAAGGGTTTTTATCTGTTCTTCTGACAAACTTCTTTTTAAAAGTAGAATAAAATACTAACGGTACTTCATTTTCAGAAAGAAAAATGTTCACATGAAGATGTAATTTTCATGCCTCTTCTCTACCTCTAGTATTATTATTATTCTACTATTATAGTGAATAGATATACAAGCCCTATAAATAAAACATGGATTGTGATGAAATGCCATTCAATCATATTGCATGTAAGTCTTGTCTTTTGTTGTCTATCATTTAGATGAGATAATTGTAGTGTAGGTACCTGATGGACTTGCGGAATCTATTAGAACAAATGCTACTAGCTTGAATGGCATGAAAGAGCTACCAGAGAGGAAAAAGAAATGAGATGATAAGGCCAAGTAAAACTGATTCCTAAGTTTAAAAAAAAAAATCCCATCCTGTTTAATAATTCCCCCCCCCCCAGCAAACCTCCTTTTTGATATCTGATATTGCTGTTGTTTGGAATGACATTGAAGAATCTGAGGACATCTTCACAACGAGATGACACAAATCATTAACATTGTACAATGTCACTTTGTTTTGATCCTCTGCAGATCATTTACAAAATGAAATAATTTTAATCGAATGATGATATTGACCCAAACAGCATATACATGTAATGGGAAAAATATGAAATATACATGTAATATAACACAGAGCCTTCCTCTTCATGGTTGAAGAATCTGACACAAGGAATCAGTTTTACATGGCATCATTGAGTGCCATCCATTATCGTGCCTTTAAGTCTAGTCCTCTCCCTCTAGATCTAGAGATGACATCCGACTGCGGCCGCTCAGCAGCCCGTCTTCGCTGTCATCCATCTTGGTCCGTACCAGATCGACCAGCATGTCGGAATAGTGCTGCAGCATGGCCAGAGCCTGGGGCGAAGACGCGTCCAGCGATCCCGACCTCTTGTCCAGTCGCTCCCTCGTGTCGCCAGACTGACTCCCCAGGAGGTCTGACAACGAGGGCAGGCTTCTGGATGTGTCCGTGAACACTCTAGAGTTGTTGTTGTTGAGGCAGCCCTCGCTGGCGTCGGAGAGGGTGTTCTCCGGGGAGGCGTTGTTGCTGCGATGGACGACCGGAAGCACCGTGGTGTCGTAGGACTTGTCCATGGTAGCGAAGGTTGAACTGAAGTAGTTCAGGTCTTGACGGTGGTTGCCTCTCCTCTTGATCTAGTTTGTGATGGGAAAACAATCAATGAAAAGCATAAGAATATCAACATGGCATTTAATAATGGAACATTCATTTAATCTTGTCAAAGAATTGTCACTACATGATGACCAGATACAAAAAAGCCCTCAGAGTATCTTCTTTATGTAGTGTTTCATTAGAGCAGCTTTTCTCAGGAACACACCACACAAATTAGACAATATTGCTTTACTTTACTTGTTGGAAAAGACAAAACGAAAAGAGCTAAATGTTTCAGTCAGTCTGCTAACAAAACATGAATACTTTGCTGGGCTTTCTTGTTTAGGCAGCAATATCTCACATGCAAGAAAAATCTATACTAACCATTGCAACGTAACTGATGCATTGATCAAATGCTTGCTTCATGGCATCAACACTCTGTCTCAGTCCCACACCAGGGTCCACCTCTGTCCCATCCACTGTGGAAGAACAAACAACAAATAATATGATGGACATTTTTTGTAAAAACAGAAATAAGGAACAAATGAATTTTGTCATCAAACTATCCTTCTTATGGTTAGAAGTCATACCCATCTCAAAGGCAAGCTTTGAAATCTACGCATTACAATATATAAGAGATATCTTTCCTGACGAAGGTATACAAAAAATTATATAACTGCAACTTTAGTACCAGATTTTTCTTTAAAATTCTGGAAATTCTATTAAATTTTGGAATAGCTAAATATCCTCATTCAAAAGAAAGATACATGATGATGGAAAATTATTCTCTTTTCTTGCTGATGGGCAACATTCAAGTCATTCTGACAATGGAGTGCAACAAACAACTGTTTTGATGTACATGTACATTAGATTAATCTTTATTAATTAAAAAATTCCTTCTCATTTAGCTTGATATTTATGTTTTCCAGTGTTTTATAGCTCCCCTTACATGTACTTTGGTCTGATAAATAAATGGAGTTAATATAATCACAACATATTCCTTATCACTCACCTGTGATGTCATCCAGATCTATCCTCAGGTCAGCCCTCATTGCCCTAACCTCCTCTGGTGTGTTACCCCCACTGGTGGAGATGCCCTCCACCGGTTTCCTCTGCTCCTCTCCATCTCCCTGCTGGTGGGATGCTGTCCTTGCTTTATTGGTCTCCAATACCATGGTGTCCTCACTGACACTACTGCTCTTATCTGCTTCTTTCTCCTCCTCCACTTCCTCCTGCTTGCTGCTAACACCATCAACGTTTCCTTCCGCACTAATCAATGGCTCCTGAGGCCTGTTCACATTTGTTACACCTGTACTTGACTTCCATTCAGCAGGAATGCCATCGACTTGAGCAACTGCTACAGAATGTGTCTCTTTAGCATCTGTAGTGGACTGCGTTTGACTAGTCTCTGGCTTGGAATCCGTAGCAGCCTTTGGAGATCTGCTTGGTACAGCAGGTTTCACATTAACGGTTGGAATCTTTGATTTAGAGTCTGAGGGTTTCGTTTTGCTTTCAGATGATGAGGGCGGTAGGGAGGAGGTCGAGGATCTCCTCCCACGGGACGTCCCTGCGGATAGGGAAACCGACGAACTCCTCTTCCTACCTCTGTCTGCCATCTTAGTGTTTGACACTTTCTTCCCCTTTGCCTTGCTGACATGGGTCGATGTTGGTGGAGGCATTGCAACCACATCGGATGCAGTCATCTTTGAGGTTGTGCTGGAACCATCCTCACTGGCCTTTGAGCTCTCAAAGGATGCCTCGCTATTCAGATCAAAGTCCATGTCCGATTTTGTATCACTTATCAGAGATGGATCAGTTGCCTTCAAAGGTCCACTCTTGGACAAGGTGGTGGCACCACCAAGGCTCATCTTCTTTCGCCTTGTGTCCGGCGAAAGGGGCGGTGACTCATTCATTCTCCTCACCACCTTGGCCATAGAGCTCGTGGTTCGTCCCTCGTAGGACCGTGTCTTTGGTGTTGGGAGCAGGGGCAGCATCCTATCTGCTCTCTCCCTCCTCTTTTGCCTAGCTGGACTATCGCTGGGGGATTGCTGTTTCTTTCTCTCTGAGCTGGAGCTTCTGGCATGTGATGACTGAGTTGGTGGAGTCAGGGTAGGGGAAGACTCATTCTTGTCCACTGCAGAATAATCACAAGCATCAGGCGGATCACAATATGAGCTTACAGTTTATCATTAAAAACAAATATGTTTAAAGGCTGTAAAATAACATGTTAAAGCTAAAAAATACCTTATTAAATGCCTCATATTGCCCCTAATTCAATGTCGCTTTCTCATATTTTTAACATTAAACCATACTCTGTGTGATCAAGTATTTCAAAGGGCAATGACTTAAAATGCCAAGTTGAAAAGGGTGGATGTTCCATTGTTACAATGGAACATTTATTGCAATATGGAAAAATCTGTTTGCAACCTAAATGTGTACCTGATAACAAATACTATCAATAAGCCTTGAGTAAAGATATCCAGTACTCACAGTTATCTTTCCTGAGGTCCGTCAAGGATGCCACCCTCCTCATATTAGTCTTCTGGCCAGCAACCTTCGACCTATCCCCTCCGCTCATCGACTTGGTGGCAGGCACCGCAACACTCTCCTCCTCTCCCATCTTCTTCTTATTCAGCAAGGCCACACTGCTCACATTCTCCTTGTTGAAGTCTACTTCCGCCTCAAAGTCACAGCTGTTGGTGTCCTCTGAAGACACCGACGTCTGGCTGATCAGGTGCTTCGGAGACTTGGTGTCTTTGAGGACTTCATCACGGACTTCATCCAGAGCATTGTTCTTGACATTCTGGAGCGAGTCTGAGGATCTCTCCTGAGGCTCTTGGTCTTTAGCCTTGCCCGACGTCTCAGGGCTAGATTCATGCGAGCTCTCTTTGCTGGCATGTCGGTTCTTATCAAGAGCGCCATCTTTAGGAATGTTCTCTGTCGGTCTGTTCACACCAACATCTTCAGATGTTCCATGACCATTCACAGAGGCACTCTCAACAGAGGCATTGTCTTTCTTGTCAACACTGCTTAGTACTGAATCAGTCTGGACAGGAGCAGGGGCCGTACTATTGTCTTTCGTGGAAGGAAGTTCTGATGGCGGTGGGTCTATCTTTCGTGGCGCAGGTTTATTTTGGCGGGGAGGAATGGCGGGTTTCATTTTCGCACCAACTGGAGCCGAAGTCGCGGTGGATGGGGCGTTGACAGTCTTTTTATCTCCCATGTTCCATCCAAGCTAGATTCACAATGATTTTTTTCAAAACGTGATCACAACACATATACGACAGTCACAAAGAAAACACACATATGACGAAGAAGAAAAATGGGCAAAAATAGCTTTCATTAATATCAAAGAATAGTCTTGATGATAATCCCTTTTTGACCCAAAGCACCCTGTAGACAACATCTGGGCCCTGTTTCATAAAACCTGCTATCAATAACAAGTGCCACAGATCTACGACAAAATCTGCTCTCAGCCAATCAAATGGGAGGATTTCAGTAGCTTATAACAATTATCATATCTTGTTATCGATAACAAGCTTTGTGAAACAGGGCCCTGATATAATTCTCTCTTCATCTATAGCAAACAGTTTTCAATGTGCTGTATTGCAGTTTGATGTAAAATGAGATATCTTTAAGGTTAAAGTTCATATTGATAGATACGGGAAGTGAAATGTGTGGTAATACAAATAAATTGTAATAAAAAGGCACTTTGGGACAACATTGATCGCTATACTTCTGTCAGCATGCAATTACACTTATGAAAGGATCAGGTACATGATTTAATATAATATCAATGGCAATTAATGGGTTTATGAAATCAGGATACAATGGTAGATTTAAATATAAACTGTTTGATTGAAAGCATTGATACTTGGTGTGTATTTCTGAAGAAGTTGAGCTTCTGGTGAATATTTGCATGTACAGTCAAACCTGTCTATAGTGACCGTTCGAGGGAAACACAAAAAGTGGTCTTTGTAGACAGGTGGTCTTTGCAGACAGGTTCCTTTAGTACAGGTTTCAATGAGAAACCATTTTCAAGGGAAACAAAAAATGTGGTCTTTGTAGACAGGTGGTCTTTGTAGACAGGTGGTCACTAAAGCAGGTTTGACTGTATGTTTACATTTCTTAAACAAAAGCTGTGTATGCTCTCTAATACAATTTAAAATCTGAGCAGCAAATTGTAAGCTAAAAATATCTGCTAAGTTAAAAGTTCTACTTCATATCAGTTCTGCACAATAGCTGCAATATAGGCCTACTGATAACAAAGGTCAGGTACATTCTAAGGAGGAAATAAGTAACCTTTTCAAGATTAGTTGCTACTGCTTGTTATGTTGTTTAATAACGTCCACTCATTACCGATATTGTGCTCCTCTCACTAGCTTCCACTGAAAGGTATAAAGGAACCACTAAACCCAACTACCATTATTGTGCAGCCGAACCTCCCTTTCAATGAGCTGCCCACCATGCACTGCAGCCCTCTAATCTAATGCGATCATTATCATGCCCTTAACATGAGGTGACAAACCTCCACACAATTGCCCTGACGGTAAAATAAACTTGAGATTGCATATTTACTTGTCTGCACCATAATTAATCATATCAACATCATTGCCATAGTGCATTATATTCATGGTAAAATTTGCTTTCATTTTACAGCAGGGGCATTTGTAAAAATCATCTCTCGAAAGCAAGAAGGGTGTTAACTCTGTATTAAATGATGGAATGGTTGACCACCTCACTTGAGAACTTGGACAAGTTAGAGCAGTGGTTCTTAGCAGCCTCAAGGTCCAATGGCATTTCTTTTCAGCAAGCGCCATTACCCCTAAAGCACCAAACTCATTAAGAGCTGTTCCCCCCTGTCAAACAACTTTACTTTTTTTTAAAATGGGATCATTTTACTGATGACAACGTTCTCCCTGACCCCCAACCCAAAGAAAACTCTCTCACACGAACATCACGCAAAGCTAAGACGAAGAACCACTGCCCTATCTAAGAAGATGGAAAGCATGAAGAAATTCTTACTGATGTTAATCTTTTCCTAGTCTCCTCCACCGCTCTGGCTACTTCCTCCTTGCGCCTTCTTAGATACTGGAAAGCAAAATGAAGTGACAGATCTCATCTACAGCCCACTATGTCCCATATATGTATATACAGTCAAACCTGTCTATAGCGACTGCCCAAGGGAAACACAAAAAGTGGTCTTTGTAGACAGGTTCCTTTAGTACATGTTTCAATGAGAAACCATTTTCAAGGGAAACAAAAATGTGGTCTTTGTAGACAGGTGGTCTTTGTAGACAGGTGGTCACTAAAGCAGGTTTGACTGTACCAGGTAAGATTCCGCCCAGCATTGATAGGTATTATGCGTATGAAGAATCTTGAGCCAACAAGAAAATGCAGTACTTCTTAATGCTCTGCACAAAAATAATTACTTCAAAACTATGCCAAAGACCTACATAGCAAATATAGCATATATTATATTAAAAGCACAGATACATGTATTTTGACTTTTTTTGTAGCCTCTTGTGAGATTATTATTTTTTGAAAACAGTCTAACAGTATGATGCTGACTGCAGTTTGGAAAAAGTTACATGAATTTGCTTATTAAACCAATCCTGAACCGACCACAACAAAACACTTTATATTGTTAAACCTAATGTATTTTTTCCCTTCCAACTCTCTTATACAGGTACATATATTACATTTAAACAAAGCATCGAGTACAACACCGTTTGTTCTTCCTTGGCTCAAATGCTTCAGATAATAATACTAATATAATGTTAAATAAGTCAATCTATTTTTAAAAATCTGCTTTAAAAAAATTATGCATGAATCAAAATATGCCTCTTCTAAACTCAAAAACATTTAATAAGTACGTTTGGGAAACCAGCAAATACCTGAATGATACCATTTTCCCATCTATTCATATTTGTACTTCCCCCTTCTGAATTTGCAAACATAAGCAATTCCTTGTACAGTATATGTATAAACAGTGAAACCTTCATATAAAGACCGCTAAAGGGAGACAAGAATAGTGATCTTTACAGGCAGTTGGTCTTTCTATAAAGGTGGTGGCTAAAGCAGGTTTTGCTGCATATAAGAAGATACAAAATCACCCCAGATTTTTTTTTTTTTTTTTTTTTTTGGGGGTTTACACAAGCAATGAGTATAATTGCAGGTGGTCTTTCTATACAGGTGGTCACTAAAGCAGGTGTGACTGTACATGTACATGTAGGTAAGAACAATGACGAGGGAAGGAGTGCAACGCAGGAATGCTGAATTTGTTTGTTTGTTTTTTGTTTTTGTTGAAATGTCATAAAGGGAGGGGATTCATACAGAATTTCGATTGATATATACAATTATAAATGAAGTATACATGTACAATCATTTCTGAATTGTTTGCAAATAGTCTGATTTTGGGTGATACTTGACAAATGAAATATACATGTACATATATACGCATGTACTGCTTTATACAGAATAGGGTTTGGGAGTGGAAATACAATTAAACTTGAAACCGTCTTCAGAGGTTTTATTAAGCATATTACAACCATTGCATTATATTAGTAGACCTTTCAACTACTAGTCTCTGATAGTGTAGAAAGTTGGCAGAAGGAATAACTGAACTAAATAAATGAATGTAGTCTCAATTTTATTCAAAAGTGGGATATGATTATAATCTAAATCTTTTACTAGTTATCATCTGAATCTATGTCCTTGTAAACATTTTTCTTTTATTTTTGTACCCTTTAAAACCCCTTTCAATGGTAACCCCCCCTGGAATGCTAATTATTTATGTACATAACTGTAAGCACCCCCCCTTCCATGGACCAAAATGTATGTGACATCAAGATAACTTATACAAAAAAATTGCTAAATGGAACTGGGAATTTCATAATAATTTCAACCCTTTTCCCTCCAGTGGCTTACTCAATGAATTAAAGCATAAGGAACATGAAAGTGACCATGTCTCTTTTAACAATCATCATTTTGATGATTTGCTCAAGCAGGTTGCCTCTGCTTAATAACCTCTTGTCTGCCAGGCACACAGCAAAGTGTTATCAAAGATACATGTACTACTATCCCTGATATCGCATACTACACCAAGCACTGAAGTAAATAAATTATGTAAATATTGCTGCAATGAATTTGGTAAAGAAATTGAAAGAGTCTGACTCTCCCCACTGTACCTCTTCTGGACTTATTCCTGATGCTGTGGGCGTTGTATTCTGGGACGTCATCGGTGCCGCCCTGTAAATATGAACACATGAATTGATGTAAATATATGACGTAATTTGTAAGACAGTCACAATTTTACAGACACAATGTCACAGACTTTAAACAAATGCATCTGTTGGAGTTCTGATTGGTGCAATACTCACCTGGAAGGTTTTGCAAAGGAAAATTTGCGGTTATTATTCCATGGTCCTATTCTCAATTCAAATGAAACCTTGCAAAGTGAAAGTCTGTCCACTGAATGAGGTCAACAATAGCAAATCAATGATCAATACATTCCTTATCATCCACAAATGGGTATTCATATTTCCTTTAGCAAGAACACACATCTCATTCAGCACATCATCATAAACATGACTACAACATATTCCGCAGGCTGTACCTACTAATGTGAAGTATAACTATTCTCTCATCACCTAACAGTACACTGTATATGACATCCTTTTTGTCTTCAGATCAAAGTGCTACACAGCTTCAAGATATGTCACCACAGTTCTAGAACCTCATTTGCAAATATAATCTGTTCACTACTCCATCACAGTTCAGACAGCACAGACACATTTTTAACGAAAAAATATTCCAAATCCTGCCTCACCCATTCAGAATTGACATCCACAACTTAGGAAACAAGGTTTGGATTTCCGTCTCTGGCAACCCTGGCTAAAACACATCACCTTCGAACACACAAACTCATAAACTTGTACATACAGAGTTGTTCGCTAAACTGTGAGGAGTGGTACTGTGTGAGTGCCACTTCAAGCAATACAGGAAGATTTAATTTGCTGGAGTGATGCTTGACTGACAAGCATTTCATACCCCTCTATACAGACAGGGGAAGCATGATTCATCAAATTTAACTTCAAATCACATGCCCTCCAAAAGAGAGCATGGAAACTGAGGCTTCTTAAAAACAGTCATTTTTAACTTTGTTTCTGCTACAAGTGATGAAGGCCAGAAACAGGGGGGATTTGAATGTCCTCAAAACAGTCAACTTTCACTTTGTTTTCGCTAGAAGTGATGAAGGCCAGAAACAGAAAAAAAATGAATGTCCTTAAAACAGTCAACTCTCACTTTGTTTTCGCTAGAAGTGATGAAGGCCAGAAACAGAAAAAAATGAATGTCCTTAAAACAGTCAACTCTCACTTTGTTTTCGCTAGAAGTGATGAAGGCCAGAAACAGAAAAAAATGAATGTCCTTAAAACAGTCAATCTGCACTTTGTTTTCGCTAGAAGTGACATTGACGGAAATCCCAATTTGGTTGTTTTCAGATAGGAACATTGAATGTGTCAGTTGAAAAGCGTTGGTCTCATGACAAGTTGCCAACATCAATTTGGTTTGCTTCGTACAAACACAAATTGAAATGTAGGAGGTGGACAAATTTGAGTTCTTATAAAAGTAACCAATATCTAATTTCTTTAAGGTGAAGCCAAATAAATAAAAAAAAAATAGCAAAACAATGGTTATACTTTTTTTCTTTATTTTCCTCAATGAAATACCTGTAATAAGGAATTTAACCTTACATGTACTTTTCTTTTTGAAATCAGATACATGCAATTCTAAGATGATGGATAAAATATTTGTCCTACACATCAACTCAGATTATTAATAGAATTACTATGTTCATCATCTAAAATTGTATTATTTTATATACCATTTAAATAAAATAATCACACTGGGAAAAAATTCTGTCATCCTGTTCATCGACTCCACCATTCCTTCAATCATTGTTAGAGAATATATATGTGTATAAATAATGATATCAATGAATTCATGGAAAAACAGAATCATATTGCAAATTTGAAATCAGTATAACGATTTTATAGGAACATGGGCAAATTATACAAAATGCAAAAGAAATGTAATTCAACAAAATATAAATGAGCATTCAATGTTTGTAATTTCATATATCCAGTTTTAATAGCAGAGTGTATCTCCTACAATTCCAAGACATAAATAATTTGAATGTTTAAATCTGAACAAAACTTACCTGTACCATGAATTAGTCAATGAAAAATAATCTAGAATCTTGAAATCTACTCTCCTAAGTTACTTTTAAACTAAACTACATAATTCTTTATAAATATTTTTGTTAAGAAATATGCTACATGGTTGTGTAGACAGATACAAACCAAACATTGTTGATGCATGGCACATCAAACAAATCTGATCATGCTACACTTATAACAGGACAACGAAAAACAAATACACCTTAACTGCATGTGCATTGACTAGAGAGGGCGGTAGTCACCTGGTGATGGAGTGTTGCGACCTGGAGAGGAAGCGGGACGAGATACTGAGCCGCCCGGAGCTGATATCGTCCCAGGAGAATTTCGACTGGAGCTGCTCCAGGCATTTGCCAAAATTCTCCTGCTCCATGAAATCCCCTATACTCTTCTCCTTCTCGGCAAAACTACATGCAAAATGGGTAGAGGTAGTACGGGGTGTCGGTAGGTGTCATTAGAGGGGGTATGGGTGTGGTCAGAAGTGACGGAGGAGGGAGGGGGGGGGAGGGGGTTGTTGAGAATGCAACTAAATCATTGTGCTTAGAAACAGAGTATTGCCTCATATACTGTTGAATGTCCATCTATGTTAGTCACATGACTATTACAACAATCAAACTTGGCTATGACATGTTGAAACAATATCCCTATTTATAACTTTTTGGAACACATAAAGAAATGGAGTAGACCTACAATGATCTTTTAATACAGCTGCATGATTTACTTATATATTATTGGCCAGAAGACTCAAAATCAATTTTCCCTCCTAAAATTGTTGATTTACTTTTAATTCGAAGACCTTTCTAAATATTTTAAACATGTTTTAATTAGCTAAATAAGCCTTGTGCTTTCATAAATCTTTAATATGACTCATTACTATTACATGTAGTCCTTTAGCAGAGCAGTATGCTATTAAATTATTAGTATTCTTTTCTGTACTTAAACAAAGATATAAAAGTAAGAAATAATCACTTTAACTTTCATTACTCTACATACGGTATGTCCCGATAAATGATGATACTGCTGGCAAAATCAACCAAAACAAATATTTTGAAAATATGAAAACATATGGAGCTTAATATCAAAATCATAGCCAAAAATTCATGCCAGATTATCAACAAATGACAGAACATATAAAACCAGCATGCAATGTTTTTACTTGAAATGAGTTAATTCTGTCTGATGCAAGATTAGTAAACTCTTCTTCAATTCCACACTTTTCACTTCAAACAACATCTCCATTCCAGAACTCATCTTCTCCTCTTTCTTTGATTTCTTTGATGAAGTTTACAAAAAATTTACAAAATAACCCTCCATTGTCTTTTTTCCCCTCAATAACTATTATTTCATGAAGGGCTTACTACCAAAGGGGGTACATAACAAAGGGGTACAAAACACATGGGCCACTAAAATCACCCACTTACTTTTGACATTTCATCAGTGGCCCATTGTATTTGAACCCACAAATTTTTTCAATCCGGAACCCCAGTAAAAATGAGTGAGTGTGGAGTTCAGTTTTGTGGATAAGCTACCAATAAATCCTAACTAATGATTAGCTTGTTGCATTGTATTTTGTTGTTGTTGTTGTTGTTGTACAATTACTCTCATATTTGAACAAATTTGAAGTACCCATAAGCTTATTTCTTCATCAGTGATGTAACCCGGGAGTTATTGAACGATTTCTCACCTGAAGTTTGTATGTAGGAATTTCTCCTCATCGGGCGTGGTGGTCGGAGACGGAGGTTCGATGGGGGTAAGCTTGCTGCGCCTCGGGGATGCCTTGGGCGTGACACTCCCTGCCTCCTCCTCCTCCTCTTCTTCTTCATCTTCATCATCACTCTCGTCTCCATCGTCTTCCTCATTCCCATCTGATACAAGTAAAAGGTAGTGAGATAAATGACTGACTTCAGATCTTATGTCATCATGCCAGCAAGCCCCCATACATTTCTTTTCACACATCAATATGATGGTTGGAAAAGTCCTTTAGGTCAAGGGTCAAACTGAGTAGTCAGGGGAATTCCCTGATGTACATACACATCAAAAGGAGAAAGAAGACAATTCTTCTGACTTCAGAGCTATAGGATAAGTCACATGACATATCACAGTTATGAAAGGTACAGGTAGCCCCTGTTTGTGGAAATATTATCAGAAGCAAGTCACAAGTCCTTTTATGATAGAAGATATGATATATTTCAACAAGGGTCCGACAATCCATCGTGGTTTCACCACCATAAAACATTTTCTTATAGGTTCAATGTTAATTGAGCATCTGGATTTATCAATTTAACATATTAATACCAAATTCTGTAGAAATGTAATAAGTTCAGAACGAAGGAGTCAGAGAAAGTTTTTTTGAGGATTGCTTTACCCGACAGCTGAGAAAGCATGTATATGCTTGTAAGTAAGCAACTAAGGGACTGACGGCTTTAAGTCCTTCCAGAGGGACTTGGTAATAAGGATTACAGCCTTACCAAAGAGCATGAGCGCATTGACTTGGTAGTGAAGCAGGGATCTCCAGGTTACGAGACCACTGCTCTACCACTGAGCCATCGTACCTCCTCTGCAACAAACCAACTTTATTACCCTACCACAAATCAGAAATCTTGCGATAATTCAAAAGAATGTCTCAAGTTATGAGTGAAAATTGATAGTGACTTGCAAATGGACAGACATGTTCTTTGTACAGTACGTGTGACATGTATATAATCTAAATATAAGAGAGAACCACTCACCAGTACTGGAAGTTACAGACACCCCTGAGTCTACATTAGGAGTTGAAATACTTGTCAAGTTATCCTTGCTTTCCTCTTTAGATTTATGTCTGCTGTGACGCTTGGCTAGCTCCTCATGGCTCTTGGTGGATTCTGTCACTTGGAACTTGAGACTGGAAAATTAAAAAACAATCATTCATTTAAATTTTAAGAGTTGGAACCAGAGAGCTGCAAGAACTGAAGTTTCACTCTCCAGGGCATCGTTTCACAAAACTGTCAGTTGGCCGACATCCTGTTGATGTGCGTGTAAACTTCAATACATGCATTTCAATTGGATGTCGATAAGCTTGTCCTTAAAATGGTTTTGAGAAATGCTGCCCATGTAGATATGTGTAAAACAGAATCTTTGATTAACAACCTGATATGATGACATTTCAGGTTTTCAGATAATTAACATAATAAATGGTTAAGATACATATTTATCATGTTAACGTTGTATGATAGTCCGGATATCAAAACTACAGGAGGCTTTGTTGTGCTTTCAACCATTAAAACATATTAATGGAGTAGTTTAAAAGGTCTGGGTCTTTTCAGTAGAGTTTTTTTTTTTAAACTCAAGTCCCACCTTTCTGGTGAAGAAGACTCCTCCTCTTCCGGTGGGTAGAAGATCATCTCCTTAGCCGGGTTATCATCCTCCTTTTCTTCCTCTTCCTCCTCCTCCTCTTCCTCTTCTTCATCATCTCCCTCAATGTCATCCACTTTGATACCATCCCCATTCTCAGCTGCATTGGGATGGCCTGTACCATTACCCCCATCGGTAGTGTCAGAGGTAGGAGCTCGGAGGGACGCTGGAGGACCAAAAGGGTCGCTTCCCCTCGGATCACTCCCTCTTGAGGTTGTCACGAAGCCTTCCATCTGATGACAATGATTAAAGGAAAGGATGAGTTAAGATTATTGAGAACTATTTGATGACCATGAATGATAAACTGATTGGTTAATTTAAATGGTCTGATTCACATATTTTTGCAGTCTAAACATCAACATTTTAACTTGTTATCATAAGACTGCCTAGCCTCCAACTTCCAGAAATGTGTATTTCTGAATTTTCTGCTTTCATTCTAAACAACTAGATTGGGATATTCTTAACATAGATATCTAGGTTACCTCTGAGAGAAAATGAAATACCATGAAAGTCCAAATTACCTTCTCAGAGTCCTCTAATTCCTCCTGCGAAAGCGAGCCAAACTTCTGTGTGGCGGGAACAAAGTCATCTCCACAAATCTTGGCAATCTAGGAAGAGAGAATAACAACATAATACCTTCATTCCATATGGAGATGGTATGTATAAATGGTATAAATCAACGTCCAAAGAAACATGTACTGCTACTACTCAATTCCTAATTTCGTACATAGATATTGTACTTTCATACAACTCACTCCAAGATTCTAATCAAATGATCTGTCAAACGTGGTCACATGTGATTCATTTACTGAGACCGTCCCACACATTTTTTTGTCAAAAAGCGTGCAACAGTTTCCAGTACTATCCGACGATTTTTAAATACACGATGCACAGCAGTGCGTGTATATACTTATACCTTGTTTCGGCCTTTACTTGCATAGCACTGCCCGTAAACATGTGTAGAAGATGTGCTTGGGATGTAATTGACTTTGATAATGACAGGGACCAATCTCAAAATGACCAACTTGATTTTATCAAGCAACAAGGATCAAGGAGTTTTGCTTGTTTCAATACGTTCATTAAATGATCTATCCGCTCTCGTTGAGGCTGTATATGCATCCATCATACTCAGCTTGACGTCTTTGTACGATAAATGCATACAGCCTCAACTAGAGTGCAGATATATCGTATATATGAACTCATGTGCATGCAGAATTTGTATACTGGTAACATTTAGCTGCTTTAAAAACTTTCTGCACCCCATACTTAGCTAGTGTACATGAAACAAATTGATTAAATTCATAAATTTTGTCTTGAATAAGGTAATGTTCTGAAATATTAAGTGCTCTTGCCTGTTTCAAAATTGTAAAGTCACTCTGGCGGACTAACCACGGTAACCCATTATCAACCAACAGAGTGAACAAGAAAATGTTTGACATACAAGAATAAATGCATACAAAACAAACAAACCAACAAAATAATCATGAAAATACATTTTTTTAAATGGCTGTACTCACTTCCTCAGCTTCCATACCAGCAAAAGGACCCTGGGTAAAAAATAAATAAAATTAATTAGAATTACAATAACGCAAGAAGAAGAAAAAATCATTAAATTTGTTCATCAAATTGGTATAAGTTCCATCCCTAAATGCTTGGTTGGTAGAGATTTTTTTTACAATTCGTATTTCAGATGAAGGTGTTGTAACCTGTTTGACATGAATTGATTTGGGTATAAAATGCAATTTCCACAGAACCCAGTCTGAGCTTTCTCAGGAATTGAGTTCCATAATTCAGACGCAGATTCCTACAAAGGTACATGTATATCAATCATAAATCTTCTAAGAGATGTAAACATAGCTTCCTCAAATCATGTGGTTTCAGATTATACCAAACAGAAAAGCTGTTCTGTTCTCATTTTCCAAGAAACAATAAGAAACAAGATAGATTTAGCGCATTAATTAGTTAGTTTTACAGAGGCATCAACATTCAAAATTTGTTTTTAAAGTCTTTCAAAACATATACTCTTTACTACTGCTCAAGATGAAAAGTGTGATCATATTTTATACATATATTCCAAACACTTAACTATCAATAATTCATCTATAACTATAAAACATTTAGTAAATGTCAGATTATAATGTAAGTAACATATATACAAGAATATGAAAAAATACCGGTAAAGTTGAATGAAGACTGCATGCATAATTAGTGAATATACATGTATTCAATAATGTCGAAAGATATATATGGCTAAGAACAATAATGTGTTCTTTAGTAAGTTACTACAAGAAAATACAAAGAAATGGAATGAATAGTGAAATTCACACAAATTAGTATTTCTATTGTAAGTGGTGCTTGTCAAGTTTATAGATATCACTCTTATATATTAGTGGTGCACACAGCAGTTAGTAAGAGATAAACTCAATTACAATCACACACAAAGATTTATCAGTGGATAAGATTTTTCGATACCAGCCTCACAAACCTCATACAATACACAGTGAATAACATCAAGGTACATGGTTTTATATTATACTATGAACAGGAAACGACGATGTACATGTCATTGTGAGAGTTGAAAATAAAGTCTGAGATTCTAAATATGAAATTAAATATTAGGATTGTAATACGATTTTCAATTAAATGGCTGTTTTTCTAGTCCTCCCCCCCCCAAAAAAAAAATTATTTAATGATATTCAATGTACATCTGGTCATGTAAATTATAAATATATGACAATTGATGGAACGGTTTTACATGAACAAATACAAGTACATGTATGTGTCATAAGGATAATAATTTGTAACAATAACAATTTTGAATAATGAGTACACTTTCAGTAACAAGCACACAATGACAAAGTGTCTATTGGACATGCTGATTCTGGTCTAGTCTGTGTTACTGAAAATATTGATGTATTTGACTTTTATCCGAAGAGAGATGTAAAATTAGATTTCTTCTGTATTCTAGCCTTCCTTTGTATGAGATTTCTGACGTAAACCTGTCATAAAAAAATATTGATGACCCATGTTGAAAACCCTAATAATGATGTATATTTCAATGGATACAGAAGAATCAATGTTTTTGTCAAATTGAAATGGAATTGATGGTTGGTTGTTCAGGGATCGATCAAGCAAACCGACCAAGTATGATCTGTCTTGTTTTGGTTGGGTTCGGTTAAGAATTGATGGTTGGTTGGTTGGTTGTTCAGGGATCGATCAAGCAAACAGACCAAGTATGATCTGTCTTGTTTTGGTTGGCTTCGGTTAAGAATTGATGGTTGGTTGGTTGGTTGTTCAGGGATCGATCAAGCAAACAGATCTGTCTTGTTTTGGTTAGGTTAGGTATCATATATGTATATCTACACATTACACAACCAATAAATTGGGCTATTGAGGTCATTGGTTATGATGTACTATCAGTGGAGTAGGGAGTTGAGTTATACCAGGATAAACCCAGAAAAAGTTAGGCACAACGATACTTGCCATTTTAGCTCGGAGCAGCTTTTTCAGCATTATATTCTTTTTTAATTGGAAAGAAAGGATATTGAGGGTCATAGCAACAATGCAAAAGAGAAAGTATTTTATCAGAGTAGAGTGCAAGCAAGCAGAAATAGATAGATTGCGATCAACCTCAATATTGTGTGGATTTCATTTTATCATGTCAACAAACAACATATCAATGTAGAAAGTAGAAAAAACTGCACTCTGATCGTTTGAATGAATGGAATAATGGTGAAAATAATTATTCAACACTACTGAGAAAATGAACAAAACATGTATTCATACAAAATATATGTAGCACTGAAATTCTGATGATTCTGAACAGTTTGAAAAAATTTGGAGAAAATAACATAAAGCGTGTACAGATACTGGACAGGGAACTACAGAGAGGAAGAGGGTGGTGGGGAAGCTGGAAATTGTAGGATTAATGGCAGATAGAGTAATTAAAAAAAAAAATTTCACATCAAGCACATCAAATTTTGCACAACTTATGTGTTCTTTAAAGAGTGAGGTTACCCACTTTTAGCCTCAGCCGTCCTTGCATTAACCGTTTCTTTTTTAGGAATCGGGAGGGAAGGAGGGAGGGAGGGAGGGATGGAACAATACAAAAAGACAATTTAAACAATGAAGAAATGCAAGCAGGATGGCGTTTAAATAGGACACTATTGATACCTCTATCTTGTCGTCTAGGGCACGTTTGGATTTTGCCTTTGAAAAAAAAGAGGAGTAATCATACAAATTCTGCAGGTCAAAAACAACTCAAATCTAAAGCCCAAAGTAACAAATATATTGCCACATCTGGAATATGTAGCAAAATACGGCGGATTTGACAAACACTTGGTACATAATACATAATTCAACAAAGGGGTTTTAGAAAACCATAGCAAATGCAATATTCATTTATCAATAAGGCGTACATGTGAATATATCTACTTTTTGATATTGTGATCATTGTTTTGAATGCAGTGTGATTCACAATTTTTCAAGATCTAAAAAATGGAAATTGTCATTAAGTGGGATTGATACTCCTTGAATTATTTCTAGTCATTGAATTCCGAGTTATCTCTATTTGAAATACATATTAACAAATTTAAACAAAAATATAAAACCGGATCTTCTGGTTAAAGGAAGTAGCAATGACTTGGAAACATGTTCACTTTTCTTCAATCAGGTGAGTTTTGAATGAAGAGTTTATGGACAAATTTTGTTGGATGTGCTGGCATGGCATGCATTTCACATGTGTACATTTTCTCATGAAAAAGTTCAAAGGGACCTAACCCTATATGTAAATTAATTGATTTTTCTTTGAAAGCATCGTTTCTAAATAACAAAAACATAATCTTCAATTAAAAATAAACAAACAAAAAATTAAAATAACGTGTCAAATCAATCTAAAACAGAAAACTAATAAACTATTAAAAAACAAAATCATACAATATATTAATCACTAGAACAATAAACTAGACTTGTTATTTCATTACTTACGATGTTGTTATACACTACCATAGTCTTTGTTAGACATGGAAAACCATGAGAACCCACTTCCATGCTTTATTTTTGTTTGTTTAGATGAGTTATTTCCATGACGACTTTGTGAATCATGAAGCGGCGAGGTGCGGCATGCGGCGTTATGCCAGATGGTAGTTTTGCTCTCAACGTGGGGGAAAATCTGAAAGAGAGGTACTTACTCGAGAATGATTGGCAAAAGGTCTTACTTGCTCTAAAAGGACGTCCGGTTCCACCGTGTAGCGTCGCCTATCTGAAAAGGAGAATAGTGTAAGAGCAAAGTTTTTGTATTACGAGAGAATATTAGGAATTTTTTGTATGGGCACAATATCTATTGTATTGTATGAACTTTTTTCTTTGACTACTTGTTTGTGTGTTTGATTGAAATTTCATTTCTGCTTTCAATAACGTAATACAAAATAACTTAATAATACAGAAAAATTCATTTTCAGACATTAACAATTTACTTTTAAACACATAAAGAAAATACACACATGGGAGATTTACAGTTTACAATTAACAGAATTTGTGAATGCAGGAGACTGCCATCATGAGCAGGGCTTCTATATGGAGCAATATTTCTCTTGATAACTCCAATTACCAAAGATTACTCTGGAAATTGTACTCTTGAAACAGGTGAGTCTGTCGATTTGAAGAATATTCCCACATGTGCTTATTTGTGATTTTGTGATTTTGTACTTCAGCATATGCAGGTTCAAGTAATAATCCCTGATTGCGTTAGAATTCGCTTATTCAAAATAAATTCTATAATATATGAGAATTTTCCTTTACTACATGATCAACGATCCTGAATGAAGTTCAAGTATCACTAGAAGAACCTTCATGTTGATAAATTCATTTAAATTCTTTTCTAAACATAAACATGGATAAACACTGTTTGGTTTTTCAAGATTACATATGAGTCAAGAAATCAAACCAGTTTTCTGTTTTTAAAAAAATACAGTAATTGCAGATAAAAAGTAGCAGAGATGATTAATATGTTTTCAAATGAATCATTAAAAAACAAAATGGCTGCCTCACCAAAGCAGTCTTCCAGTCTAAGTTCGATGCTTTGATTGAGCTCTTCCATCTGTGACTTGACCTTTATACCCCCGCTGTTGATGTTCTGGGCCCACCTCCCTCTGGGATGGGTAGGGCTGCTGTACTTGGTAGGGCTGGGTAAATCTGTTATTTCATCGCCCTGGTGGGAGGGAGAACAATACAGGTAATTTCATGAATGAAAATTTTGAGGGAAACATTTACAGGACACAATAATTGAATCTGCAACAGAAAAAAAATGAAGTATAGATATCACTTAATCCTGAGGATGTGGGCATAATTGAGAGGAACTGCAAGTATTGAGAAAGAATAAAAATATACAAGCTTTCAACGATGGAATTTTTCAAAGGCTTTCAACACATGTTTATGCAGTCAAGAATGAACTGTAAAACCTCTGTAAGAACACAAACTTCAAACAAAATAATTGCATGAAACGTAGTATGAAATACTTTGAACATGTTCATATATTGCAAAATGATTACAGACTACATGCGGAAAAAGAAAGCAAAACAAAAGTTGGAAAAGATTTTCTTACTTTTTTGTCTTGCTTCCGAGCCCAGAGCGGTAGAGGACCTGTTTCAAAGTTACACTCTTCAGGAGTGGAACCTGGAAAACAAACAAAAAACGAAAATAACGTCAATTTTGACGAGTGAAAAGGTGGAGATTGTTCAGTCCCACTAAGGATGAAGTACAGAACTAAATAAACTGAAATCGTCAGTCTCGTTCTTTCAGTACTACAAATGACAGTTAAAATTATTAGCTCATGTTATGAACTCTATGCATACATCAATGTTATCGATATCACCTAATGGCTTAGGAAGGGTAAAGGATTGATTGCCTTTCTCTGGTTCTCTATCAGTCTCATCCTCGGTGTCAGGTCTCATTTGTACGGCATGATATGGAATGCACTGAATTCCCCATGACCCCTGACCCCTGCCGCCGAATATTCTTCCCTATACTACTCTATGCATACCACACATCAATGCCACAATATCATGTTATGGCTTGGGAAGGACTAAGGGTTGAACTGCATTTGCCTTCTTCAGGTTATCGATCATCAGTCTCATCTTCGGTGTCAGGTCTGGACTCCATGGCTGGAATTCAGCTGCTACAATCGGTTTGATTTGCTATGCACTGAAAACCCATAACCAATATCCGTTCTTCTTTCTTATACTACTCTTTATCAACTACACATCTACACTATCACCATTCCCTCATGACTTAATAGGAAGGACTAAGGACAGAATCATGCTACCTCTGTCAGATTCTCTATCATCAGTCTCGTCCTCTGTATCTGGTCTAAACAAGAGGTTGGAATTCAGCTTCATGGTCTGGCATGCACTGAAATACAATCACCCATCCCCATTCTACTTTCTTGTACTACTCTATGCATTCTACACATCAATTCGACTTAACCACTTCATGGCTTGTGAAGGGAAAAACAACAAAATTACACTTGCCTTCGTCCGGTTCTCTATCCTCGGTCTCGTCCTCTGTATCTGGTCTGGACTGCATGGCTGGCTGGAATTCGGCTGCTACAGCTGGCTTGGTCTGCCATGCGCTGATCACCCGGGCCTTGGGTTCTGGGGGAAGCTCTGGGGGAACTACGTAGGTCCCTCTTCTGCAAAGACATCAGAAGACATCAGACATGAAGAAATGGTTGTATAACACATGCACAAACAACAATTGCTCTGCAGATAAATCCTTACTGAAAAAAGATGGCTTATACATACTTGAACAAAATGAATGCAACCAAAGGCCTAACCCTTTTTTGTGTGGACAAAATAAAGCCTGGAGCAAAGGTTAAATCACTGAATGAATGAAATAAATGTTGATGATGAACACACTGAAACACAAATGGCAGTATTTTGTCATGTTGAATGAATGAATGTATCAACTTTAATCTATTACCAAAATTTGTATGAAAATAGTATGCTGCAATACAGAAGTATCAAACAAACAATGATATTTGGTCATCACTAGAAAGCAAACACAAGTATTAAGGAGCGGCGGCGCCCGTGCAAATAGTCTACTGCAATTCATGGAATTTAGATGTTGAAACTTGAGTAAACTACAGACTTCACTATTACTACGATGATGATGATGATTCACATGACTACATATCTCTGTTTCAACCTCTAAAGGAAATGATTCCTATCTATATACAGTCAAACCTGTCTATAGCGACCGCCCAAGGGAAACACAAAAAGTGGTCTTTGTAGACAGGTGGTCTTTGTAGACAGGTTCATTCAGTACATGTTTCAAATAGAAAACATTTTCAAGGGAAACAAAAAATGTGGTCTTTGTAGACAGGTGGTCTTTGTAGACAGGTGGTCACTAAAGCAGGTTTGACTGTACATGTATTACTCAAACTGAAACCGAAAGCAATACACACTTTGCCTCTGATCAAAGATTAAAAGCATGAGCACTCAGGGGTTGTCATTACCTCAGCATGTTGTATTCTGGCGGTGGTTCAACAATTTTCTCTCCCATCTCTTTAAGTCTCTCCTTCATGTTATGAGTGAGCTCCCATGGCAGCTTCCAAATGAAAATACATCTGTTACAACCAAAAGAAAAAAAGAAGAAAGATGTTTAATGTTATTGTTCTTTTCTTCCCAAAATACTGCTAGATGGAAACTTTTCTCAGGGAGTCCTTATTTAAGGAAAAGGTTGCTGACAAAGAAAACCAGCATGAATTTCCATAGCAATGCTAAAATTCATCTGCTATTTTGTTCATTCTGCTCATCAAAACAAAACAAACTTGGATTAATCTATCACATAAAGTACTTTCTTCTGCATCTTGGCTATACGTTTACAAACAACAATTTAATAGAAAAATAAAGAGAAGTATGCCAACTTGTGTTGTATAAAATGTTGAGAGATGGTCAAGGAAGGCCGATATATGGTTTTTTGATTCAAAAGAAAGGAATAAAATTAAAGAGAATTGGACTTACCCATCTCCAGAAACTGAAATCAGCTGCTTGCAATCACTGGTAAATTTGATTCCCGTTACCAACTCTGTAAAATATATACAAATGATACATAGAACAGAAATTGTACAGTCAGCAGACTAAAACTTATGCTATCAGAGACACAGAGCGAAACAAAGTGAAGAGGTTCATAACAGACATGCTGTAGGTTATTGCTTTCCTATAGAGAGAAATTGAAACAATTGTGTTGTTTGCAGACTGAAACTTATCTCATCAATGGTACGGAGTGAAATGAAAGTGCAGAGGTTCTGCATAGGTTGTTGCTGTCCCACAAACAGGATCTCCCTCTAATTTCCTGTCCTATCAGAGTGTGTTTCCTTGGCACGTGTCAGGAAATAAAGAAGGGTCATATTTATGCAAAGCCAAGGCTTCAGTTATCTGCTGAAGGTGTATTCAAACCAATCAATTATCTTCTGAGAGGTAGATGCTCTTCCAACTAAAGCAAACTCTTGTCCTCTTTTGAAAATACAAATAAAAAAGCTTGACGTGCACTGACCAAAGAACCCCATCATGGTGGCCGTACACTTCCATGGGAAGAAGACTTAAATCATGTGGCTCTTGTCCGAACAGCTTATAGCTGCACAGGTACTAGACGGATCCAAATGTACTCTTATCAGGCTCTGCTTATTGCACTAACCTCATCTCTCAAAAATACCACATAATAACAAGAAGAAATCTTACCTGAATGGCCCATCATGGTAGCCACACACTCCCCTGAGTAGAAGTCATAGATATTGAGAGTCTTGTCTGAACAGCTGGTGGCTGTGTAGATACCAGACGGGTCCAACCCAACCCTGATCAAGGTCTACGTACTGAACCCAAAGACCTCTTCTATCAAAATCACAAGCTACAAGCTAGTAACGGGAGGTACTCTTACCTGAATGGCCCATCATGGTCGCCACACACTCCCCGGAGTAGAAGTCATAGATATTGAGAGTCTTGTCCGAACAGCTGGTGGCTGCGTAGATCCCAGACGGGTCCAGCTCCACCCTGATCAGGGTACCCTCATCACTCTGGGTACCCTTGTAGGTCCTCTTCAGCTTACCACTCACTATGTTGTATATCCTGTATTGACACAAAATAGAATCATAGTTAGTAAGATGACCCAATCTGTCTAATCTATCAAATTGGACAGCTAGAGTGTATAATTCCACACATAAAAATTGAATTGTACTTTTCTGGATGCCAAAATTTACTTCTACAATAATAGCTACATGTAAAGAGCAGACTGGTGCTTCCTGTCCTTTTTGAAAGTGACTATAGAAAACTTATACAGAAAACTTTTAGAGTCAATAAGATTTCATTTTTTACTATAGTCTCACCTCCATAAAGACCACTTAAACAAACACCCACAGTGTCCACAATAAACAGAGGCCTGTTTATCAAGGATGCCATTATGTAACAGGATTGACTGTTCACAACAGTAATTTCTGTAATATTGGCAATAAACTGACCATCTTGAAGAACCCCTTGTCTTTATAACAAGTACAGTCAAACCTGCTTTAGCGGTCACCTGTATAGAAAGACCACCTGTCTATAAAGACCAACATTTTTGTTTCCCTTGAATGATGCTTCTCATTGAAACGTGTTAAAGGGAACCTGTGTATGAAGACCATCTGCCTTTAAAGACCACATTTTTGTGTGTTTCCCTAGAGTGTTTTTCTAATAATAATAATGTAACTTATATCGCGCCAAATCCACTCTGTGGAGTGCTCAAGGCGCGTGTAAACAGGAAAAACGATCAAGACTTGAAAAGGAATGTTTTGAGATGAGTTTTGAAAGAATCAGAAGATAAACATTTTTGATGTCTTCAGGAAGGCCATTCCTTAATTTAGGACTAGAGTATGCAAATGATCTTTCCCCCCACGTTTTGGTAATTTTGGGGTCACAAGAAAATTGGAAGTGGATGAGCGTAGAGGTCTTGCAGGAGTGTAGTTTTGGATTAGAGAGATAAGGTATTGAGGAGCAGAGCCGTGAACGCAATGAAAGGTAAGCAACAAAATTTTGAAAACAATGCGATCTTTTACTGGGAGCCAGTGTAGCGACTGCAAAACTGGGGAAATGTGGGTACGCTTGGTGGTCAGAGAAACAATACGAGCTGCAGCGTTTTGAAGCTTCTGGAGTTTGGACAGTAGATTCTGGGGTAGATTGATTAGGAGGGCATTGCCAAAATCAAGACGGGAGGAAATCAGAGCATGTACTAATTTTTCGGTGGCAGACTTGGACAAATATTTACGAATAAAACCGATATTACGCAATTGGTACCTTACTGATCTGCAAATATTAGAAACTTGGTCAGACATTGTCATATGTGAGTCAAACATAACACCGAGATTGCGACACGTTTGTGACAAGTGAATTATGTGGCCAGAAAATGAAATGCAATTGATATTAACTTTACTAAGCTGTACTTTGGAACCAAATATAAGGAATTTGCATTTGTCAAAATTTAATTTCAAGGAACGTGCGAGCATCCAATCATGAGCATCAGCCATGCAAGATTCAAGGCGATGAACGGCTCGTTCTGCAGCGGCTTGATCTGAATTGAAGGAAATCATAAGTTGAATATCGTCTGCATAAATATGATAATCTATGCCATGTTGTAACAAAACTTGTCGCAATCCAATTAAATAAATTGAGAAGAGAGTAGGCCCGCCCACAGAAACCTGTGGTACTCCACAAGAGAGAGGCAAAGCAACTGATTTGCAACCATTAATACAAACGATCTGAGAGTGGTATGACAGATAAGACTCGAACCATTTGTATGCCTCACCCTTGACACCAAGTGAACTAAATGTGTTCAAAAGGATAGTGTGATTAACGGTGTCGAAGGCGGAGGACAAGTCTAGCAGCAAGAGAGCAGTTGAGTTACCCCTATCCATTCCTTGCAGGATATAGTTGGACACATTCACAAGCAGTGTTTCCACACTATGATGGGTTCTGTAACCTGACTGGAAAGGGTCGAACAAATCATTGTCCAGAAAATAATCCGAAAGACGAGAAAACACAACCCTTTCAAGAATGTTGAACAAAAAAGGTAGGTTTGAAACTGGTCGATAATTTTGGAGGGAATTTCGGTCCAGAGAAGGTTTCTTCAACAACGGAGTAACATGAGCTATTTTCAATGAGGAAGGAACATGTGCCTGCTCTAAACTCAAGTTAATCAAGTAAGAAAGGATGGGAGCGAATGTGGAGGAACAGTCCATTAATAATTTAGTGGGAACAGGGTCTAACTGACATGATTTGGGGGGTAGTTTACGTAAGAGTGACATAATCTCCTTAGGGGTAGTAGGTTGTATTACTTCAAAGGAAGAGGAAGTAAGGGGATGGTGTGGTGTTTCGTCAGGTGATAAACTGTCGCAGATGGTCTTGACTTTCGTCTGGAAGAAGTGGGTGAATGTAGAGGCCATTTGCTGGCTGTCCGTGTGGGCTGGAAGTGGTGATGACTGTCGACGATTCAGAAGTCGGTTTGCTACTGAGAAGAGCTTTCTGGAATCATTCCGACAGTCTTCAATAAGATCTACAAAGTATGAGCGCTTCGCCCTTTTCACAAGTGAATTTACGAGGTCACGCTGGGCACAGTACAGATCTTTGTCAGTCTGAAGTCGGCCATTGGCCCTCCATTTCCTCTCCAGTTGTCTACGTATCCTCTTCTGAGTACGAATGTCATTGGTATACCACGGACAGTCTGCATGATTCCTCACTTTCCGTGATCTCTGAGGAGCATGAGCATCTAGAACCCTCCCGAGTTCTAACTTGTAGTGATGAACAGCTTCTTCGACACTACATGTAGCAGGAGCAGTGATATTGCAGTCAGCAATGCTATTCGCGAAGGTCTCTCTGTCAATATCTCTGATGTTACGACTGACATATGTAGAGTGGGTCCGACTAGGCTTAGCGAAGTTTAGCTTCCATAAGATAGCAGAATGGTCGGAGATGCCAGGTATGACCTGAGGTTTCGAACACATGATTTGATCATCAGCGTTCCGCACCATGACAACGTCCAGGATGTGACCCTTGTCATGGGTAGGAGATTTGACTAGCTGGGAGATGCCGTGACTAGTGAGAAGATCATTAAACTTTTGTGTGTTCGGTGCAGAGTTATTGTCCAAGTGAATGTTCAAGTCGCCGGTGATGACAAAAGGTGGAGTTCTGTACATTCTACCATCAAGAAAGTCAGAGAATTCTTCCAGAAATTTGGAGAAGCTATGTCCACCAGGCGGCCTGTAGATTACCGAGATGTCCATACAGCTTGAGTCACTGGAGATAGTTGCAGACATACATTCAAAACTGTCGTAGTTTTCTGATGACATAATAACCTGGAGGCTGTCTTTATAAAGAAAAGCCACCCCACCACCCCGCCCAGAGGCTCGTGGACAGTGTTTGAAAATGTAAGAGCCTGGGCAAAGGTCAGCCACGACTGCATCATCATCGGATGATAGCCATGTTTCACAAATACAGACAAAATCTAATTTGTGATCAACGACAAAATCTTGAAATATGGTTGATTTATTGCGCAGAGAGCGGGAGTTGAGAGTACCAAATTTAAGATGGTCCTTAAAGCGATCGCGCCCACCCCTCTTACCCCGATGTGTCCTCCGCCGACACGATCTACTGATCCCGAGAGAAACCAGCCGATCCCAAACAAAGTGATTCTCCTCTCGCCATTTTCCAGAGGAACGGCCATCCCAAATATTAAGGGCATGAAGAGTCTGACTATCATAGGTATAATCTATAGTCAAGGAATCATCGGAACAGTTAGGTCCTTGAGAGGAAGGCCCAGGGTTGGGGCTGATGTCTCCCGAGATCAGTAGTAAAATGCGGAATCTTGAAACAGAATTAGCATACCGCTGAATGGGAGTACCAATGTACTTGTACTTTCCCTTATGTTGTACAGCTACATTACATGAATCAGTGGTATAATGCACAAGTACAGTACAAGAATCAGTAGTGTAACATACAATGCATACAATAGATACAAAGGCTATTAGGATAGCCACCTTCATTGTGTAAACTCGCACAACCGTGCAGACTGTGCACTAACATGTGGAGTAAAGGTATGACAGGCAAGTGAATATGGCTACTTACAACACAAGTAAGGCAGTGGTGAATGCAAAACCAGTAGATGTAAAATGTATGACAAATATCACATGAAATATGGCCAAAATAGTCTAGTAGCCTCCTGAAGACATACAGAATCAGATGATATAGATAGAGTAACTGAATAACAGATTAAACAAGAAAAATATACAGTAAAGTGCAGAGCTCTGTGGGCGGGCATCCACCAGGCGCGCACAACCCTAAAAACAAAAAAAAAAACAAAAAAAAAAAAAAAATACAGGTTTCACTGCATAAATTTTCTTCTCCATCGTTGCCGACACCTTACCTGAGATTCCTATCTTGGCATGCTGTGGTGATGTACTTCTGCGTGGTGTCGATGGCCAGGTCATAGAGCGTTGTCTTGTTGACCACGTGGTGGTTGCGTACAAACTGGAGATCAGGGTTGAACACCGCTATCCTGAACATGAGCGCCTTGTCTGCCCCACAGCTGATCATCTGTAGCTGCTCTCCGTTTCCTGGATACGAGGGAAATTGATGAAGGTGATTTGAAGGAGAGATGGGCATTTTGTGAAGAGGTGAGGTGGGAATTTGTTGATTGTTGTTGTTGTTGAGATTAATGGCGTTTCCATCGTCATTGGATGATTTTCGCCAGAGCGAGCGAGCTAAACCTTTTTTACAGTGGATGCTGTTGATTGGACCACATGGAATAGGGTCATAAAAGTATAACATAAAAGTTCTAGCAAACAGCATGCAAAAAACAGTTGAAAAGGGACATAATGAATGAGAAAGGATGAATTCCCAAACTGAAAATTTGAAACTACAATTCACTGTCAATGAAAATAGCAATATGAGTGGTCATTTCATTTCCCATTTAAGGTATGATTTCTTTGTTCACAAGGAAAAATGGAAGGAAATGTTTTCCTCTAAAATCGTGCTCAAAGGGATTGTTCTTTAAAATCATAGACAGACGTGAATCGGACAGTGCAGAGAGTATAGATATTATAAATGGCTGGTTTTCTGGGTGCAATGATAAAGATGATTTACATATTAATTTTTAAATGTTTGGGGGAAGATGGTCTCCTACATGGACCCTATAAAGGTATTCCTAATCATAGCCAATGGGACTTACTGTTGAACTTGACCGATGTAATGGAAGAGGAATGGTCATCCAAGGTCTGTACCAGAGAACAGTTCTTGTCCATGTCAAACACATGGATCAGCCGGTCTCTGCTTGCAGAGGCTAGAAGATTAATCCCTGTAGAGGCAAACAAAAGATACAATGTGTATGATACGGTAGATGTGTGGTGTGAAGAAACTGTCCGATGGAAAGAACTCAAAGGAGTTCATGGAAAGGCTGGGGTCTGGAAGAGACTGTGGTGGATTGGGTAAAGAGAAATTGATTGAGATGGATGGGTCATGTGTTGAGAAGGGAAGATAATGAACCTGTGAAAAGAGCATGGGATCTGGAAGTGGTTGGCATAAGAGGGTTCAAAGGAAGACCAAAGATTTCATGGAGAGATATGGTGAAAAACAGAAAGCAGTAATGTTGGTCTGAATGAAGAGGATGCTCGAGACAAGAAGAAGTGGAGGGAGGGAATGTCATCATGGCTCGTAAGTCAGTAACCCCTCGTAAGAGGGAAAATGCTGACTTTAATAAATGATGATGATAATGATGATGATGATGATTCATTACATTCAGTTTGGGGTACATTGACAAACATGAGATATCACTGTGACTATGCTAAAAATTGTAATGATAATACTACTCTTCCTCTGTCAGTTCCAAGTATTATGAAGGGTCTTTCGTTATTAAACCATTTGGCAATACAAATTTTATTAAAAAGGGGAGATTGAGATCAACTAGGACTTTAAATCATAATTTTCCTTCATACAATTTTTTAGTTTTTTTGGGTCAATACATAATCAAATATATATAAGTAAAAATGCATGTAGCTTGATATACAATGTACATGTATATTGTATTCAATCATCTCTACCACTTTACATATTGTGTGCCAATGCTGGCACCTTAAGCCTATACTTGTATGCAAAAATAGTATAAAAAAGTCTTTCGACATTGAAAAGTACAACACGCGAGCAAGTCAAGCTATAGAATTAGGATAAGATTCAAAGGACGAGCGGTTCTTACCAGTGCTGGGTTGTGTGTATTCTAGACACAGAACCTCAGAGTCATGAGCTTCTATCTCATGGACCTGATCCCAGAACTGCAAGTCATGGACTCTCACATTCCCAGATCTATTGACAAAAGAAGAGAGAAATAGAAAGAGGTTAAGAGAAGGAGGATGGATTGGTTCATTATTGAAATCATTTAGTGTACATAGTTGTGAATGCTTTAGTTTTGGCTTTAGTTAAACTCTGCAGGCTTCTTCTGACTACAATTTCAATAAAATTTGAACTTTCTTCAGCCAAACCTTCCTCATAATCTTCAATATATGTGATTTAATCACTTTCCCAAACCACAGCAGGTAATTCTCAGCACTGTATGCAATAATGCCAAGCATGAAATTGATTGCATTTAAAATTGCAAAAACCAGAGCGTAAAGTCTTGATCAATGTTCTCCTGTCACCTGATGCTATCGTCTGTCTATTAGGACTAACCCTTCTACACTGATGCCAGACTTTCCCTTCTCTAGATCTGTCTTATCTCCTTGTGCTGGAGCTGGTCTAGGGATCTATACATCCCCCACCCTCCTCCCCTTACTAAGTAATTAGTGTGATGAACAATAACAAAGTTTTTATGACAATGACTATTTACCTGTCACCTGATGCAAGCGTCTGTCCGTCCGGACTGACCCTCATGCACCTGATGCCAGACTTTCCCTTCTCTATGTCCGTCTTGTCCCCTTGTGCCGAGGTGTGGATATCCCTATCTTGTAGACTATCAATGAAATCTTCACCGACGTAGAGCACCTTCAATAATTCCTACATAAGAGATGGATTATAAGAATGTGGTCAACTAGAGTCAAACCTTTTTGAAATTAATAATTTCATGAGGTATTTCTTAAATGAAACTTGATATTTGAGAACTTACATGTATGTGTATGAATCAAAACCAAGATCAAATTCACAAGTCACATTATTGACTTGTTAATTTTACATTCCAATGTCAGAATTGTGATTTCAACTTATGATTCATCATACTGAATAATCCAGAACTTTCTTCCGACTTATATGATATTTCATGAACCAACATAAATCTCTTTCTTTCTTGTCTTTCTGCTTTTGATGGAATCAACCGTAAACATGACCCTTGACCCCTGCTATAGACTCACATGGCTGTAGATATTGCGTTTATGGACGGTGGTGTTCATGGTGGGATCCATGTTCCAGATCCTGATTGACCCGTCCGAGGAGCAGGTGAAGAAGGAGCCGGCGGGGAGGGCGGCCCTGCTCCCATCGCTCAGCTCCGGGTACGTCTCCACCCCAAAGATGCAGGCCGAGTGGTAGAGGAAGGAATACTGCTTGCCGATCTTCTTTACGTCGTGGATATCCCAGATGTAGAGACTATGGTCGTTGTACACGCACGTCAGCTGCACATGGAAAAGACAAAAATGAATTTAGTACACTTGTGTATATTAATACTTGTGTTTGGATATGAACAAACATTGTAAAATTATGAGTGTCATGTAACATGGCAAAGTGTGTATATATGGATTTGAAAATGTATTGTTTTACATTTCTACAAACAAGAGACAGAGTGGGTTTGGAGCAAGTTTTCATGCAGATATTTATTATCTAAAATATCTAACTTATCTACTCATAAATTCTGTTAGTAAACCAAAAAAGTGGCTAGAGTTACATCATTCAGCCTATTGTCTGATGGGACATCATTCCTACAGAAGAATCTTCAGAATGCCCCGCACTGAAAATATCGATGGAAAATAATATCATTCAATGAAGAATTTCTTCTTACCTTTTTGTTTTCGCTATCAAACATGAGTGCAATGGCATCTGGATACTGGGCATTGTCTCGATGTGCAGACATGTGGCTGTAAGGAGGGAAATCATCAAACACAATTCATCAGTACACTAGATGAAGAAAAAAATATATTACACTTTTGATTGTTCATATTTTTTAAAAAGTTGAAACTTGGATTAGACCGACGTGTGCAGATTTTAAAACAGAAGGATGTTAGATATATTTAGTGTCTTATTTATTTATCCAAATACTTTTGAAATAATGCACTGGATTTTCACTTTTTGACAAATCTGGGCCTCGTCTTATAGACAGTTGTGATTAATCGCAACTTATTTGTGATTGATATCAATCGCAACTATGTACATAAGATATAGGAGACTGCAAACTTGAGATTGATCAGAGGGCTTGCGATTGATTCAGATCAATCACAACTCTTTACAGGACGGGGCCCAGATCATAAAACCTGTGTGTCTCTGTAATCAAGACAATGATATCTGCTACAGCACTGATGTATTGTAGAGGTGTTGTGGTCTAGATGATAAGTCACCGAACTGTGAACCATAGGGTACAGGGTTCGAATCCCTGCCACAGCACTCACGTCCTTTGGCAAGACATTTAATCTACATATGCCAAGCTCGACCCAGGTGAGTTAAATGGGTAACTGGCAGGAATTAGTTCCTTATAATGCTGCCAGAGTACCATACTAGCAGCCATGCTAATGTCGGGGTAATAATTGTGGAGTGCCAGGAGTTTCAAGTCTAACAAACATGAGCGCTATACAAGAACCCACTATTAAGATTATTATTATCATTATTATTATTATTATTATTATTATTATTGCGGTAAGACAATAATCTGCATTTGCCAAACATGACATAGGTGAGTAAATGCAGATGTGGTAGGATAGTTCCATTAAATGCAAATTGTGCTGATATTCTGGGTGGTTGCATACCTCGCATCGATTCCAGCACTAACGTTGACTCCAAGATAGTGAGGTTTGGGTAGGGTAGCGACAAAGTGAAGGGTAGAGGCGCTGAACAGACGGATGATTCCTCCATCACAGGCAACAAAGATAAACTCCTCATCAGCGGTTATGGAATGAGCACCGGTTGTCTAAAGCATGGAGTAGAAAAACCAAGCATGTGTGTGAGCATGATGATTGATTGATTGATTCTATTAACTCAACTACTGAGACAAGTATATGCTTGTACATAGGCAACCAGGGGACATACAGCATTAAGTCCTATAAGAGGGACAAGTTGGTAATTGAGGATTAATGCTTTCCAACAGACCACCAGCAAGGTATGGTCTCTGTTTTAAAAACATATTAGTTTATGCCTTTCTGGCTTTAAGCAGAGGATTTGAGCTATTAACATTTACTGAATTTCCAATGTGTAATCTCACGTAACAATAACCAGTCAGGCAAGGGTATAACTAAAAAGAAGGGGAAAAAAGGAATTATGACAAATTGGACAATTTGAGAGACATATAAAAGGACCAAAACAGACCACAGCAGCATCAGTTAATATCTAAACACATTATAAGCTGAGCAGATATAAACAAAGCCAGGAGAGATCTATGGCAACATGATGTGCACTATGAGCGGCAAAATTAGTATCATTATTAAAAAGTGTTGTTTTAGTAACAATCTGCTAAATTTTACAGCTTATGCAGTCATCATTTCCTTCTAATTAAACGTTAAACATATGTATCTGTAGCAATTTTGATGTTTGTGAGATTGATGGCTTTGAGACTCCAGAGTCACTCTTCATTGGTATCTGAGAATCCTTTCTTTCTTGATAAATTAGATGGTACTCACTCTTAATTCGACCCACTTATCGAGGAGCCTCTTGTTGTTGAGTTCACAGAGAAACCCTGACCGTGTGATGGCATACACCTTGTCTCGGTTCTCTCCCTTCCCGCAGGCCACGCTGACAAAGAAGTTGTTCCTCTGCTCACCAAGAATACCTGATCTCCCTGGTAATGCTTGGATCTGTCTTGTCTGGGGTAAGATGAATGCAAAGATATAAAGTTAAAAAGATGAACACTTTGGACATCAGAGAATGTGTATGTTGGGAGGGAGGGGGAGGGAGGGGTTAGAAAATTTAGAAGTGAAGAATGAAGATACATCTGGAAGAGGGATTTAGAAGGAGGTTGAAAAGGAGAATGCATAAAATGATAAATACGTTGTATATTGATACAGAGGGAGGGTTCAAATAAAAAGGAAGAGGAGCAAAGTGAACGATAGTTTTGTTGTTGTGCAAAACAGGAGATAGAGATAAAGAGAACAAGAAGGCAAATTGACGAAAGAGAATAATACAGGATGGGAATTGGTATGTGAACTCCGATAACATACATCAAATAACTGTAAGCTTGTGAACATTCATCAAAGAACTCCTTTGCAAGAACATTAAAGCTCTATAAAACTGATTAAATAACCTTGTCTCATCTGTCTCATTCATCTCTGTCAAGCACTTGGCTATCTATTGTGTGTAGACATACTGCTTCTCTTCCATATAGGTTAATAAAGTGAGAATGATATCGACATGAAACTTTGCTTCTCCATAGTGGCCTTACTTACCCTACTCTTGCCCATGAGGTAGTAGAACTTGACGCATCGGTTGCCCACGGCGACAAAGAAGCTCCCATCTTCAGAGAATGCCAATCCTGTCACCTGAAGCATAGGAGGAGAAAAAGACAAAAATTAAAATTAAAAAAACCTAGACTCTAATCATCTTTTCAAATGATGGCAGGATTCAACTGTTATTATTATTTTTTAGGGAAAGGGATATCGAAGCTAGAGGAAAGACAGCTGAGGAAACGATCATGTGCAACCACTCGTCATATGGCTGAAGGCAAAATATGACCACTAATAAAAAATCAATATCATGTTTATCACTGAAATAGATATGATAACATGACATAAGAATATGGATGGAGAAAGTCAAATGAAAAGAACTAGATTGTTTGAAGGCAAAATGGCACGGAGATTGGGAACGATATTGAGAGATCAATGGTGCCAATGCAAAAGCTGGTCTCAAGTTTTGAAGCTCAACCTCCATGAACTCATTAAATTATTATTCTGGACATATCAATTAAATCCTAATCACATTATTACTAGGAATATCGCTCTTTCACAATTCCCTATGAAGAGCTAAATCCATGACATCTATAGAAAATAAAAAGAAGGGAGAATGGGCGGGCAAAAATCAGCCGAGACCACCCAAATCACATCAGGCATTGGAAATGGAGAATAGGAAAGGCTCACATGAATTCAGTCACACATGTCACTGCCCTCGTTGCAACGTCTTTAATGAGAAGAGGAAGTCACCAATTCACCTCACCTTACGGCTGGTGCATTTGACGGTTTCCACAATGGCTCAAAAGTGGGGGGAGAAGGAAGAAAGTGATGCCTTGAGAGTTGGCAGAAGCCAAGTTATGAAAGCCGAGCTTCTAAATGAGGCGATGAGGGATTCTTTGGGCTGCTATCTAGATAGGAGCTGGTGGTTTCGTTAGGGTGGAGTACGGATCCGAAATTACTCCTGCTTGTTGATGTCTGTCTCTGTTTTTGCAAAGTCATTAAAGTGCCTTAAGAATGGTTAATATGGCTTCATGAATAGAGCAAAGGTCTCTGAAACTGGCTAATGGCTATCCTGGGACAGAGCTTAAACTAAAGATGAAAGAAAAAAGGACTTGAAGTTTGATTATTCTCCACTTTCAAGGGAACGATAACAAAAAATAATAATATCAACTTTCGGCAAACAGCAGTGGTATCACACTTCAACGCACTGTATATGCACCATCTCCACATCAAGGGATATACACATTTTTTTTCTCTCTTCTTCTGCCTATGTTTTATTTTATCTACATCAGCAACATCCAAGCCCACTATTCACCTGGGTAAGGAGCAGTATAATAAAAAGAATGCTCTGCTGAAACCATCAAACAGAAAACACAGCATTTAGTCTCAATGATTCTTTTGTTTTCTTAATAGCAGCCTTCAGGGAAATTTTCAGCTGACAGCCAGAAATATCTTTATCACCTCATATTATTTTACAAGGAGTTGATGTTATTCTGGCTCTCAATAAATAGTATGCACCTGGGTATAGACTGGCAGACTATGCAAGACAGCAGAGACCTGTTCCAAACGAGACACCCGAGAGAGCAGTGTACACACTGTGCCATGCATCCCTCCCAACTCCCCTTGATTTTGCTACAACCATGCCATGGGAGAATTGGAAATCTAACCCTGTAATCATCTTGCAATAATCTATCACAGAAACGCCCGACATGACGTAAGGCCCTAACAAGAGAAACCACTACTGCACTACAGGAGACAACTGAATGTATATAGGACAGAGATATGAGATGGCCGATAAAAAAAGGGGTAATCTCGAGTAAAACTGAGTTGAACTCACATGTTATTCATATAATACCACAATCTAACCTATATCATTTTGAACTCGTAAGTGGCTCACAAAAGGAATTGGAGAAGAATGAAAAAAGTGGGGGAAAGGGAGGGGGAAGAGAAGGGGAAAGAAAAGGGAGCAAGGAGGGGGTAGAAGGGTGACAATAAATGCCTGCGACTATCAATTCTGACAGCGAGGCTTTCCTGGGGGTATCACGACAAGCAGAAACCATCGCTATCTATAATTGATTCCATGTATCTGAGACTACAGTATGTAATACAAATCAGTCTCTAGGACCTTTGCAGGTTATTGAGTTTATTCATAACACATGAAGGCTGCAAGGTGATATAGATATAGGTCATAGAATTGCACAACAATATGCACTGTGACCTTTAATGCACTCATCTTTTGTTTCTGATTACTTTTTAAACAGCTTTAAACTGTGTCATGGCCTATCACATTTTCAAAAACACTTTCCAAACAACAAATACATGAGTGTGCCTTTATGAGGTTTTTTTCATGACCATAACAAGAAAAATTTTATGTTTTTCTTGAAACTAACAATGTATTGATTCAGAAACAGAAATGGTACAGTAACGCCAAAGGGACAGTAGTTCCTGTGCCGTTCATTAGCAAATGTACCCTGGGATGGGATTGATAAGAATTGGGGGAATGAGATATTTTAGAATATTCTACAAGTTTTTAGTTATCAAAAATTACAGTACATACATTAAAGCTCTTACAGTTGATACAAAGTAGATTGCATACGTTTAATATATTATATTTTTTAACTGGAAATTTTCAAAATTAATCTTATCTCACTGATTACTAATATTATACAATTTTCACAAAATATGTCACAAGATAAAAAATCTCAATTATGACTAAAACTTCCTATTTTCTATATATTGAACAACATCAATTTTCAGGCTCATTTCATGCTCATGTTATATCATAATATCATACTATTTCTTATAGGAACCAAGAGGGTTATCAATCTTTCAAAGTCATCACTTACTAAACAGTGGGATCATAAATTGATGATCAGAAATAAAACTGTCACTATAATGTCTCATAGTATCAATCTCCTCCACTATAAAACTATGAAACGGATGTACATCCTTTGCCAAAGATTTAAAATAGATGACAAAATATATTAAAATGGACGCCAAATTTGTTCTGCAACAACTAAAGCACAACTACATGTAGAGCATAACAAAACAAAACCTTTCTTCTGTTCACTTTCCTAGTAAAGAGAACCATCTCCCTGAGGGCGGCCTATTCTATGACACACATTTCTCTTCTTTCTTGAACATCTCATATAAACGCACTGTACATGTATATCTATGAGGTGTCGTGGTCGAGTGGATACGTCGCCGGACTGTCGATCACAAGGTCCGCGGTTCGAGTCCCGCGGCACTAATGTCCTTTGGCAAGACATTGATCTACATTTGCCACACTCCACCCAGGTGAAGTAAATGGGGACCTGGTAGGAATTTATTCCTTGAAACGCAGAGCGCGTGACAGCTGCACTGCTAAAGCCAGGGTAATTATGCTGCATTATTGTAGAGCGCTTAGAGACTTCTGCTAAAGTAAGTGTTAGGCGCTATATAAGCAAATATAATTAATTATTATCTATGAAGTCAAACCTGTATATAAAGAGCACTCAAGGGAGACAAGAACATTGGTCTTTTTAGGCAGGTGGTCTTTATGTACAGGTTCCTTTTAATACAGCTTTCAGTGAGAAGAAGGGAAACAAAACATGAGATCTTTATGGACAGGTGGTCTTTCTATACAGGTGGTCACTTAAGCAGGTTTGACTGTATACATGTTGGCAAAATTATATGGTGAGCTGCCATTTGATCCAGCGATATTTACACCAGGCTTTACATATCAGAGAATTAGGGTTAGAGTTAGGATTTCAGATGGGTTTTCAATTTGTAAGTCAAGTTCAGGCTTAGGTTTAGGGTCAGGGTTAGATATAAGAATATTGGGTCTGGGGCTTCAGTTTTAAAATACAGTGTAAGAACTTGACTGTAGAGCAGAGGTCCCTGGAGCATGTATCCTCTGATCAAGATGGACAGGTGAAGTGAACGAAAATAGTTACATTTTTCTCTCTTTAATATCATATTTCTTCTCTAGCTCATGCTGGCTCAAGCCCAACTGTTCTCTGAAACCCTCCAAATCTTTGGGGACCTCAAGGATTGTCCCCGCAAATGGTGCAGGGAGATTAACAATCCAATCAGAAATGCTCAATTTCCTAGGGCACGATCCCTTTACGATGCGCTTCCTGAATGAGGTCCTCCTGATAGAAACGCTGTGTCTATTAAAACCAAAGGCATAGACCCCTTTCAGACTAGCAAAAACTTATACAAAAAGTGTTAAGTTATAAATTCCATAGGTACTTGATTTTTTAAAACTTATCTAAACATGCTTGAGTGAAGCATCATGAAATGACATGACATGAAACGTAAAATCATATAACAAACGTCATGTAACAAAATCTACAAGTGAAGTGGAGGTTTGAGCATCATTTCAAGTGAAATTCATCAGAGAACAATGATCAGTTGACCATGTAAACATCGTATTGAACACCTTCCGTATATACATGAATGGGTGGACCTTATCATGAGCAAAAGCAGGTATAACCAGATTGTAATTTTTCTTCTTGAGTACAGGTAAATGCCCTTAACAAAAGCTGGATACTCAATAGGACAATCCTTCATATTATATTTTCATCATGAATTCTTATCCTTCTTCTCTACACGATGAATCTTGATATGACATTTCTTGTGTAAATGCCCTGCCGGCTACCCCCAGCCCCTTCTCTATGATTTCCCCTGTAGGGGAATCAAATTATTCAATTTTCACTGTGGTAACAATAAATGTCACAAGGTTGGAAGTTTTGAACCATGGGGTGCAAACACAAGAAGTAAGCTTGCTATTAAAAGGAGGTGCTGGGCAGTGGTGATGTCATGTCTTAAATGGTATGATCTATAAATGTTCTGTGGTTTGACATTATAAAGTGTTTGACGCCCTTCCCCCATTACTCCCTTTCTTTCATCATCTCTCTCTCTCTCTCTCTCTCTTTGAGTTTCATCTTGGCATGTTATTCTTTCTGTCTCGAGGCCCATTTGCACATCCCAAACACAATTATGAAATATCATTGATTTTTTGGACTGCCATTTACACTACTGGAAAAATCCATTAAAAAACATTGATGTTTGTTGATTCTGAATTTTTGGTGGGTAGTGCGCATGCGCCACGTGTCGCTGTCCTGCATGCGTTAGCACAGAAGCGAGGAGAGTCACATGAGGAAAAACCCCAATCGTACCGAAGTTTCATGAGCGGTCATTAAAACTGCAAAGATCTGTGATATTACGGCAGGTGTTTAAAAAAACCACACTCCAAAATTTTAATTTAATTTTTCGTTGTGTTTCTGGTAGTTGCTATGCAATGCAACTAACCAAAAAACGCTGGAATGGGAGAAAAATCAATGATTTTTTGTTGCAGTGTAAATGCAGCTATAGTCTCTGTCTGTCTTTGTCTCTCTCACGTTTCATAAGGAGCTCAATTTAAGTCTAACATAAACAATTATTAGGAAAAAACTATTGAATAACTTGTAGCACAAGGCAGTCATAAAGAAGAAGAAAAAAATCGGGGGGGGGGGCATTCAGTGTTCTCATTTCTGATGATTTTCTTGAGCATATCTTCTCTCTTTCTCGTCCCCAATTCCAATTAAAAAACTGGCCTGGGATGTGGCAAATAATCAAATTATTCATGCCCTCGTGATCACCTTTCGAATCGCAATGGTTGAAAATGCCAAATACTCACTTTCTCAATTAGTGAGGATTGCAATGTGGAAATAAATCATTGCTACGTGGTTCATTTTCAATTCCACATAATATGCAATGGAAAAGTGGGGAAAAAACCAATAGTTCTAACTTCTTTTGAATGTATTATATGATGCACAAAGGAGCTCTGAATTATATTTGTGTTTTACACTAAAATCAAAATAGAGATTTTTAAATGAAAAAGAGAAAATTAACAAGCAGGAAAAAAAAAGTACTCATTATTTTTGAGAGCAAGAGCATATATCCATTTGCCTTTTAATTAAGAAGATTTGAACCCATATTGCATCAGCCCCATGACCATTCATTTCATATTCATCTGATTTTCTCTTAGGTGTCTCGCTTGGAACAGGTCTCTGCAGCTTTAAATAGTCTTGCCATTCCATACCCAGGGGTATATCTTCTAATGAAAGCCAGAATAACATGCAGTAAATGAATACCTGGTATAAATAAATTCCTTTAAAGTCTTTTGAGTGCAAAATGGCAGCTTGGCTATAAATGTTGTATTTTGATACCACAGAGGTGTTTATTGTACTTTTGCAAGAAGCCATCATTGCTAGTTACTATAATTACCTATTATGGGCGAAGACACATGAAACCTTTAAAAAATATGATGGAAAAGACTCCTCATATTTAACTTGCTGTTAATGTTTCCAAGTCATGTGTGCAGAGAGCTATTGGGTTTCTGCAGTTAAACAGGACCTCGTGCTAAAGAGATGAACTACATAGAGAGCGCTGCATGCATGCATGAATGTCATCATAATAGCTTCCTCAAAGACACATGCATCGATGAAAAATGATACCCCAAGCGTGGTACATCTAGAACATCCACCGAAGCACTCTTGATGGAAGATGCAAAAGAGAGAGAGATAGCAAGATAGAGAGTGAAAGAGGGAGTGTGTTAAAGAAAGAGAGAGAAAAAGAGAGAGAGAGAGAGAGAGAGAGATACAGAGAGCGAGAAAAGAGAGAGGAAGTTATAGAGAGAAAGCAAGGGAAAGCAAAGACAGAGATGAAGTCGGAGAGGCACAGAGAGAATGGCTCTCTGGGAGGAACAGAGGGAAAGACAGCTAGACGATAGCTAGACAGAGAAAATGAGAACGAGAGATAAAGAGAGAATGACAGACAGAAAGAAATTAAAGTGGGTGAAGTGTATCTGGAAACAGACATAGAAAACGAGATGGGGGAAGAAACAGAGAGCGAGAGAGAGAGAGAGAGAGAGAGACAGACAGACAGACACTCATCTGCACTGGCATCGTGGGCAAGGCACAGGGAAATGTACTGTTTTAGCAAATAGGGGGCAGCATAACATAGAAGTACAAGTCAATATACTGTATGCAATGGGGCATTTAAAGTGCCTGTACCACACATGTCCAAATTTGTCAATTGCTCTCATTTCTATTTCTACAATGTTGTTGTGAGAGTTGTATCTAAAAGGGTAAAATATGAATTCGAAATGATAAGAAATCTGGTACACGCACGGCAAAACCATTTTCATTAGCTTGTGACAAACAAGGTCAATAGGGCACATCTTAAAATGTAGCCTTGAAGTTGCTGTCAACTCAATTAGGTCATTAACCAAATTAACCTAGAATGTGTAATAAATAGGTATAATGGGATTAACCGATTATCAGAAATATATTGGTAAATACAGGATCAAGAACAACTACCGGTACTTAAAAACAAGTGCTGTTTTTCAGTCTCGAGAGGATCTGTTAGGAGCCAGAAGGGTATTAAATCTATGAAAAATGCCTGTTTTAGCTCTAAAAAGATGATATCATATGTTGGTCTCTATGCTACTTTCAAGAGGGGTGTATCAATGTTTTGTTCATTTCAGAGGTGAGCTAGAAACATGGAGTAGTTGGTATTCTAAAATTAGACTATACACATGTAGTCAATCAAATATATTTATGGTAAGTTTAAAAGGAAAGGTTATGGTATTGATGTTTGGATAATGGTCTTAAAATTTTCTCCTTTCAGTCAAGCATGAATTATGTTTAGAAAATATCGATGGAACATCTGTCATTTCAAATTCTTAGCTTATGTGTATAAATTCATATTTTCAGTGTTGTCCAAAATGACCTACATGTAGATATACCTCCATCGGTCCAAATCTACATGTATATTAGAATATGATTCAGACAATTTCTCTAAATATTTGATTTCAGTGAAGCTCAATCAACACAATCTTTAACTAGTTTGATATCTTCTTTAGATAAACTTACAATTCTAGACAGTTTAATTCAAATTTCAAGTTCACATTGTGAATATGATAAACATTAAATCTTTACAACCATTATGTTGAGTAAGGAAAGTTTTCTTGACAATAACTTCAATCATTTTATCTCTAATTTCCCAACTCAATAAACATTTGCTTTAAAACACCTTGTTATCTTCCCTAGGTATATATAAACAAAGGAAGAAGTCGGTAGAGACTAAGCTAGTACTTTGTACTGCGTACCCAGCAGTACATTGGGCAAGCTGTGTTGTTTTGCCTATAGACTATAGACTAATCAGCTCTTCTACCACTATTTCATGATACATTATCAACTTCTGAAGACCAAAATATAAAAATTTGCTGCAATATGTTAAAGATTCCTTACTAACAGTTCCATATCTTGCCAAGATAGCAGATACACTACAATACTGAGCCAATGGAGAAACAGTGGAGACCACAGCTTGTATCTTGAAACAGCTGCATTGTTCCATTTAGACTAACACTACATGTATATCAAGTTTTTAAGATCCTAAAATCATTTTATTCAAATTATTGGTAAACATTCCCTTTAAATGGTTTGATATCTTCCCCAGATATACAGTATAAACAGAGCAATACATAGCCAGTGGAGACCCCGTTTAGTAGTATGCATCTTGGAACAGCTGTGTTGTGTTGTCTAGACTAACACATGCCAGATGTTTATTATGGTTCCATGATTACTAGATCAACTTTGGACGATATGAGGACATCATGTGTTGGCCAAGCTTGCCTTGCATCGTGCTGCGTCGGCATGCCATAATGGCACTTTTCTCACCTTCGTCATTGATTAGGGTAATGGATACATACTGTCTAGCACCTCTTTAGTATATCTTGCACATGTGGTAAGGGGAGAGGGGGAGGTGGGAGGGAGGGAGGGAGGTAGGAGGGAGGGAGGGAGGGAGGGAGGGAGGGAGGGAGGGAGGGAGGGAGAGAGAGAGAGAGAGAGAGAGAGAGAGAGAGAGAGAGGGAGATAGAGATGGAGAAAGAGAACATTTGCAACTAAAATGTCACTCTGCTAGTTTTCAACTTTTCAAATTCAAGAAGAGAAATGCAAATTTGTTTTCATTGTCATAAAAATGTATTAGCATTCATGTGTATTGGGGTTCAAAATGCTCATTGTCCATATGAGCTATAAAAAAAAATGTTTAAAAAAAAATAATGACTAGGATATATATGTAATAATAGGATATTCTCTGCATGCGTACCTAGTTGATATATACCTGATATATAACTGTACTTTCAAGGCGAGACAGGCCAGGTCAAACTTGATAATTATCTCTAGCTTTCTTTTAATCTACAAAACCAGAAGTACTGAATGTGATCTAGGAACAATGTACCATCATTGGGCAAAACTGTAGCATCTAAATATACATGTATCCATGCCCTCTAGCATGACATGACCATGTCCAGGATATTTCCTGTCGCTGTTTAATTGTTTGTGGTAAAATGGTGGTGAGGTTGACCAAGATAAAACAGAAAACAGTAAACAAAACACCTTAATGTACTTATACATGTAAATTGGCATATAATGTAAATAGCTGTTTTTAATCTTATGCTATAGAGAATCAGGGTATTTATCATACTACACAATGCCTGTGTTTCTTTCATAGATGCAGTCCACAAAAAATTGTAGCTAAAATGAATAGAAAGTATGTGAGCATGCAGGACAGGCCTGATGCAGGAGGCCTACGTTTGTTTTCTTCCAAGGAAAGAGCTGTTACCACTACTACTACTACTACTACTACTACTACTACTACTACTACTACTACAACAACTACTACTACTATTACTACTACTACTATTACTACTACTACTATTACTACTACTACTATACTACTATTACTCCTACAACAGCAACAAATACTACTACTACCATAAATGTATAAATGTAAACAACCAGAGAATCAATAGAGTTTGGCATGGCTGTGCATACACCTTGTGATCTCATACACTTTCCTTGAAAGCACACTTAGACCTTTGTTTATTATGAGTGAGAGATACCTTTCTATCATGTGTCAAGGTTAGATGATCCAGAGTTAATCAATGATAGTATATTATCGATACAGGCAGGGAAGGTGGGAGAAGCGAAGATGCCTCTGCCTTCTAATGAACACATCAGTATTGCTGCTACTACTACTAAATAAGAGCCTGTGGCTACATGTACATATTTCATCTCATATATAATATACTTTCCTTGAATGCACACTTACACTGTAGACCTTTGTTTATGAGTGAGAGATACCATCTTATCATGTGTCAAGGTTAGACAATCCAGAGTGGATCAATGACAGTATATCATCAATACAGGCAGGGAAAGGGGGAGAAGCAAAGATGCCTCTAATGAGCACATCAGTATTGATGATGCTGCTGCTGCTGCTACTACCGCTACCACTACCGCCAGGCGCTACTACTACTACAACCAAATAAGAGTCAATGAATGCACAACACATATTTCATCTCATACACTTTCCTTGAATGCACACTAGATCTCTGTTAATGAGTAAGAGATACACTGTATCTTCTCATCACGTGTCAAGGTTAGAAGATCTAGAGCGGATCAATGATAGGGATAGTATCTCATCAATTGATATGAAGATGGGAGAAGCACAAATGCTTCTAATGAGCATATCACCATATGAGGACATCAGCAATGCAAGGAGTACATTCTAAATGTGCAGGAGATCAATTCCACTTTATTTGGAGAGGAATTCTCACTAAAAATAGTGGAATCCCCTCTCCGAAGTGTGATTTAATCATCACCTTGGAAAGGGTTTCACTGGAATTTGAAGTGGTTTCAATCCCAAAGAGAGTGATCCCTGGAAATGCAATTCTTGGATTTCCACTCCTCTGCATTTAAAGGTAGTATTTTCTACAGGACAGCTAACAGTGCAGTGCATCGTTTTGATTCATAGCCCATTATATGCCAAACAGGTTTTGTGCAAACAGCTACAGTAGTTTCAATCACTACTGTACATATACCTATCATTTGAACCTGACCAAAATCGCAAAGTACAGCTATTTAAGTCCATATCGCTTTAATGCACAAAAATCCTCCAGATAATACTATATGGCTGAACTGGAAAATACTAAGCATCGAATTAAAAACAACTTCTTGTCATGAAATTTTATTATGTTAAAGGTATTACAAAGTTTTGGTATGGGGTCATGAATTTGGTTCAAATGAACTCATTGGAAGCATATGCGATTTTACAATATTCGATGATCGTTGTCGCGGTTGAAATCAAGTCTAAAGTGATGAAATTGTAAATAATAAACTCTTTATGTTGTATAGCGCCCTCTTAAGACTGATATTACTTTAGCTTTAAAACAATGTTTCTTGACTACAATCGACCGATTTGCTATTCCTGTTTGAAAATTATATATCAGAACTGCATATTCTGAGATTTTCATGGTCGCAGCTACCATGGAATGGCCTTAGGCGCTATTTGAAATAATTGAAATTTACCGGGAGTACCGGTAAATTTTTATTATTTAATTTGCTCAAAGGCAGAAGTGTTTTAGGGGCTAAATTTTTTAGTGCTTATAATACACCCACAGGGGCATCCAAATGTATCAAAAATTTAAAGAATTATTATCCATCCAATTTCAAAATTTCCCAAAACTTTGCATTACCTTTAAGTTCTTATATATCCAAGTTAAATGATAGGGCTAAAAAGAAAATGCAAGAGGTAGCTAGTTGGAAGGCACAAACGCTTGTCAATTATATGGGTAAAATCAAGGTCTGTAATTAAAAGATAGTTGACTGCATCCCATATTGCTATTGGAAAGCTTGGTAAAGCTTTACTCAAGACAAACAAAAATATAGCCTAAGAGGCAGCTAGGAGGGGTGAGCCGAAACTGGTTGGCATAAAATCAAGAGAAGGGGGGAAATCATTACAAATTGGAGGCTGGTGCAACAGGAAAATAACCCTATCCTTCTACAAAACTGGGTTAATTGTATGAACCTAAATCAGATCCACGTATGATATAACAAGAAAATGAGTTCCACCAGTGTTTGAACTGGATGATACTCTTCCACTTAATACACTTTCCAGGAAGTATTAAACTCCTCGTCAAGAACCAGATTATGTCTCCAGCCTTGGTCAAGCGTAGATGATCTACGGTGAGATGACAGCCCACATCTCTTGACCGATGTTTTGGGTAACAGCCAACTATAATTTTGTTTCCATACAGTGCAAAGGGGGACAAATACGGTTATAATGTTTTTGTTTCTTCTTGGTTCTACATCAAACATGTTAATGCTTTTTCTGATGAGGAGATATTGAAAATGCAAAAGATAGACAGATTTTCAAGAGCCATAAATCAAGAGGATGGTTTGTTTCTTTTAAATTTTTAAAAATCAGTAGTGTGACAGGGGGCCAAATATTACACATTTTTTTGTTCTTCATACATCAAACATATTTGCTAAATTGCTCTTTTGCTGATGAGGAGATACTGAAATGCAAGAGATGCACAGAATTTCAAAGGCCATATAAATCAAGAGGATGGTTAACATAAAAACAACAACTGAAGTTAGAGCTACTTCAAGTGGATGGCACTTGAGAATTCATCCTGTTAATACACTTTCCAGGTAGCCATCTAAAGTATCAAGAGCTAGATTTATAGCTCCATGCAGCCTTGGCCAAGGGTAAGATGATCTACAGTAGGCCGATCTACAGAAGGCCTGTCTTCATCAGACCGAAGTTGCAAAATAACCCGCTATTTTCAGACTCAGGATATTTTCCCGAAGCTCTAAGTTGCGTCTTCACCAGACTGATAAGCTCATCACAAACTAGCTCGGACGGGCGCAAATTACCCCGGGCTATTTTGGAAACAAGACCAAGATTTCTTGGGATATTTTCTCGACCAAATAATTGCAACTGCGGGCTGATGAAGACGCAAATTAGCTGGCTAATTTGAGATCGGGCTAGTTAAAATAGCAGGTTATTTTGAAACTTCAGTCTGATGAAGACAGGCCTAGTGAGATGAAAGACTGCATCCATTGACTGGTATATCCTAGAGGATAACGAGCATACCAATGACAGTTTCTCAGTGTAAACAGTTCTAAACACGCCAGGAGTTTCCATCTAACGCATTCCTGAAGTCAAGACTGGTCCCCGTGATAGACTAGGTTGTGTCATTGACCGTACTGAAGCAGATGGGATTAATGCATCATCTTCAAGAAAAATGAGTTCGGCTTGGTAGTCTCTTCGGTCTGTTCTTGACCTGGTCGGAGGGTCAATTATAAGTAATTACAAGCTGTAATCAGTTTGGATAAGTGGACATAACACAAGGAAACTTGGGAATTTCTTGCCCTAATCCCTACAGCTCTCCAAGTAGCGTCTGTTTTTTTTCTGTTGCAGACATATGTCACACACCAACATCAGCAAACGAACTAAAAACTAACTTTAAACCAACTAATTCTTGACCCTTTGGGGTAATGCAATTTCCGGTCTGGTGCCTGGGTCTTTTCAGCATGACCAGGGTATTACAAATAATGTTTAATTTCCTTGTGCAGGAAAAATTATTTGTTGGAAATACAAAAGGATGCCCTGGAGAAAAAGAATTCCCAAGGTTCAGTGAAGAAATCACACACAAAAATTGTTTTAAAAAGGTTAGAAATTATGAGAAAAAGGATTTTTAGGGTGGATTTTGTTGATTTCCATCATCCTTTTAATCTGATGAATGGAACATACACAAACTAGATCCAACTCATCAACATACAACTTCCGCTTTATAATTATGCAATGCGTCCAGTAAAAAAAGAGGTTGGAAAGGAAGGGTGGGTGTGGACTTGAATCGTGCTTAATGTTATCCTTGAGAAGGCAATCACTCAATATGACTCATCATCATGTCTAACCTTGGCATTCATTCCTTACAGATCACTGAAGTCTGAAGGCTAATAAAATCTCAGTTTTGTGATTTACCTGGGCTGCAATCTTTCCAGATGAGTGCTTAATGTTCTTCTTCCAGTCCCATACATTGACAACCATGTCGTGTTGCTCCCCAATCGATACCACATACTGCATATCCGGTGAAAAACGCTGCAATGAAAAAATCGATACACATGAAAATGTCAGGAAAGATGAGTAAGGAGAAAGGATCATTTATCTGTAAAATATCATGACTATAAGTGAAGTAGAGAGTCACACACTACACACATTTAGCCTACCCTTAATTCTCAATTCTTTACAGTATCAACCAAAACAGAGTTTATCACTGTCTTCAATTGTCTTGAAATTTAATAATATTGCTTTAAAGTTCAGATTCAGGTACGATTTCCACACAAGTTGCACTGCTTCTAATCTCATGCTGCATTTACATTATACAAAGGTTGATCATATAAAGAATAGAAAACAGGTAGACATTTAAACAAATTGTGATAAAACTTTTGATATTTGTTTTGAAGCATGCAGAAGCACTTTTAAGCACTTATAATTTGGTGAGGAAAAACTAATTATCCAGGCAAAAAGATACCAAAAGAAAGAGAAAAGAATGGGACATCTCATTCCAAGTAAAAAGGGGGAAAATGTAAGAATTGGATTATGTATTACAAAAGAAAAAAAAAAAGAAAGGTGGTTTATCAATAATGCAGCTTTAACATTAAATTTATTGAGGAGAATATACTATTTACCCAAGGGGAACTGACAAGAATAAGAATGATTGATAAACAGCGAACAACTGAATGATTCATACCCCTTGCAAATTTGATGTTTTTGTGATTTTCGTAACTCAATAATGAAGGTGATTGGTTAAATCGGGCCTTTGTTGAATACTTTTAGATGTAAGCTTTAATATATCACATTATCAAGAAACACAAATTGGGCCAAATCAATTTTTCACATACTTAAAAAATGACAAGACTTGGTGATGGTGTGAATAATTTATTTGTTAACTGTACATCAATAATGCAGCTCTAACTGTAAAATTGGGGAAAGGCAGCTCATTACCAAGTGTAATAGTCTTCAACCTATTATGTTATTATGATTGATGGCTGTAATGAGCGCCATGCAAATAGACCCAGAACATTAAATGCAAGGGTGATAATTGAAGCATGTAATGATCGTTTGAAGGATGCATGTATATGTACGTGATTCACCTTCAGAAAAATGCAACGGTAGTATTTGAAATGAGCACCGTATGGCTTCTGTACAGAAGAGAACGACTATAATTTTCATACTTAAAGTGACTCGTTAACATTGTTGAAGGTTGATGAAAAAACTGCATAATTTTTGTATGAAATGTTACATATTATAATCATTTTTTACTGTACTAACCCTCTACCTCTAGCATGCAAAAAATCCTGAAAAAATTCTCAAATCACAAAGATATTTATCGTTTTCTTTGAAGGCGTCACTGGTCAACACCTTCTAACAGTAAATTCTCCCAACCATTTTTGAATTTTCCCAACCGTTTTTCCATGAAAATAAGACATACATGTAAGACAGGATTTAAAAAATCTTTCAACACTTAAATGTCTGGAATGATATATAGAGCCAATTCAAAGCTTTGTTACAATTTACATTCACCTTAAATGTAATTAAATTTTAATAATATAGTTGGGAGAATTAAGGAATCGATCAAATCAATTTTTCCCAATTTTGATCGTTAATAATGGTCCGTTTTCACTCAAACGTTCAGTTTATCTTTAATTGTACATCTAGCATTGAAGTCACTACCTTAGCACCGTTTTCTCTCATCTGAACAATGTGACAAAGTCCCTTTAATGCAGTGTTGAAATGTAGCATACTGAATCTAAATTGGTTCCTTTTTTAAGAGATGTGTTTCTATTCAGTTATTCAGCTGTTTTTAGTTCGTTGGCATGTTGTAGATATAGATTTATGATTAAATGAATAGAATGTTATTCTTTATTAATTTCCTAGTCTAATCCTAGCTTGGGAGCAATCATAGAGATGAATGAATTACTTATCAATTCTGGTTTTTGCTCTTTGTATTGTTGAAACATATCAGAAATCTAAGATATAATTAAATAGGCAGTTCTTTTTTGTGCCAAATACAGTATAGAATTTTGTTTTTAAACAATAAAAGTGAATTTCCTTCTATGGAAAAAGAAACAAACCAGCAACATACAATGTTATGTATTCTATTCTATTCTAATTATAATAACTTTTTTTATACCATGCCATTGAACGTGAAATGCGATCTCAAAGTGTTTGTTTACTAAGAATGTACTTTCATCAATAAGCATTATAAGCATTATTACATCTATGAGAGTGAAGTAAATTTCTTTGTCAAACAAACAGTGGATAAATGAATGAAAGAAAGAATGTATTTTGAATTGGGAGAGGCAGTCTTTATCTAGAATTTACTGATACACATCTTTCATTTCTGAGATCAAAATGGCAGACAATGCCACTCCCAAATATCACAAAGAAAGAAATATCAAATCTAAATATACATGTAGATACAAAACTTCTTCAGTCACAAAACAGTTTCACAGTCAACAAAAAGTTGTTTTCCTTATAATTCAGTAGACATATTTATATTCTATTTAATACTCTGTCGGTGTTTTGGGGGATCAAGAGCTATTCAGATCTTCCCCCGCCTAGCTATATAGTAGTCTCAGTTGGGATGTGGGACCGAAGAGGATCAAAAACAGAATGAGGTAGGATGGATTAAGGCCTTTTAATCCTCGTGGTTTAAAGGGTTTAAGGCTGACTGATCCTAGTAGAACATGTCAGTCAAATGAAGCATCAGCCTTATCTCCCATTCAGACAAGAAAAATTATACCGCTATACCATATGTAATTAATTTTCTCTTCTCCTTTTGAATATATCGTACAGGAAAAAGGAAGTGGGAGCATTATTTTTTTTTTGTTGAATGAAATGAGAATATCATATTAAATGAAATCCATTTAAACAGTTGGGACTTTACAAGAGTGTGAATTGATATGACAGGCCAGCTGTAATTTAAATAAAATTACCCTCAAGCAATACCCATGATGCGAGCTGACAGTAAACATATCATGTAAAGCTGACCTCATAAGGTGTTATATAAGATGTTCCTTCATACAATATCGGATGTGCATGACCCTTTTACTATATACAACGATCCTTGATACGTTTCTTTATACAAATTTTGTACACTTTTTCTCTTTTTGTGTGAATGCCCCATGAATAACGACATAATCTGGTAGCTCTAGGGGGGGAAGTGACCATCATGGAACATCACCAGAGCTTATAAAGTGTCATTAAGAAACGCCATGGCCATGAAGGGTTGTTTTACAATCAGGGTACACAATAGAAAAAGTCACTTTGATGGCCGTTAAAAAAAAAACAATGAACAGCCAAGGAAAATCTTCCTTGGTCAACTATTTGGCACTGTCAGATCAACCTACAACAGCGAAGAAATTGTTTGAAACAAGCAACTACTTTTCAAAATATATAATTATATGCCATTTTTTTGCATTTTCGCTGTCTCATTTCATTTTTTGCAAAGTTTGAACATGTGCATATCTGAAATACATACCCAATAAACATTATCAACTATCAGAATTAACTCTTCCAACGGGTCTATGTAAGATCTGAATTGGGTGTAAGATTTTGGCAAATCTACAAATTTTGACTTTGCACCAAAAATGAGGTGCAAAAGGGGTCAAAAAATGTCCTCTCCGAAACCAGTGTAATAATTTTAAGTAAGACTGCACTCAATGAATTATATTTTCCTCCTTGAAAAGAGTCACTAATAACTTACAAAATTATGATATTAACTTTTCCCACACTTACTCAGTATTTGGTAAAAGCGCGTTTCAAATTTGTTTGTCGGGGGGGTCAAAAAGTGTCCTCTCCGAAAAGTGACATTTTTTATCAGCACTCCTTCAAGAAGAGCCACATTTTGAAACCAACTTATGTTATTAGTAGACCAAACATTGTTTTATCATGTGCAATAGATAATGTTTCTTTAGTTTAATATTCACACTGATTTTGTAGGTGTCAAACAAAATGTCCTCTCCGACCGATAATCAGTAGATGGATAAATGACTGTAATAACAGTCTACAAGTGCATGGATTTACAAAAACTAGCCCGATTTTGATTTATCATGAGGTGGGTATTACAATCTAACATATTCCTGTTATTTAATGGGAGGTTTTTTAATTCTATCCATTCACAATCTACTTTCACCCTCTATAATTCTATGATGTAATGTATATCTGGAAGAATTAAGACTTTCCATCCATTTAAATGCATTTATTGTGTGTGTTTATACCTTTCAACATTATCAGTACTGTTAATCAACTATACAATGATGAAATGATACTATGATTACCATCTACATACATAGTCTCTTTGGTTTCGGAGAGGACAGTAGTTTTTTGACATATTTACATACTTCCATCAAAAGTCTTCATATTCAGGTTAATCACATAGAACAAGTGGGTAATTTGTTGCTGTTATACTATTGGGTGTGGGGATGCTTTGTCCTAGTCTTCATATATATTTCTGCAATGACATTGTATACAGTGTGTGGCATAAGGCCTTGACACGATTAACCACGATATTTTACTTAATAACTTAATAAACTTTCACAAAAGGGCCATCGACACTTGCAACCAAACACGCCAAAAGATGCCAAACCAAGGCCTGATCGCGATCTTTCAGTGATATTTGCTAGGCAACTACGCCAAACCGCCAAGCCAGAAACATTCCAAGCCGGAGTGTAATTTTGTTAAATGTCCGCATGATGTTTGGTGATGTTTGGTAATGTAAACAGTTGCAGGTGAAACATCGCAATGTTTGGCACGTGACCTTCAGCACTTCTTGATTGTTACCAATGTAATGGCAGGGCTAGGGTCAAAGGTCGGGAAGACCGCACATGCGCATTACCAACCAAAACATGCCAAAACAACACTGAGCTTTAATTCAGTCGGTGATGTTTCAGCGCAAGTGTAAACGGTAGGGAAAAACATCGCAGTTTTTTAAATGAGGTATTTGACAGTATAAATGCGCCTATTGTGTACGTGGGATGGCCTTGGAGTGGTTCAGGAGCTATCTTTCGGGTAGAAAGCACTATGTATTTTTAAATGACAACTCTTCAGCTTTTCGTAATATAAATTGTGGCGTTCCACAAGGTTAAACATATTAGGCCCACTCTTAATTATTTTATATTGACTTTTGTCAATCATCTGATATTTTGTCTTTTGAACTTTTTGCTGACGACACAAAATAATTTTTTTCTCACAAAGACTCTCATCGATTAGTTGAAATAATTAATATTGAAATGTGTAATATTTTATTGTGGATTAGAGCGAACAAATTATCTTTGAATCTCCAGAAAACAAAATATATGTTTAGTAAATCTATAGATTCGTTGCCAGCAAACATTATTTCGGAAAATACCCCATCAGAGTGTGTTTCATTCAATAAATTTTTAGGTATAACGGTTGATAAAAAGCTTTCTTGGAAAAATCACATCAACAACATTTGTAAAATTATTTCCAGAAAATATTGGTATTAGTTACAAAGTAAAGACATATCTTCCTCTTAATTCATTAATAATGCTTTATACGTGTAGTTCTATGATACTCCCACGCTTGAATTATGATCTCTTAGTTTGGGGTAACACACATCAAACATCATTAGATAAAGTGTTTTTATTACAAAAGAAGATTATTTGTATTATTTTTAATTGCCCCTTTCACTCCCAAACAGACTCTTTATTTTTTTAAAGTAAGATACTAAAGGTAAAAGACTTTTTTTTTCAAATAGGTCAATTTATTTATAATTATAAAAATAATATGTTGCCAGAGATTTTTCAAGAAATGTTTTTTTTTAAATAGCTCAGTTCATAAATACGCAACAGGACACTCAGAAGATTTTCATTGACCTCTCTTGCTGTCCCTCTTAGCTCAAAATACAATTATATATGAAGGTCCAAAGTTATGGAATTCTTTAAGTAATGAAATAAAAAATGCTCCATAGATTAATATTTTTAAGAAAAAAATTGAAATTGTTTTTATTACAATCTTACGAACCTCATTGAATTATATCACCCATTTATTTTTGTCCACGTCCTCATGTCAAACAAGGTCATTCTCTACTCGCTGACTCAAAATATAATTTGATATATTATATTGTGCTGTGCCCTCTCATGCATATCGCCTTTCTAATGCGCATTTCTCTTTCCTCATCTTCTTCTCAACCCCACATGCAGCTCATCCTTTTGTATTATTTTCTGTACCCCAATCTCTCAATTCTTTTTTGCAATGTCTACTCTTTGTATTGTGACCGTAAGTGAGGGAGAAGATAATTTCTCTCTGGTGGGAGATTGAAGATCTATATGCAGATCATAAATGGGTTTCTAACAGGGATAAAATATGTTCTAATAAACCTTACATACATGTATACATGTATATACAGTTTCATTTATGCCATGAAATAATAAGATTCTACATAAGTTGCACACATTTATAAGGAAAGATGGATTACTAGCATAAACCAATCATATGTCAAAAAATAATGTCCTCTCCGAATTTTAGTATAAAGCATGTAAAATCTCCAAAACTCCAAAACTATTCCTAAATACTTGTAACTATAGAATCACATTATTGTCCAGGTACCTTCTGACAATAATTAGTCCAATGTGAATCCAGGTTTTAGTAAGTCTTAAAGTGAGGGAGAAGAAAATATCTCTACGATGGGTGATTGAAGATCTACATGTATATGCAGATCATAAATGTCTGCTAACAGCGATAAAATATGTTCTAATAAACCTTACATATATCCAGTTTCATTTATGCCATGAAATAATGAATCATATTTGTATCGGGCAGTTCCAACTGCATGTCAAAAATAATGTCCTCTCCGAACTTCAAAATTGTCCTCTCCGAACAGTTTTTGACGCCACATATCTCAAGAACCATTTATCCTTTTATTCTGGAAGTTGATATGCAAAAGCACCCTTACCATGTGTAGCTATGCAGTACAGAATATAGAGTCAAACTGCTCTGTGTTTTTTTTTATCAGTAACTTCATGCTGTCAGTCCATCATATTGTGGTATGAACAGATGCAAAACTGAATTTTACATGAATAAAACCATTTTGCACTTGAAAAAATTAGTTGTATTCTGATTTCATATCATCAAGTTATCAAACTATGTCATTCACATTCACCCAAAGAAACAATAAATATTTTCTTTCTGCATAATATCATCAAGTGACACTTGACCCTATTTTTTTCATTAAGGACATGTTTCATGCTTGAAAAAAAAAAGTTTGACACTTGTAGCCCTGAAATTTTACAGACTTTACCAGTAACATGTATACAACACACAAACAAAAATTCAGAATAATCAAAGGAACTTTTTTTTTCACCCCAAGTGAGACAAAGTGTGTACCCTGATTGTAAAACAACCCTGAACAGTGATTACATGCTATTATGGCCGCACAGTTGCCTCAGATGCATTTCAAAAGCTGCCAATTTGCATTCAGGTCAAAATGAAAATCAGCTTAGGGCATAAAATCATCCAAGTAAGCAGTCTGAAACCAGATTGACCCGAAATTCATTATCGAAGAGAGTGGTTGGGAATGCATGCTATATAATAATAAATGGTGCATCAAAAATTTAAAGCATTTTGTTACATGATGTTTTGTTCATTTCCAATGAATTTCACATTTCAATCCATTCATAAAAATTCCACTTTTTAAATAAAAGATAACTTCCTGTATACATCAAGAAAATATATGCCTGCATTTTTCATGATTTATTTATAACCCCACCACAATAGCCTGGTTTGTTTAAAGAACAAATTTGTTTTTCTCCTTAGGCCTGTCCTCATCAGCTCGAGATTGCCAAATAACCCGCTATTTTAACTATCCCGATCGCAAATTATCCAGCTAATTTGCATCTCCATCAGCCCGCAGTTGCAATTAGCGGGATATTTGGTCGAGATAGTCATCCCAAGATATCTTGGGCTAGTTTGCAAACTATCCCGTTATTTGTCCGGTGCGTTTTCACCAGCCCGAAGACTCGCACTATGCGCGAACGCTGAGCAAAATATCTCAAGATAATTTCTCAAGCTCAAGATTCATGAAACTCGAGCTGATGAAGACGCGATTTGTAACATCAGGCTTATTTCCCAAATTAGAAATAGCGGGCTATTTGGCAATCTCGAGCTGATGAAGACACACCTCTTGATTCCTAGTTTAAATAAGGCTACCAGTATCTACATGCACATCATTCTTTGAAAAGGAGGAGAGTTTGTTCAACTTGGAAGCCAGGCTCTCAGTAAAATTGAAATATGTAGCAAACACAATACTGCTTCTACATGTACTCCGCTCGATCAAAACACGACATAGGAGAGTATTACTGGGTTAGGGAGTCTCTAACTTGATTCTGCAGGCAGTGCAGGTGCCTTTTTTTGAGCTCCAACTTTCCAATCAAGCCTCTCATATTGTATTACAAATGCTTCCAAAATCAGAAAGAGAGCAACCAGCTTGTTTACATGCAGAAAACCTTTTGCTGAAGGCTCTTCATGCACTTTACTTCACGTTTTTATCAAATTTTTATTTCTACAGAATAATTATGTTTCATGGAAAAATGGTTTTTAAAGGTACATCATTTTGAACAGGTATCTTTTTGGGGGAAAATTATTATAATCTTTAGAGTCTGAAGAAAAGTTTTAAACAAATGTGATTTTGTATATATATATATATATATATATATATATATATATATATATATATATATATATATATATATATAGGCTCACGTTTATAAAATACATGTAAACGTTTACCGGTATTGATGAAAAATGTGATTATGTATCATAGCCAGGGAGGTGTTATCAAAATCAATTTGTCAACATTTACTGGTAATGATATTTAAAAGTTATGAAACACACAAAGGAACATTAATGTGAAACTATAACATTGAATTAGGATGTTTTAGTTTAGGGTTACACACATGTAAATGGAACTGCTGACTTTACACTTTATGTTATTAATAATATTGCTTCCATATCATTTTACACCGATTCATTTTTCTGACACATAAACATGTCTCATGTAAGGGGGTGAGGGGGGAGGGGCATGGGGGTAGAGCAAGAGTGTACATTAGTACATCTTTTACCAATCACAAAGTATGGCATTTGTATTAACTGTATTAAGCGCCTAGTAAATGTTGTGTATTATTATTATTATTATTACAAGTAATGCCATATTTTCTTTGGTTGAAGGGGAAGGGGGGGGGAGGTGTCTCCTGTGCCCTGGATTTGCCACTGTGTACACAAAAAATATACTTACCACACAAGGAATGCCATACTTGTGTCCAAGGAATTCAGCCACCTGTGTCTTGTCTTGGACGTCCCAGATCCGCACTGCTGGATTGTGACCACACTGCAAGGAATACAGAATGAAAATTAAAAGTTTCAGCATTGAAATACTATTTATTGAAATCATTTGTTTAACTAAGCTAACATCTTCACTTCATGCAAGACATTTCAGTTTGCATACCTGATTTATTAAACTTTCCTTGAATCAATTTTGAAAATGCGTTCTAAATAAAAATTCAAGTGTTTTAATTTCCACTTAACAAACAGAAACACACAAAGTTGAATAGAACACAAAATACATAACAGAGGTGAGTTCCTCTTCAACACAATTTCTTTTAATATATATGTATATAATTTATCATCATCTGATGTGTATATTAAAGCATGTACACGATGTCTTTTAAATTATTGTGATACATTGGATATACTTTAAATCAAACATTTGTAGTTTGAAACATGCATTTGTTCAAACAGTCTATGATAAATATGCTACACACAATACATGAGCTCTATGTTGTATTTCAAGGTCTCACAAGTTCACGGCTGAATTCTACTTGTACTTAATTAGATCATGGGAAAAAAATAATCAATTATCATACTGTGAGGGTTTCCACTGCAATTTAGCAACAAAGCAATTTCGTACATGTGTGTACTACAGTACTACCAGCACTGTATCGGAAAATCCATCCTCCCTGTATTAAAAGAACCTGCAACAGGTACCCCCTAATCACCCCTGATCAACTTAAAACCGCACGCATGAAACAACAGACATTAATTTGACTAAGTGTCGGGGATGCCCAACACGTGTAGCATCCCGCTCAACACAAAGGCACAGGGATGAGTCACGTCGTTCGGGGAGAGCCATTAAAGCATTCGCAGCTTTGGAGGCAAGGGCTCGCACTTGTTAGATGGAGATCGAAGCGTTGAGATGCAAATATATGGCAAGGGGTCCAAAAATAGGCTTCTCAATCTCCGGCGACAACTGGAGTGGGTGCCGACATTGAGATATGTGGCATTTCGATTGCGGCTTCGGCGAGTTAGTTGTCTTGGTAGATTTCCTTATGATTCACCTTTACGTTGGAGTGCAGGGTAGGATGGCATATAATGCGCAGATGGAGAGGGTGTATATAGTAGTCTACACGCACAGGCTGTGACATCTATTTCAACCCTCAATTGAAATTCACATTGACTTGAGCCAAGTTTAAATTAACTTGATAAAGTTTGTTTAAAAGATACTGCTTAACATTTTGACTTGGTCATGAAAACAGTTGCAAATTTGGATTTGATTGCAAGAAACACATGCCTAAAGAATAGAACACAAATGATCACCTTCCTGTCATGGAAATTTCTGTTTATTCTTGATAAGAAAAAGAATTTCTATGATTTTAATACCAACCGTGAAATAAATACAATCTACATTTATGACCTTAAAGGATTAGCTACAATATGGAGGCTACATGTATGTATTTCTAAGAAATTAAGAAAGAAAAAAAAAGGGAAAGTCTTAAACTGCTACGACTTTGTCTATTAAAGGAAAGAAAACCCAACATTTACAGGTATATTTCAAAATCATATTGTTATTGTTTACATCAATCAAAAACAAAATATGAAATCAGATAAGATGGTACTTCACACCCTGCATCGGTGTGTAATAAGTGGCAGGAGGTTGTGCTGAGAAATGAGAAGGAGAAGGAGAGAATCTCATTATGTTCGATCGAAGGCGACAGTGGCAATTCCCAGATCCTCTTATTGCTTCTGATAGGATCGGTGTTGTAAGTGTCGATTTAGATTTATATTGCAAAGTGGCAATAGGAAAGGGTGTTATCATCCAATATAACATCGTGCAATTTCAGGTAATCAAAGGTAATCTGTTTCTCTACCAATCCTGTTACAAATCAAACCTTTAAAATCAAGGCTCTATCCATGTTTGTTGATATATTTACAACACACATGTACAAGACATCTTCAAGCTCAATTTTCCTAGACCCTTATAAGCACCTCCTCTCTTCTTACTTCCAAGCACTTTAAATGTTGTTCAAAAATGCTTTTTTTAATATTTTGGGGGAGGGGGTATTCATTTTATTTTATAGATCTAACAATATGAAAGTGAGGTTTTCTTGCTGTGATTTTTAATATATTGTATTTTCTTCAAATATTAGAGCTTTCTTGGAGCTTTACAGGTATAAATTGCTCTTAGCTCAATGTCACTGATTATCATATCTTACTGCTGAAACCCAGGAATTAAATGTTCTTAAAGAAAAGAAGATATAAACTTTATTTAATTGATATATTATTATTATAGTTTTATTATAACAGGGTGGTCTCATTTCAAGTCCATTTCTGGACCTACTCTCCCAGAGAGCCCTGTATGTATGTATTGTATTTGTATGTTAATCACATGGGGTGTAGTATGTGCAATAAATTGTAAGAACTGAGTTGCAGTCAACCTCATAAATGAATGTTTACATAAAGCTACATAAACAGCCTTTATCGTTCATGCAATCTCTTCATAATACCATGCAAATAATGTGATACTTGCCAAAAGTCACGCACCACCTATAAATTTGTATCACCATCATTAATCAAGAGTACAAATTATTTACATTATATCTGTTTAATACATGAAGTGAACATGTATGTACACAGGCAATCATGCCGTACGAGTGTGCATTTATTGACTGAATGTTTGGATTGGGGGTTTACCACAACAGACATGATACAAGGATGATTAGCATCAAGGTGGTTGTTGGTGGTTCATTTCACATTGAGTCATACACACAGAGGCTGACTCAATATGGCTGTGACTTTGGCTTATTCAACTTTAAACCACCTACTCTAAACCCACAGTTTGAATAAATTTTAAGACCTATTGCAAAATCATGAGCACTATAGGAGTAAAGAACAATTTGCCTTTTGGCTTCTTCTTTTTGGATCAATAAAAATCTCTTGATTGCAAAAAAAGAAGAAAAGAAATCTCCATATCTTTTCAAAATCCTTGTCTTCTATTGATAATAGTAATTACATCTTACAGGTTTAGTTGACTCAGAAATAAATTTCAATGACATTGTTTGGAAAAATATTTACAATTCACATTCAAAATTGAATTTAGATTTTTTTTCCCCCTTCAAAATCACTCTTTCCATTTTCGACAATTTCTGATTTAACAAATAAACTGTGACAGTGCTCTGCATTTTGCAGTATGAATTTCTCAATCTTCAAGTGTCATTTTAGGGTAATGCTATATTTGCTCCACCATCCACATGCAGATACTTGAATAAAGCATGATTTACAAACACTGTCCACTTTTAATCAGGTAATGCACACTTCATATCATCTTTTTTCCATCTTTCTTTCATGTGACTCACCTCTCCCGAAACCAAATACCGTCCGTCTCCAGAAAACGCGAGTGCCGTCAGGGTTTTCCTGCAAGATCGAAACAAAGGATTATAGATGAACGAGGATCAGATGTAGGAGGGGAAAATGAGATTTTGAAACTACATGTACATGTACATGTATGCAAAGGTGGAAGGTTTTGCATGATACTTATGAATGTGAGTCATTGCAAAACTGCTCCAAGGCAAAAATCAACAACAAAAAAGAAAGAAAGAAATTAAGGAAGACAATTATAAAAATGAAATAATGAAATGGTTGCACTTCTAGTTATTTTCTACATCTTAATATCATTCCTTCTTATCTCCCTACAAGATAGATTAATATTTCAGCATCAGCATGACTTGATATTATCAGTGAATGACAAAATTTTATTTCAAGTCTTGCCTTGTTCACACATGAATCAATAAACTGTTTAAAAAAAAAAAAATCTATGGCAAGTTGTGAAAGAAACGTTAATGCACATAAAAAGGCCCTGTGTGTTTACTTATCAAATATCAATGTTATATTACTTGAATAAATGTGAAGTGTACTATGCTATATTTTTCACTTGCCTCAGTGGTTTTTTTTAATAATTTAAAAAAAAGGCAATTCACCATGTCATATATGTGAACACACTTATCATGGTTCTTGTGGTGTCCCAAAGGAAAGGATATCCCCGAGAACTGAGCTAACAACCAGGTGTTCACTGTGTGCCTCCAGAACTAATATTAGAAAGTAGCGGAGCCAAGAGGGAAAATATCTGCACCTATTTTGGAAGCAGGTAAATTGGAAGGGAAGGCAGGACTGCTCTTAAAAAAAGGACGGCAAGTTTGCAGCTTTATTTAGAGGGCCATGATGGGGAAAGATAAGATAGGATAAAGGCAAGACAAGATTATCAAGAGCATCTATGATTAGTATCGGGGGAAGAGAGAGAGGAGGGAGAGTGACCGGGAGAGGAAATTCCAAGAAGATGCTTAATAGGGGAGAAAATGGGGAGAGTACATAGGCTCAATATAGTTAGACTGCACAGAAACGGTGAATAAATAGAGAGAGAGCGAGATGTGGGGAAAAAAGATTACAGATGCTTCTAATCGTCTCTCTAAACTGCTCTTGGAAGGTGTTTAAACCTCCCTCCTTGGCCATTTTAGAATTGGGACATTATAATGTTCTACATCACCCAGCTAGCCACATGTCCCCATTGCATTCAAACAAATGGTTCCAATCATCACAACATATAATTAGAGTAATTGAAACATAGATAAAAAATAAATCAATTATTCTGTTTCGTCCAGACATTAAGGGCTAACAAAAAAAAGTGGATCATGGACATCTGTTACATGTGAATTACCCAGTTCTTTCAAATTAATGCTCCAGAATAAAACACACTGGGCTATAACTTTTAGGCCATGGCACAATTAACACTTCCCAAGAACATTTTCATCAGTTCAAGGTTAATTAAATGCAAATAACTATAATTCTACATTAAAGAGAGAGAGAGAGAGAGAGAGAGAGAGAGAGAGAGAGAGATCCACTTAAATTATTAAATTTTATTTTTACGAAACAGACGCTTTGGAAATGAAAAGTGTGATTTACTTGATTATCACCAGTTGACTACATGTAAGTACTACTTAAATCAGGTTGGTCCCAAAGTAGAATACAGAAATAAATCACATTTTAATCAAAACAAAATGAGTGATTAAGATTATTTAAATTTATTTTGATTCTCATTTAGAAAAGTATATGTGTACACTCACTCATTCCTTTTCATCACAATTATCACATTTCATTGACACATGTTTTTTAAAGTTGTTCTTATAAAAAGATGGCGGAGTAATGGAAAAAGAGATACATTATTTATTATATCCCTTCTATGAATATTCATGAGTTTTCTAAATAGATGATTGGTCAATTGGTGGTCACGTGATAAAGTATAATTTCACTATTAAAAACAAATCTCTGCCAGAGCTCCGAATATTTTCCACTATTTTTTCCTTGGCAGAACTGCGCATGCTCTCTTTGAGATTTTCAGGTAGATAAGCATTGTGACATCACACGTTCAATCAAAAGTAATGCGCAATTAGCGCGTCTCATTAAATGCGCGTTAATATGTGTCTGTGCGCAGGTTGACATGAGAATAAATCGTCATTGTCATTGTCATTGATAGCGCGTTAAAAACCATATGTCTGCCAGCCAATCATTAAGTCCAACGTTGACCTTACACAGATCTTTAAAGGGATTTTTTAACATTGGTGTTAAATCGGTTCGGATCGTAAAGAAGGGATATAAATCAAATATACCAAGCATTTAGTTCGTAAGAATAGTGGAAATGATATATCTTCGGAGGGACTGGCAATAGTTACTATTGTTTCCTCGGGACTTCGCCCTCGGAAAAAATAGTACTTTGCCAGTCCCTCCTCAGATAAATAATTTCCACTATTCTTTCTCACAGCTTGGTATATATGTATAATATACATGTATAAGTGATAGAATTTGTTACATCTAACTTATAAACTGCTGAATTACATATATATACTGTACATGTAACTGAAACTAAACCCTCTTTCCCCAAAGAGCCCCCCCCCCCCAAAAAAGAGACAAAATCATGTTCTTTCCCTATACAAAGGGTTCAAATTATGTCCAAATGTTTGTGGTTGCAGCAAGAAAAGACTTGGCACCACTGGCATTGGCACATACATATATAGCATGTTGTCAATCTCTCTCTCTGTTTTCTTCTCAAATGAATGACACATATTAGTATGGATTTCTTTGTTTCCTCCCACTATATATGCCCACATACACATGTGCATAGTGACAGGAGGAAGTGGAAAAACCTGTCAGTTCATGTCATATAGGATTTCCTCTATGATTGGGAGAAATGTCGCCGCAACTGTTCTTTTTTTCCCTCTCTCATCCAATATCCGTACATTCATTTAGCAGTCAGAATATTGTTTAGACTTAAATCATCCTTACTGTATGTTGTAATTTGATTAGCTCTATACTTAATATGAATAGTCCAAAGTTAATCTGAATTACAGCACAATTACATTTTTTAAAATGCATACATAGAGGCATATTAGCTCAAATTCTGTTCTGTTATTCTGTTATTGTTTGAAAATTGAAATTGCCACCACGTTAAAGTTTTGTCCTGTGTGCCAGTTGCTAAAAGGGTTCAGGAGTAATGAATTGGTCATCATGGTATGGTCAAGGGAGTTGGTAACAGATCAATAATTAAATATAGTTTCAAATTCTCTAAGAGTGATACTAGTAAATCATAAATTCTTGCTTTCTATTTTAAGAATCTATAGATCTATAGAATGAAGAATTTATCTATCGAAAAATAATATCGCTAGTGATATTCGTTTGTCTCGCAATCTAAAAGATCTCGACATTCGTGCGCCGCTGCAACACTTCGTCAGGTGATAAAAACTAATGTAAGCAATATTATAATATCACTAGCGATATTATTTTTCGATACTACATCCGCAATGAGTAATATATTTAGCATTAAGAATTTATCTTTTTGCATGATTCTTTCTTTAATATGTACATGTATATGATTTGTTTAGCGATTTATTATGGTAGGGATTCTAAATTGTATTTGCCTTTGAATACCTTGAACAGAAATATGATGCCTGGGTTTTTTTTAATGATGTATACGCAGAATTCTCCCTTTTTGATCCTGTAAACACAATGCACATACATGTACATGCGCACGTATACACATCGTAAGCTGTAAAAGCATGTTGAGATATTGTAATGATTGAATTGTAAATATTTACCAAACCTATAATAAAACATACCAAAGGTCTTTGATTGTTGTGTCATAGTTGATATCCTTATCTTCAAAAACCTAAATAACCACTGATAACAAATGTCAATATAATACAATCATTCTGTCTCTTCTCTTTTCTGTCTGTCACCTACACTAAAAATTCAAAGCAGGTTTACTTAAATGGCAAAATGCCACAACTCAAAGTCTCCAGATTTGCCACTGAATGTCAATTGTTAGCTTTTGACAAACCTAAAGGTAGTCATAAGTATTCCTTTGAAATCAACAACTGAAAATTGACCTCTTCTCTGATCCATGACATTTTTTTCTGCATACCGGTAGGTGTAAACCTTTAATATTCGACTTCAACAAAGTCTGTTATCTTTTATTAAATGGTTCTGACCTACCCAGGTAGCTACTAAGTTCTGAGAGTTTTCTAAAGCCTCCAACTGAGTACTACAATTACTTTGTAGCTCACAACTCTAAGTATAGGTATCAAGATACCTCCTTGTTAAACTTGTTATTGTAACTCATATAATCTCCAGCTCAAAAATAATAGTCTTCATTCCACAATATTCTGTATTTATACAGACTGACCGGAGGAATATTTATTTTAAAAAGAAATATCCACAGGTTTTTGTTTTCCCTGAAAATGTCATTGTTGTATGAAAGCATATTAATTCTGATGGTTTAGCCGGATAGGCGATACCATCTTTTGAATACTAGCATCATGTGTCAAAAAAACAAATTGAAAAAAAATTATGACAAAAGAAAGCGAAATTGAAATTTCCCATTGTGAATTTCACATAATAAAGTGTGTTGTGTACTGATCCTGATACTGAGAGCAGCCACTAGCAAGCTAACTGAAAACTCTTTTAAACTTCAGCTAGACAATTTAACTTACGTTCAGACCTTGAACTTTAATAGTGGTTACATCCTATATTTCATCTGCTGAGTGTCAGAAGGGCATTAACTCCTATACTTTAACTCTACAATAATGCCCTTTTGACTCTAAACAGGCAGTTTTCACGCTTCATGCATCCCTGATCAATTACGATGAATTCCACAAACATTTATTCATTTTTGACTTTGTCACCACCACCAAATTCCTTCCTTTTCCATGTGAAACTGGCAATGCCAAGAGTGCAAGATAAACACCTGACTTGAGTTCATTTCTATTTGCTAATCTCACCCGTTTCAAGTGGGTATGCTTCTATTCAAGAGCCCACGTAATACCGTTTGGCAACAATTTGCAACAATCTGCTCAAATTCTGCCGATCAAACCTCTTTATTTTCCAGACATTGCATTCAAAGGTGCAAGTAAGGTGCCATGACGTCTGCAAATGGAGCAATTTTGGGACGTTACGGGCGAAAAATTACCCACTTATACTCCAAAAACAGGTAACCTGGCAACGGCAATCCCCCATAATAAGTTTATCTCAATGTACAATGTGCACAGGTTGAAAGGAACTATTGGAGCAAAACATGGGATTGTCTCCTAAAAGATAAGAGTAAAAGAGTGTGGACTTATTTTGCTTACATCCGATATTTACACTCTGTTGGATTCTGTTGATATTTTCTTTTCTAAAGCACTCTGGTTTGATAAACAATTTCTTTTTGGTGGTGGTTATTTTGGCCGATTCAAACATTCATATAAAATATATGAAGAAAGAGTCAGAGAGACAACATTTGTCATATGTGTACAACTTTTGAGTTTTCTGGTATATCAAATAATGCTCAGGTATATGTAAACATATGTATAAACCTAGTAAAGTAAACCTTTATATACAGTATGTCAATATTCGATTCTTATCAAATGAAAGTATTGATTGAACATGTATGAACGACTCTTAAAACATGAATTATTACCCAAAAGATCTTTTCTTTTGGCAGTCATAGTTATTTCGATTTAAAGGTGTATTGCTTACCTTGACTGGTTGAAGATATGGAACTGTTTATTCCTTCTTGGATTGAAGACCACGATCACACAGCTGCAGAAAAGCAAGAGGTAAAGAGTAAATAAAGTAATGATTAATTGTACATTCAAAATTTCAAATGAATAGCTAAATCATGGACAGAGGGCATAGAGAGCAGAGAGAGGGAGGGAGAGAGAGAGAGAGAGAGAGAGAGAGAGAGAGAGAGAGAAATATAGAGAGATAAAGAGAGAAAGATAGAGAGAGAGATAAAGAGAGGGATGTCTGGACATGTATATTTGTTTTTTATGAACCAACCACATGTGGAAATAAACTAAACTTGAAACTTGATCTATTGACTCAGACTAAATATCTATATTTTTATTATCAGAATAAATACTCATGCAATCAACAAAATAATACATACACAGTACGCTGACAAAAGTGGAAGAAATGTCAAGACAAATGAATTTCCGATAAATACACGAAAATGATGATAATTACTGCATCCCAACAAATATGAATGCAATCAAGCCGGGAAGGGGGAAAGTCTATTAGAAATATGCAGATGTTTCTAATTTCAACATCAAATCATCTGCAGAAAGCACTGATCAGGGTCAATCTCTGGGCATATCAGATCGTATTACCCATTCCATTTTCAATCCCATGTACAATATCATCTCAATATGTGAAACACTGGCTACATGTACGTTCACAGGGTACCGTCATGGTTTTAAACTTTAAGTTTTAATAGCGTAACTTTGAAGTTATAAACAACGATCCACTAACAAAGACGAGGGTTCACACAGGGCCAATACAACGATTATTCAAGGGGGGGGGGGAGCAATGTACAAGCTGGTGTAACCTCAAAGTTAATTGCGTCCACACTGCACATAACTTTGAGTGAGGACCCCCGGCTGCTTGTAGTTATCACGCTAACCTTAAGATCTGTCGTGGTTGTAACTTTGAGTTATTAACTGAAAGTTTCGTAACCACAAACTGTCTGCATGGTCCCTAACTACATATACAAAATAACTTTGAAGTTTGAAACCAAGACCTAAACTTAATGTTAATGGCTGTTCATGTGAACCTCACTAAATTGAGTTTAGAGAATATTTGTCACACATTGAATCTTCTGCTTCATTCCTACACAGTATGAAGCTTGACAACTTTTTTTGCAATCCACTCATGCTTGTATAATGAGAAAGTTTCATATGATGATTCAAACACCTTGCTACCTTTATCACAAGTGAAATTAGCCACACGTCATGGACTCGACCTTCTCAGTTTCCCCTTTGAATGCAGACCTTTAAATTTGACTTTTTTTTAATTTTGCCCACAGTTTACCTCAAGGGTGCATTCCCACACACTCCATGAATCTGCAACAATGAATCGTTCAAACAGAATAACTTGACTGTCACACTTCTCTCATACAATGCACACTGTTTGCACAGCACTTCATCACCTGTGCCACAACAATGAATGTGGGTTGACTCTTGTCAACGAAATATCTCCTCCTGAAATGGGCTTGATCAAGCAACTACGACAACACAAATAAACTTTCAGACATGATTCTTTTCATATTTTCATGAAATTCTTTCATATTTGATACTTACATGTATGTGTACATGTACATTTCATTACTGACTATTAAATAACCATTTTTGTTGTCTTTTAAAATTTTCATCAGAAAATTGATTCATTTCTGCCTTCCTCACCATTAATTTTGACACTGATAGTTTTAATGATCACTCATGACAAATGTTGATAATACAATACAAAAAGAGGTAATGCATACATGTACTATGTACATTAGTATACTACCATATTGTATGCACACTATTCAGGCCAAGTAATTATCACTTTTCATTTAAGTTAAGGTAATACAAAGTTTTGGTAATATTTCAAATAGCGCCTACGGCCATACAATGGTAGCTGCCACCATGAAAATCTCGGAATATGCAGTTCTGATATATAATTTCCAAACGGGAGTAGAAAATCGGTCGATTTTAGTCAAGAAACATTTTTTTGAAGCTAAATTAATATCAATCTTGAGAGGGAGGCTCAGGGAGCTATACAACATAAAGAGTTTATTATTTATAATTTCATCACTTTAGACTTGATTTCAACCGCGACAATGATCACTGAATATTGTAGGATCGCATATGCTTCCAATATGTTCATTTAAACCAAATTCATGACCCCATTCCAAAACTTTGTATTACCTTTAAAGTCCTTGCATAGTGCATACAGTGTATATCAATGATGGCATGTTAGGAGCTGCCTGGAGTTTCATGCAAAAAAAAATCACCCAATAAAACTCACTAATAATTGCCGGATATTTGACCCAATTCTCTGTCTCAAAAGGATAGCAAACTTACAAGTACACTGTCAGAAAACATTCAAGGGATAATATCAGGCCCATTTACTTTTGCTCCATATTTATAAAGCCCTTCAGGCAACATTCTAAATGGCAGGTGACACTCACTAGTTTTTGCATGCCTATACATGATTTATACAAATATACATGTAGGCCCGATTTCACAAATGGTTTAAACCCTCATTTACATGTACATAATCCATGGTTTAAAAATTAGCACAAAATAAGCGTACCTTGCCTTGCGCTTGTCTAATATTGGACCTCTGACTGTGTCACACTTATTTTGCGCTAAATCTAGACCATGGGTTATGTAAATGAAGATTTAAACCATGGGTTAAATTTAATCCTCCTTCGTGAATTTGAGCCATAATGTTTAAAATTTTAAACTATTAAAAGCATTGAAATAATGAAATGTGCTTCCTCATATGTATGATTGTAAGCTGTATTCATTGCATATTGATATAGAGGGGGCACCAATATCATGGGGGGGGGGCAGTAGTCTTACTCAGAGGATGAAATGCAAATTAAAAAGGCTATTAATTAGGGGGATTAGGGTGGTGTAGGAGGAGATTGTAGCATTATCTTTTCATGGTTCCTTCCCCCTCTTCCTTTCCTTTTTACTTTTCCTCTTCTTCACCTTTAGATAGGGGTGCATGTGCCCCTGTAGTTGCGCCATAACCTCTGAATATCATGAGCAAAATATAAAAATGACCTACATTATGCAGTTCAAGGTCACAGTTGCCTTCAAGGTTAATTACGTACTTTGTCTTAAATACGATCCACCTGTTGTACCCTTCAATATGAAAAGTACTGAGGAAAAACAGAAATTGCCAACAGTAATAAGACAAAAAATAACTACATCCACCTATCTAGTAGTCCACTTTAATAATTTGATTGCCAAATGAAGAAGTTTGTAGTCAATTGTCATAACAGGTAACGATGTGCTGTTAGGGTTCCTTAGTGTACATCTGACAGGATGAATTTGGTTATAACTTTCATAAAAATTGATTTTAATCATTCTAAACAGCATAAAAATTGATTTTAATCATTCTAAACAGCATAAATATTATGTTTTTGTTCAGATGAGTTCCGTTGGAAATTGTCCAGGAAAAGTGAAATCTTCCTCATTGTAACTGTAACCATTTTTAATTTCCCCACTTTTTTGTTCACCCTTTAAAAATCATATTAATGGACACCAAAAGACTGTCCTAAGAACAAGCCACATACTAGTAATGATTGCTGTTTACATACAGGTAAATATGCATAGATGCTGAAGAGGAACTAAATTTTTGCAAACACCACATATATTTAGTATAATTTGTATATGAGCAAAAATAAACATATGTACACAAAAACATGAGGGTAAAAACATTTGAACTTCATGGATGTAATATCTAATATCTGGGCTGTTGCCAGATAGCTCTGCAGTGTTTACAAAACAAATCCTGAGCAAAGAGAAGGACTACATGTACCATGGTAGGTATTTAAAGTTAAATTAATAATGGCTTTTAATAATGCATCAATTTGGGCCAACTTGACATTTCAATGTTGCAAAAACTTGTGTGTAATTTTCATTCATTCATTCATCCATTCAAATGTCAAAGTCACACAATAAGCCTGCACATGATAATGCGAGCGCTCTTTAAAGCCTTAGGGTGATATAACTCATTATGTCAGAGATCAGATAATGGACTCAATGGAGATCTGAATAAATATTACATCTCGTCAGCTGAGATGTGAAGGATTAAAAAGCATGATGGGATAATGATACCGGCCGTCTTGTCCAATTATTCTCTTCTTTCCATTGTGTTTATTTTTTTCTCTTAATCTTCTCTTTCTCCCTCTTCTCCCGCCCTCTCTCCTTCTCTCTTCTTCTTTACTTGTATATCTCTTCTTTGTGATTTCTCTTCTGCTATTTCTTCTTCTCCTTATTTTTCATCTTCCTTCTCTTCTTCTTCTTCCATATCCTCTTCTTCTGTATTCTCTATTTTCTTTCTCTTCTTCTCCCTTCTTCTCTCATTTTTTTTCTTCTTCCTCTCTTCTTCTTACTTACAATTGCATATTACATATATATATAAATATCAGTAATACAATGTAACAATCATCAACAGGAACAGTCTCACACACTTTCGGAAAGGGTGTACTCGCATCCCGGTGCATTGTATGCGGTACACTACTATACAGAATAGCATTTTTAGGTATACAGGTATATAATGAAGCTTGATTTACATATAGCGTGGGATACAACTGAATGAAAACATGTAGGCCATCAGTGCAACTTGCATGTAATTACACAATGAATTCTTGGTTTAGGAAACCACCAAACTGACTTTATATGGTAAAGTATTCAACCGCGGAAAGAGCTAGACCAACGATAAACAGACTCCAGCCCACTCAAACAATGTCCTTCCCATAAAAAAGGTAGAATGTCTCTCCCTAAAAGCTCTGATTTTATATGATTTTAAGTCCACCCAAACCTTCTGTGCTTGTTAATGGTAAAGCATAACAATAAAATTGAGAAGCTTCGTAACACAAACACACAGTTAAAGATAAAGACCAGTTCTGGTCATGCGATTGCATTGTGAAAGAAACGTTGTGGAATCGATCAGAAAAGGTTGATCATCTAGCATATAAGTATTGGTGTGTACTGCAAGGTTCTGGAATCATAAAAATAATAAGAAATTTGGCCCAGTCTTGGTAAAGTTACAAGCACTGTACACAGAAAGATGTATATGGGACTACGCGACCACGTGCGCGATATCTATTTGGTCCCAATAGATATAATAATTTCAATATTAATATATATCAATTAGTAGGCGGTTTCCCGACTTTCCTAGCAAAATTTGTATCATCACGTATTAGTCAAAACATATTCTTTCACATGATTGGTAATGAGAGCTTCCATTTCATTTTTTTGAGAGAGGGGCCTTTCCAAAACTGGTCTTTACCTTTAACGAGGTTCACTCCACAGGTACATGTGTATCTTGAATGGTGCTTCTAAAGAATGCTTATGAATCTTCAAGTATGGGATTTGAGCTCTATTTTTACACATTCCCTTAATACATGTATATCCTTCATGGTCTATAGATTGGACTGGGTCTGAGACACAACCATGCCCCATGCAGTGGAGTAATCACCTGCTACTGGTACTTCTTCAAGTATATTAGAGAAAAGATATTGCTCTGCAAGCACAGAAAACACAATAAACAAATGGGCTGGGGAGTGGGGAGGACAAAAAGGCAGCCAGTAATTGGTATCTAAACAGGTCCACAACTACACATCCCTTCATTCTGTAAAAGTAGATCAGCTGACGATCGATGTACTGTACAATATAGGCTACTTGATCCAACAGATTTTTGAAATGCATGTATATTTCATTTGACAAATAATGTACATCCGGAGTATCTGTATGACATATTTTAATGAATGTTAACCTATAAAACACAGCTCTGAAATATTAAAATATAAATATTCTGAAAGTGCATACTACATGTACATTATCCCAATTTTAAAGAGCACATTATAAAACACGAAGGAAAGTAGAAAATAGTGCTTTGCCTCATGACCAATTTACAGCATTGAGCATATTATGCATGTACAGTACATATGTAGCTAATCATATCTGAAATAAATAGGAGCATCAAGGTCTCTTAAAGATACTATGTCCCTTTTGCAGCCAACATCAAATTCTGTAGAACTTTGCAGGAATTATGAATATGTCATGTATGTCCTATCTGTGAAATTTAAACGTTAGCAATGTCCTAATATTCAAATTATGCAAGGAAACCCGTTTACTTCATAGACTTCACTGTCAGACACTGTTGAGTGACTGACTGGCCTTTTCATCTTTGGTAATAACATACATAAAATGAGCTGTAAAGGGTACATGAGCATTTGTCTACATCAATAACCCACTTCTTGTAATGGCCAAAATTAAACTGATTGAATCTTTGCGCAGCATAAAACGTACGACCATTCGGTACAATGGTCTGAAAAATCAGACTATTACTTACTGGCTCTATAGCTCCTAAGTCGATTCGACAACTAATAGTCGTTATTTTCCCACTTGAAGACATTTTCAAGCCCCCCTTTTTTAGGGAAGTTCTAAATTAGTATTATCTTTCAAATGCCATTGGAATTTAACCTTTTCATTTTTTTGGCCTGCAAATGGGACATAGTACCTTTAAAAGCCTTCACATTTAGAAAAGAAAAAAAAAGTGCTTAAAAAGTTGGACAGACCAAGAAACTGCCTACTTGCAATTGCAGGTCTTCATGTTCAGTGAAATCCATAGTTTTTATTTCTTCACTAAAAAAAGTGGGTAATTTAATCCAAAGATATGCACTTGTGCATGATCTTCAAAACTATCATGTATCTAGATTTTAGGAAATGCTACAGGTTCAGTTATTTTAAGCCTCTCTCTCCCTTGGTTCCTGTTGACTACTGTTGGGTGTAACATGTATGACACATATGACCCTCTCGTTGCTGACTGACTGATGTCACAGGCATGCTCTAACATGAAGTCTACAATGTAAATACTATTTTGCAGTGAAAAAGCCAGATAACAAACAAACACATTTAGGCGGAAATATGGAGAAATTGACCCTGTTCACTTAGTGTTTTTGTATGTTTTCACTGGTTTTGTAGTAACTTTGTACCATAATTGTTTGAAATTTAACAAATGTGCATGTATGTGTATATATATCATTATATCCTTTCTACGAATGTTCATGAGTTTTCTAAATACATGATTGGTCAATTGGTGGTCACGTGATAAAATATAATTTCACTATTAAAAACAAGTCTCTGCCAGAGCTCCGAATATTTTCCACTATTTTTTCCTTGGCAGAACGGCGCATGCTCTCTTTGAGATTTTCAGGTAGATAAGCATTGTGACATCACACGTTCAATCAAAAGTAATGCGCAATTATAGCACGTCTTATTAAATGCGCGTTAATATAATCGTGCGCAGGTTGACATGAGAATAAATTGTCATTGTCATTGATAGCGCTTTAAAAACCATATGCCAGCCAATCATTAAGTCCAACGTTGACCTTATACACTGATCTTTAAAGGGATTTTTCAACATTGGTGTCAATTCGGTTCGGATCGTAAAGAAGGGATATAAAACAAATATACCAAGCATTTACATGTAGTTCGTAAGAATAGTGGAAATTATATATCTTCGGAAGGACTGGCAATAGCTACTATATTTTCCTCGGGGCTTTGCCCCTCGGAAAAATAGTACTATGCCAGTCCCTCCTCAGATAAATAATTTCCCACTATTCTTTCTCACAGCTTTGTATATTTGTATACTACCCATGCAAATCAATATGAAAATTACAATTGCACATGTACATGTACATGTACATGTAATGTAATACACAGTAAATTGATTGATTATTGTTTATTCAACCCATACGTCTAGGGCTACATATATACAGGAATGAGGTTATTTTCTGATTTTCTACTTTGAGAGTAAGATTTCTTTGGAAATCAAAAAGGTATAATTTGTCATCCATGTTTGCAGGACAGTTTCCCAGGGTAAAATTGCTCTTCATTCCCAGGTATTGTTTTCCTGTTTAATAGAACAAAGTACAAACCTACTTTCCTACTTTCCCAATGAAACTGGACCAAAGGGCAACTTGGTATTAACTACAATGACAAAGAGTAAGAAAAAGAAAAGGTACATGTACATACAGTATGTACAGTACAGCTCGGGTCATTGTTTGACCAATAAATCAGATCAAGTACTTAGAACAGAGAAGGACAGTACTTGGTTGGGTAGTGCCAATTTTCATAAGGGGATGCAGAGCAAACCAAGAGCACAGGGAAGAGCTTCGATCTTATGACGCACCAAGCACCAAGAAGGCCATAAAAGAAATGCCTGAAGAAATTGACTCCAGATCGAAGTAGTAAGCTGGACTTGGCTACCTACGTCACTCTGTCCACACAAACAAATCAAGGGACTGAGAGGTAATTCCTTTTCAACTCCAGTGAAATAAAAAGAACGGATTATTGATTTTGGTCTCATCATCGCACTGGGTGATCTTACTGTATGTTGTCATAGAGAAAGAGATGACCATGCTTGATGGCCCCAATAAGCAAATTGTAATAACTAATATAAAAAGTTAAGAAAGAAAGTTAAAGGCAAATTTTACAACTTTAAAAGTTTAAATAGAGTGATATAAGATTCTTTACTGTGTGCAGCAAGAAAACAAATACTAAGTTTTTTTCCTGATTCTACTAGAATGATATTTTAAATACAAATGCTTTGCCAGGAATGATAAGCCTACAAGTACAACCCTATGTTCAAAGTATAAACTACAGAAAACCTTTTAGAAATTCTCAATAGTACCCTTGATATGACTATGAAAGGACTATAGGCTGCATAGCCCTTCAAAGATTACCAGAAGAAGAAGAAGACAATAAAGTCTTTTAACTCACATTTTGTACTACTAATATCAAGTTATACATGATATGATGTATCAAAGTGGAAAATAAATTTGGGATGTATTTTTTAGCAGATGATATGAAATCCTTGATTAAACATGATTTTCTATTCTTTCACAGCATCATAAAGGTCTCTTGAAAATTATATTGGAACATGTGGGGAAAAAATGACTGAAAGAATGTGATACAGGATTGTGACTTTGACTAAACTTAGCAACTTGTGTATGCGTAGTTACTGTGGCATGTTGCTTCCTGTTATACAAATATTTCATCACATTCTGAGATACTAATTGATATATAATTATATATAAAACCACAGACCATGACTAAAACGTGCCAAGAATCAAGCAGTAGGCCTACATAAAAAAATTAAAAAATCTATGACTCATGATCTGGTGACAAATGAACCACTGTCAATTTCTTACACTAAACAAATTACTTTACTTCAACCCTACAGGTTAACCAAACCCTACACAAACATAACCATTAAGTTACCCCTCAACCTAACCTATAAAAAAGTTAAACCCACTTGCAAACCCATTCCCAAATCTTTGAAGAATTGAGCCAAGAGCAATAGTCACAGCAGGACAGCAGCACCTATCCTATCATCAAACTGACAGTTAATCCTCTTTTCTTTATCTGAATTTGTTTATAACTTTATACGTAGTCTCATTCTTAGTATGTCATTTCATGATATTGCCTGATATTGCCTTTGCGCTTTGCCACACTGAAGGTCAATAGCAAGTCAAAACATGTATAATTTGTGTTTTGATATGAGTACATACTATAACATAGTACATGCAGTACATACGCAGTTACTACATGTATGACAACCACCAGATCGTTCTTCTTTCTCCATTTCATACATGTACTGTACATGTACATTGTATGTAGTTATCCGAAATAAAAGTTCATGACAAATTACATGTAGCCTGATAGGCTCATGGCAACAAGCTGAGATGATGTAATGGTCTGCTTTTGATCAAAATTACGTTACTTATTTACTACTGAAAAAATAGAAGCATTTTTTATTTTACGAGTGGTTCGGTATCACAAAGTTTTTTGCCCCGAAAAACGGCAGTCGTTTATAAATCGTATAATTTTTATGTGATTTTGCGGTGAACCTCATGCGCAGGCTATATTGTTTAGAACCAGTAACCTGAACGACGAGCAAATATGACGTTACCATTTCGGAACTCTATAAGGTTCCATCAAAGTACATGAGGCAGGAAGAGTTTGTTTTCACAAACCAGCTGCATGTACATATGTATGCAATGATTGCAATCCTCCATGGGACAGTGCCACTGTATTGATGCCATTGTTACATCATTTTGTTTTGTGTTGTTTTGTGTTCTTTCTTTTTATTGAGGAATTTTATTCAGGGTGGTTTGTACATAAATGTAACAAAGCTCTTTCTTAATAAATGACCATTATTTACAATTTGACATACACCAGCAGGTGGCATTTTATACAAACCTTCAAAAAGGAATAACACAGTACATGTTATGTACAATTGTACATGCATTATTGTAGCAAGAACCTTCCATTGATTTTCCTATTCAAGAGTCGTAAATCTTTGGCTCATGTGGACAAAACACTCTCCATGGTCATTAGGAGTCCTTTAGCTCATTGACCAGAAACCATTAATGAGAAGGCCAACAAAAGGACTACCGGGTACACACATGTACATTTAGAAGAGCTCATTCTACTTGAATGAAGCAAAATGTTACTTCATTAACACAGGGCTACACCCAAAACTATTTTCCACTGGGTGTTCAATGTGAAATGTCACAAGTTTCTGTATATGGTGCCTCTTTTTGAATTTCCTTCTTTTTTTTTGGGAGGAGGGGTTGTAATTAAAATGTTGGGGCCCATGTCATGTGCACCAGATCAGATGCCAGGTGTTAGCATTGAGCCCTGGCATAAAGGAAGAACTTTTAAGTTCTCATAATGAGAAAGAGAGGGAGAGGGAGAGCGGGAGAGAGAGAGAGAGAGAGAGAGAGGGAGAGAGAGAAAGAAGGGGAGGGAGGTGGATTCAGGGAGAGAGACAAAGAGGGTGAGAAATGAGAGTAGGGACAGATAGCTACAGGCAAGGAGAACAAGAATTTAGAAATGGCCGATTCCAATTTAAAGACTTTAAAAAAAGAGAGAAAACTTCATAAAATAGCAAGTTCTGCCCCATGATCATCAAAAGTACAGTGTAAGCATACAATGGAAGGGCAACATTTCAGACTTCATCTGATGTCAACACACTATTGGAGGTCTTGAGTATTTGAATTGGACGAAATGTGATCCCACAGTGTTGCTGTGAGCTCTGCGTGAAGGTGCAAGCTGAAATATTATTCCATTTTACACAGGTCACCCCTGATTAAATGGCTCTAGCAGATCACAGCCCACGAACAGCTATTACGCATTCCTTAATCATAATGAGTTCAGGTCCACGGCCAGTCAAATAGTCTTGCTCACATGATGCAAAAACTTGTGCCCTGTACGTAAAACTTTTAATTGGAGGAAATTTGTTACTAGTTGGTATTACTGTAATATTTTTCATTCTATCCAGTTGAACAGGGTATAACTACATGTACGTGCACAATACATGTACATGTAATAACGATAGGCCCACATTATACATGAATATAATGCTCTTAACTCAAATTTAGTTTTGAAGGTATTCAATTTTTTTTTAAAGGCATCAAAAGAAAATGTATCTTTTTATATTCAGTTTGCTATACTGGTAATTGGTAAACCCAATGACAATGTAAATTATGATAAACTTAACTTTGCGTAGCCTGTAGCCTGTAGTGTAGGGAAATAGAAGTGTATGATGTAGTCAGGGTGCATGCTATTTGTTTACTGAGTTTTCCCTACCATAGACCTACAAATGAACATGTACACAAGGAATATATTGGGGGACAGATTATTTCATGTCAGTTTTCACTTTCTGTGCAAAATTATGAAACATAAAAAAATTAATCCCTTTAGAACAGATCTGCTAGTTTCTTCCCTGAACTGAGATTATCTGGGTAAATACTGTAATGAAGAATTGTAAGCCTCAGCATCTCTCTCTCTCTCTCTCTCTCTCTCTCTCTCCCTCTCTACTTGATGACAATACATGCACACTGTCCTACTGTCAGCTACAAATGTACTAATATTTGTTATAACTACATGTAGGCTACTTGGATCTGATTAAAAATGGAAATATATTCACACCCCAGGCCACAGACTGACAAATGATAGATAGGTACTGTAGACTACGTGTACATGTGGTGAACTTCGTATGAGCCTCGATGAAGTTTTCAAACTTTTGTGGCATTATGGCATACAGGGCATTTACAGACGCAGACTACATCTGGTTTCCAGACCACTTCCTGGTGAAGTCATTTTGTTTACCAAAAAATGTCATATCAAGACACTATTGCTTGTTGTTGGGTGATCTCGCAATTATTTATTTGAATGGAAAAGTACAGATGCTGTGATGCATGGCCTGGAATACTCATGTTTTTTAAAAATAATTTTCTCCAAGCAATTCTTTTTACTTCTATAGAGAAGACAGAGAAAACTAGGATTATGGTAAGCGTACTACAAAAATAGTTCTTAAATCTTCAAAGATGCAGTTAATGAATAATTGGAGGAAAATAATCCTAAGTACTTTGATACCTACATGTACATAATCATGCAGACTACTATCTACCCTAAATTAAGGTTTTTTTTATAAATATAAATGAATTAAACTTTTTTCATCAAGGACAGCTGAGCAGCTCTTTAGATGCTTGCAGGAGTCATTTTAGTAAGGAAACAGCAAAGAGCTCTCATGTATGTTGAGTTCAACTTGAGTACTGTTCATATGATTTACATTTACTCCCCTGTAGCTTCCCTTCTTGATTTCACAATCATTAGACATGTTCGAGTCTGGGATAAGCTTTTATGAACAATGGATCTGATTTTGGTACAACGTTAAAGGGGACAAAACAAACTGCACACTGCTACATCTGCTTCAAATGGATTCTGGCTTACTAGGCACTAGGGAGTAGGGACAACTCAGACTCAGTGGAAAATAATGGCAGAGGATTGCAAATACTTGTGTTCAAAGCTAGGCCACAAACTTCAAATGTAACTAACTGAACTGTACTATCAATCTTGTCCAACTGCAGACTTTCGATCCCCTACATGTATACTCACCCAGCAACATATGCGACATGACCTGTGTTTGGGTCACAGGTCAAAGTACAATTGTCCTTTACAGTTAATCCAAGTACTCTTTCCAAGGTGACCTGTGGCAAATGTTAAAATAGAAATAGAAGTTAATTAAACTTTGATTTGCACTTTTATCCTACAACAATTCTACATGTATACTGTATACATGTAGGTACTACACACTAGGTAAGATTTGTCTTCTGTGAAACATGGTGATATAATGATATGGTTATACATAGTCTACATGTAAATGTACTATCACCAAGTTTGAAGATCTAGTCACTATGAACATGACGGACAAAGAAAGAGGACAAAATATACAATTCCTCATTCTACCCTCAACAATTGCTGTGGTAGACAAAGGAACATCCCTTCACTGCTATTATGTAAAATAAGTAGAACAGGTGAATATGCATGTGACACCTTTTCTACACATTTTTACATAATAGCAGTGAAGGGATGTTCCTTTGTCTACCACAGCAATTGTTGAGGGTAGAATGAGGAATTGTATATTTTGTCCTCTTTCTTTGTCCGTCATGTTCATAGTGAGTGGTTCTTAAGATATCTCAATAACAAGAAAGCGGGATGGACGGATAGACTAACGGACAACCCAAAAACATAATGCCTATGGGCTATGGCACCACCTTTGGCGGGCGGAGGCATACAAAAAAGAATGTCATTGTCAAATTCATTCAAACACATGTATGCTCGCAAAACAGCAGATTAAACAACCATTCATTGACAGAGCTTAAGTTTATTAATAATCAAATGCATTCTCAGTCACCCACAACCTGGCTTGAGGTTGATGGAAAACTGCAATTCACTATTTTGACCTTTAAACAACTAAAAAACATGATAAAGGAAAAGAAGAAGAAAAGAACTAAGCTAAAGATGCAAAGCCAATACTATACTCTATAGACTAGGCCTAAATTAATATTATATCAATCATTCAATTTCAAAGAACTAAACAAATAAACAATCACGTAATAAAGTTTAATGAAAATATCTAAATATCAAAATTATGATAAAGGTCTAATGAAATACAATTTACAAATGATAATTATTAATTAAGATTAAGAATGAAAGACGTTGTCTCACTTTTTGACTCAATGCTTTGTGTTTTCTTTTTCCTGGTCCTGTTCCACGAACAACAATGCGATTTTTCCTTTCTCCAACCGCTAGCGAAGATGGCCGTTGATTACTCATTTTGATATTTAGATTAAAAATTCGAGTCAAAAGTGTTCTAAGTCATTGCCAGATTCCAATGCCACTCCTCCAAAAAGATGGTGATCCAACTGCGAATCTGAGCTGTGTTGCCTTTCGGGTGTTGTGTTGGGAATTGCCGGAGACCTACACAAACGTAACCAGCAGCCAGCGCCCATTCAACGGGGATCCCGCCCGATGGGCACCCGTCCGTGAATATGCACGAAAGGGGTTATTCTCGATCTCCTGAAGTCCGACAGCCACACATTTTCGCGACAAACTACTCGTCCTGCGATATCGGGTACATTAAATATATTCCAAATGATCTCCTTCAATCAGAAAGTATTCTGTCTTTTACGTTTTTCAAAGTATTTTCGCCAAATTTTACGACACAGCTTGACATATTCCGATGAGCGACGACTGCTGCTGTCGCATGAAAATATTACGTTCAGACGAAATTTTGCCGATAGGCATGATTGGCCACATGAGGAAATTAGGGTCAATAGCTGGCCAATTATCTTCGAGCTCTTGTAAACTCCGCCCCATGAACCCGGAAGTAATATGTCTTTACTACCGGCGTCTGCTGCATCTGCTGCTAGCTGTATATGTAAACAACACTAATACTAGACCCACATATCTGGGCCATTCGCATAGTAGACATAGCTAACCTATACTGCATGTTGCCCGTAGAAGGGTTCGATTACATGAAATCATATATACCCCTTTAAGTATATAAGTTTCTTCTATGCCCTGACGTACTAGAAGTGTGCAATTGTGCAAATGAAACACACACACAATGTTATTTGACAGGATACTGGGTGCTTCGAAAAGAGTAGCAAACTATATCAGTCCAACTCCAGTTTTTACAAGTGGCACAGTCGACAAACTGACTGGAAGGAATGTGTTTTTCAAGGCTGAAAACCTGCAGAAAACTGGCTCTTTCAAGATTCGAGGAGCTCTAAACGCCGTGAGTAGATTGTCATATTGAGCGACTACGAGAGTATGAATGATGCATGATGGAGGGCCACAACACAAACAAGATGCTGGTGATGATGGCCGGTGATGATGATGATGAAGATGATGATGAAGAAGAATTAGAAGAAGATGATGATGATGAATTGATGATGATGATGAATGATGATGATTAATGTGGTGGGGATGATGATGATGATGATGATGATGATGAATATTGTGAAAGATGATGTGATGTATTTAAATATAAGATTTTCAAAAATTGGTAGATTTTTTCTTTTAAAACATAAAACTATGAAATTATCCTACTTTTATAATACTATGAAGAGGATGCATGATTTTAGAGAATAATTTGTAAAAGGTTTTGATAATATATATAATATTTTTAAAGAGAGCTACCCACATGTATATGTCATTCCCAAATGGTTTTAATTCATGCAAGATAGATATACCCTATACTATACAATTATGATCTAGTTTTATCATACAAATATATATGTATCATACATTATTTTTGTATTTGGTATGAGAAAATTGTGTGTGTGGTGGATACCTTGAAGAAATATTCAAATGAAGAAGAAGTACACATAGGAATTGGTGGATTAGACAATACTACACAAATTCAGCTTCAACTTTTCAAAACCTTTATAAATGTTGAAAAATCAGAATCTGAAAATGTCATCCTTTGTGAATCATGTCTTAAAATCAATCATTTTCTATTGTATGTACTCTACATTTTATAGGAGGATGTTATGTTATTCAATTTATTTCACACAATTGCAGGTTAAAAGGTCTATTTCTACTCTTCATTTTAACTTGTATTTATTAAATTGTATTTATTATTATATTGTACAGTTGTATATTGTTAATATTGTATTTTTAAAATATTATTTGTCAAAGATTGCAGTTCAGCCATCTGACTGTGATGATATGTTTAGATAAACCTCGACTGAACTGAATGAAAGATAAGGCCTAGTATCGGAATTTTAAAAATGAGGTCTATTGGGTTTATTTTCAGGATGCTTTGCCATGCTGTTTAAAGAGTGATGTAGGCGTATTATTAAACAATATTGGTTATTAGCACCGGATTTAGTTGCTAAGTCATTATGTAGAGGTGTCGTGGTCGAGTGGATACGTCACTGGACTGTGGATCACAAGGTCCACAGTTCGAGTCCCGCCGCGGCACTAATGTCCTTTGGCAAGACATTAATCTACAATAATTCCTGGAAATACTAGAGCACCGTGATGGCAGCCATGCTAAAGCCGGGGTAATAATTGCGGAGCTCCAGGAGTGTCAAGTCTGACAGATATGAGCACTGTATACAAGAACCCACTATTATTATAGCATGACTGTAAATTAATGCAAATATAGTTAGGGTTATAATAATGAGTAGATTTGGATTAGGGTAAGTATTAATGTTAGGGTTAGGACATTACAGGACACCATTACATATAGTTTACATGATCTTGTTTGTATAGTTTATGCCTAAGATGAACAACATGTCAGTGATTTTTTTTTTAAACAAAATTATTTAGAAAAATTAAACCCAAATGAAATATACAGTGGTATGAATAATTGATAAATGAATAAAAAATAATAATATTAAAATCAATATTGAAAATGAAATGAAAAGTTTTACTACATGAGTTTTATTTATATCCAAGTACATGTATGCTGTACCTAAATATGAAACTGTTGCTTTTTACCATTAGCTATAGGATTTAAGGCAATACTTAAAAGACTTCATGGGTTTTACTAAATTATCTGAAAATATATTTAATAGGTTCACCAGATTTATAAATAAACCACAAAGTGTGAAATAAGGAGGCTAAAAAGGGAGATGTCCATCAGTCCATGGCAGTAGCCACAGGATATGAGTCAGAAATCATAGAAAAAGGAAATCCAAGATGCACAAATTTTAATCTCCCAAACTGTAAAAGGGATGTCAGCTGACAATGATGTTAATAATTATATTCATGATATAGATTGAAGAAATATAACAGTTTCAAATTGTGGTAATTTTATTTTGAAGATACCTTAATAGATTAGATATGATAAAAATAAAATAGGCAATAATCATGTCAAGGAGTTATTTTTGCTGAGGCCTATTAGCTTTTGTAAATGGTATGACATATATCACTTATTTGTTATACCATAGGTTTTAGCTGGCAGAGGGGAGGAGGGGGGTTGCTCTTCTCTAGAATTAAACAAAAATCACCAATTTTGTTAAGTTAAAGAGAGTTATTTGTCAGGTCAACAATACACACAACCGATTGACCAATTCCTATGCTCTATGCACCTATTCTTGTTTTGCACCCCATTATGTTGAAAATTCTGGCCACACCTCTCCCCCACAGCATTGAGTTTATTCCCTTAATTCTGGTCCCCATTATACGACATTGCAAACAAGGAACATAACTGTAATTTGTATGTAATATAAATTTTTTTTTTTAAATTGTATTCTTCTATTTTAAAATATGCAGATTATTTTATTGAAAGAAAATCAAGTGCAGACAAATGGTGTGGTAAGTACATGTACTGTCCATAAAATTATAGCCGATGTGTAATTGTCAATGTTTCTTTTTATTTAATTTCAATTCTTAAATTTAAAAAATCTTTATAAATTATTCATGAGGCAAATGATATATGTTCTTGTATTTAACACCTTTCTCAATTTTAGTGATATTGTAGATCATATATGTCACTGTTGTTTGAGGACTATGATTTTTGCTGTTGGGCTGTGAGAGGGTTGATTTTTAAAAACATCTCTGATGAAATAAAAAGATCCCTACTTTAATTCTTATTTACATTCAATGATAGGCTTTCAGATAGTTAATGTGTTTCTTAAGTATATAACTTGACTATATGTTTACACGTATAATCACTTTTAAACAGAAAGCTAATAATTGATATGATGGACAATTTAGTTAGAATTTTTCATTTGATACGTAACATGAAAGTGCAAATCACATCAAAAGAGTTGTATTTAGTACTAGACTTATCATTTTATTCAGGTGACCCACAGCACAGGTAACCATGGCTCAGGGCTGGCCTGCGCCGCCCAGATGGTCGGGGTACCCTGTACGGTAGTGGTACCCCACACCACTGCTTCGGTCAAGATAGATGCCATCAGGTGGTACGGAGCCGATGTAGTCTTCTGTGAACCAACCCAACAGTCCAGGTATGTTTAAAGGAAAAGTTCTTCACCCTGTTCTGAAGTTGCTTCAGGTTGATCCAGCATGTACACTTCAGCTAGGATATTGGGACAAAATTTCTAGCCTTCTAACTAACAAGTGGTGAAAAAGTGCTGTGGTTGGCATGGTACAGTATAATGATACAGGAAAGTAATATAGTAAATGACCATATCAGGTGATTTTTCATTACCAAGGGACACGTTTCATGGGGTGGCCCTTAATGAATCATAGTACCAATAGAGACTAAGTTGCCAATATGTGTTTGATCCTAACTTTCAGAAGTCATAATTTTCTTTCATTTTTCATTCACAATTTAACAAACATATTTTTGTATATGTCTGTTTTTATTTAGAGCAACCTGATGATAGTGATTAGAGTTCCCCTTTAAAGAAATGATATCTCTCAGAAAACACAAAGATAACAGAAGTAAACGTATTGTGCTATCTATATACAAACAAAATATGCTATACATGCGTATAATAATCTGAGGTCATTCACACCAAATAAATCATGTTTACAGATAAACCGCGTAAGGATGTTTTGGAGACGGCCTAAAATTGCATACTGTAGGCTGGGTATTGAATCCAAGAACATTTTCTGGTGTTAATACTTTGATGTAGCTTTACCTTATGACATAAACAAAAACAAAAACACAGAACCTGTTTGTGCCAGGGTTGCTTTTGTGTAGGTATAATCCAAGATAGGATTGTTTTTGTATCATTTGTTATCTTTCTATCTGTCCCAGGAAGGAAACATGTGAGCGTGTGGCAACAGAACAGAAACTGTCATTTGTCCCTGCGTATGACGACTACAATGTCATGGCAGGTCAGGTCAGTATTAAACCTGTCTTCACATCAACTCAATCCCTCCTTATCCATTAAGTAACCTTTAGAGAGTTTCTTCGTAAAATAATTAACCTTTGTCATGACTAAATAATGTAATGGTTGCTTTGATGGTCAGTTTTAACTAATACAATCCTTCACACCTTCTTATATGGTAGCCTTGAACAGTTCCTGCTGAGTTCCAACTGAAAAAAAGAATTGTTGGGTGAGCTCATCTGCTTCCAAATTTGTCATTGCTTTATTTAACCCGTAAAATTCCCACACCTTTCTTATGATCCAGTATCCCTTGAAAATTTGTCCTTCAAAAAATGTAGATGAACTGTGTCGTGACTATGATGTCAGGACTTGTCAGGTCTCCATCCCTTCCTTATTCAGCAGGAAATAAGAATTTTGTTGGTGATCTTGTATGCTTCCAACTTTGTGACGACTGTGATGTCATGGCTAGCTGGTCAAGTCAATATTGCCCAAGAAATTAGAGTCTTCACCTCAAGCATTAGCTTTATTACAATAATTTCTGCCATGTTCCAGCCTAAAATATAAAAATAAAATTATTTGGGTGCATGATCTTGACCTTAATACCTGATGACTGTAATTTCATTTCTCATAAGTTCAATATCTAATACATGAAATGCCAACCCCATCTCATCACCTGTAGCCCACCTTTAACTATTCTGCGCCATGTTTCAACCAAAAATGATTAATTTTGGTAATCTTATTCACTTCCAAATATGTTGTACCATGATCTAGTTGCTTGTAAGGTCACCATTTGACCCAACCTGTCCTCATTTGCGCTGTAGTGTACCTTTGGCCACTGTCTTCCTTGTTATAGCTATAGAATGTCGTGGGTGACCTTGTCTGCTTCCAAGTTTTTTTGTTTTGGGACAGATGTTCGATGACGTGTGATGGATATGACATCATTGACCACTTAACCTTGGATAGATTTCTTTTTTTGGTTCTGAGAAAAGTTTTTGGCTCATGTTCACATTCTCCATGATGAACTTTTTATGCACCTGTCTTAAAGGGAGTGAACAGAATGTGGGAAAAGGAAAGTGAAATACATGGATTATACATGTAAACTGGCAAACTATAATGTTATCATCCTTGTGATAATTATTTAAGATACTATATGAGAGAGTGTTTACCTACATGTAGAAATGTTCATTGGTATTGGTGATTCTTGTTGGGGATATTGATAACTTTGTTTTGAACATCGCTATCAGAAATAAAGCAATAGAGCTTGTTAAGGAAAACACTGCATTTCTACTCGTGATGAAAACAAAATTTTCACATATGTCTTCAAAACTCTTCATTTCTTTTATATATATATTCAAGGGCACTATTGGTGTTGAGATGTGTGAACAGATCCCAGACCTAGATGCAGTCCTTGTCATGACCAGTGGTGGAGGTCTCATAGCTGGTATAGCTACAGCTATCAAGGGTATTAAGCCAAATGTCAAAGGTAAAACAGAGATTCACCTTTCTTTCATTATAGTTTATACCTAGACTTACAGAAGTGCACCCTGTCTTATAATTTACAGTATGATTATTCATGTGTAGGACTAAAGGTTCTTTTTATCAGGTATAGTGTAAGCAAAGACATTACTTGTTTGCATATTTCAGTGGTATTCTTTCCAGTGACATATGTATTTCACTAGGACTGAATGTGAAAGGCTTTTTTCCAGGCAAGGTGTTTTCTTACAAGAACATGTACAAATAAACATTGTACATTCTACTGATGTAAGTATGTTTTTTTATCTTCTTTACAATACAGTGTTTGCTGTTGAACCTGAGGGAAAAGATCTCCAAAGATCGCTTGAATCAGGTAAGATATACAGCAGATCAGCCCAGTAATAAATTCAACAATTGAGGATATTACTGTGACAAGCATACTAATTCATGTTTGAGTCGACCATCATTTTCCATCCCACTCCTGCCACCATTCTAGTTTGGACAAAATATACCTACGCCATATATGAACAACATATGATGGAAAGTAGTAAAATAATATACAAATAATGAATGCTTATGAGCTCAATAGTGCGAATATTTTCATGAGTTGAAAGATTAACGTTCTATTCAACAAGGCGTCAGCTGAGTTGAATAGAATTAGCGTTATCTTTTCAACGAATGAAAATATTTGCACTATTGAACGAATGAAAAACATTCATTATTTGTTTTATACAACATCTTTCAACAAATTATGCTTTGCTCCTTATATTAAAGATAAATTAAAGTTGGATTCAGGCCTTCTCGATTACATTCAGATTGCCTTCACGTCAGATGCGCGCAGAGCACAATGGGATACATGCAGGGCAGAGAGTGTGTGTGTGTGTGCATTGTACGCAGTCTGCATGATATAACCAAAAATGCACAGTCGTGCAATAGTATTATTTATTGAATATCACGTGACCAACAATCCTCCAATCAAATGACAAGGATTTACTTAGGTGTTGTATAACACAGTATATGAGCAAGGCTTAAGATGTTATATATCATCAGTACAACAATGATGATGAAGAAGAAGGTATCCTGTGATATACAAAAGGATATATGTTACCCTGCAACAACAACAAAAGATGATAATACTACAGACAAGCATACAAATTTATGTTCGAAATAAAGTACTATTCATTTAATATCCCACCGCTGCCACCGTGCTAGTTTGAACAAACCAAATCAACACCAAAATTTGACATTGGAATTATCTGTGCTTCTTGTAGTAACTTCAGAGGTCTAAAACACATTACGGTACATCATTCAGGATGATGGGGTATACATTACTAAGGGGAAAAGGTTTATATTTACTGTACTGTTGAGCCCCTGAGTTTCCAATATTTGAAGAATAATCATTTTATGTTATGTTTAATAAACAATAGCTTCCCTTGTCATCTTCTCTCCATTATGATATATGGTAATTATCTTTTTGAAATCCTCTTTTTATTTTTCTGCAAACAGTCAGCCTTTCCTTGCATTTATACATTATTCAATTCTTGGTTTATCAGGAGAGAGAATGTGGGTTGGGCCACCTAGGACCCTGGACACTGTGGCTGATGCAACCCCAACTCAGCAGGTGGGACAGCTCACATGGCCTATCGTCAGAGACCTTGTTGAGAAAGAAGTGTTCACTGTGGTATGTGCAATTACCTTCTAAAACTCCTCAGACACCTTTCCTTCAACTATAATATTGCAAGAGCCCCCAAAGCTAGGATATGTGTTATATCATATGTAATATTTCTAATTAAGGGGGCACAGTGGCTAAGAAGTTACAGCATTTGAATTATGAGCCATTATTGTTATATGTTGTAGAATTGAAACTGGTTTTAGCACCTGGAGGCACAAAGGCTTTTTAGACATGGAGGTGACAAAATTAAGCAGTTTTAGCATTGAACTTCTAACTAGCAGAGTAGCAGGGACGGGGTTCTAAATTTAAAGGAAGACATTGCCTTCGGTAATGCATTAATTAGCCAGCTCGATGAGCTTAAAGTTGTAGGTTCAGATTTCTCAATATAATAATCATATCTTTGTGATTTTGCAGAAAGACGAGGAAATCATATCAGCGATGAAATTCACATGGACAAGATTAAAGGTATTGTGTATTTCATATCCAATTATGATAATCAGAATGAAGTTAAATCCTTCAAACTGCTTCAAGTACGCCAACATCTGGTATAATTTTGTATAGTTTTTCAGAATACTTGAGCCTGTTATAGCCCTATTTCTTTACATGACCAAATTGCAGGCGAAAGATTCTTATATCATTTGTGATCTCACACTATTGAAGAAAAAAATTAATGGTCTGTGTTTCAATGAATCAGAATATGTGTTTCTTTATTTTTCTGATTTAAGTCGAGCCAACCATCTGCGACAGTTTGATTCTCCTTTCAAGTCCATCTTCATATATCTCTTCTACTTTCTCATTGTCATATATTTCATTGGCTATACATCACCATTGTATTTATAATTCAGAAACTTAAAATCTGGCCATGACACAACATTGAAGCTCTTTCAGCCACAACCATTTTGCTGAAATACAAGCATAGCTAGCTCTTTTCTATTCATGACTATTTTTATATTCAGCTGGTAGTAGAAGCGGCAAGTGCAGGTCCCGTAGCAGCGGTCTTATCAGACAAGATGAAAGCTGTCGATCCAAGTGTAAAGAACGTGGGAGTCCTCATGTGTGGTGGGAACGTGAATATCGACCAATTGCCATGGTGATATACAAGCTTCTTGGCTTTGTACAACACCTCGGCTACAACAGTGGAGATAATTCTTTGGCTGATGAAATTTTTATGAATATCTATGTATATTCCATATACAAATCACTTTTTACATATTTTGGTTGTGGTGTTCCCCTCCCTGCCTTGCTGATTGAAGATAGAGCTCCCTATTTATCCATTTATCATTTTGCAGTGCAGTCCTTCATATGCAGAGGCTTGACACTAACTGAGTGATGGTTGATCTTTCAGGCAACCAAATTTGACACATTGGGTGGTATTCCGATAGCGCGAACTAAGTTAAGCTCGGCTTAACTAGTTCACACTTTTATGGAGTGCCTGTTGCCAACTCATTTTCCCTGTACAGATTATTTAATCCTGCAATGAAAAGTGTCCAAAAAAATAATTTTGCAATGAAATGGGAAGAAAAAGATAATATGAGTATGAACTGAATTTCAATAAAGTCTTTGGTAGATTATCTTTGTCATGAATATTGAAGGAGGAAGATGACACCTAGCATTCCATAGAAGTGTGAACTAAAATTCTTGTTTAGTCTGGACTTAGTCCCGGCTTAACTTAAGAGAATACCACCCATTGACTTTAATATGTCAAATTATGGTTGCTTGAATGACAAAACGTATTACATTTGCTTGTGTGTGATTCTAGTTGCAGGAGAATTTACATTAGCTGATTTGGGTTCCTGGGAGCAAATTTGCAATCATTTGCTGTGTTGGATAGTTCACAATATGTGACATCACAAACAGAATGCTCTAGCCGTTTCTGAAAGTGTTCTTCAACCATAAGGTGTCGTTCAGATATGACATGGCAAAACCACGGCGTTTAAACAAAATTGACATAAAGTGTAAAACGCGTCACATTTCTCAGTGAATATGCGCAGGACCTTTGTTGCATGCAGTTGCCATTCATTTACACAGGAAAAAAACCTCTGCAGTTTCTCGCGACAGTTTACTACGTCATACCTGAACGAGCCTGAACAGCGTTTGCAAAAGTGTGATGTCATGAGACATAGTACTAACATCTAGATGCATTGTATTTTGTCTTGATTGCTTTTTTTCTAATCAGCTTGTTGTGGAAGCAGCGGGGGCAGCCCCTGTAGCAGCTGTTTTGTCGGACCAGATGAGGGCGCTAGACCCAAGCTTGAAGAATGTGGCAGTTGTTTTGTGCGGTGGGAACGTGAATATCGATCAGTTGCCGTGGTGATGATACCTTTCCAGCATCATCAAATGTGTGATATATATCAGATAGCATCTGCCGAGAGCCACAAGAGCCTCGCATCCTATATTTAAAAATAGTGTTAACGCCCTTCTGGCTCTCAGCAGACAATATTTTTTAAATCTATGATACTATTTGAATATACATGTATTTCCACAAAGGAGAATCAGATGTGGAAGGATTACTTTGGCACAAATTCTTCTTGGTGCTCAACTTTTTTGTCGAATTAAAGACTCCTATTTATACTTGATACCGATTCATCATTTTGCATTGCTGTCTTTCGTTGTACTCGTATAATTACTATCAGTTGCCATTAGGGAGAGTTAATAATGCATGGCAAATGCTGAATCAAGTTCATGCAACCCTAACATAGATTGAAAATAAAAAGCATGATGTGATCATATTGTAGTGTGAAAATGTAATTGGGCAATGCACTTATGCCTCATTAATGTCCATATGAGCACCTGGTGCAATATTCTGAATAGTCTTTTATCAATTATTTTTAGTCAGTGAGGTAATATACCAATACTAAAGATTATTTCAAATCACTATAGGTAAAATCCTTTCAGCAGTCTTTGGCTTACTGGTATAGAGAACACGCCACACATATACAGTGTAATAGCCAATAGAAAGTTATTTTCAATGTCTTTTCCATATGTTCAGCAAATAGAATCACTCTTTGCACGAGTCATAATAGCACAAAAATATGATAGAATGTCAATTCAAATGTTTCAAGTTGCAAGCGTGAAAGAGTTCGGAGAATACCACTTCATGTGTCACAGGGATACCTATGAATACCAAATGTTGCATGTTATTTGCATTATTCACAGTTCATGTGTTTTCGGATAAAAAAAATCAAACTAGTATTGTATGTATATTTGGGACTGTAGCTACACATTATACGATGCATCTCTGTGACATGCATGCTTTATGCTCATTCTGTAATAAGTTGTAAGAGGAAATCTAAGTACTCATAATAATTGTTCACAAGTGCTTCCATTGCCTTTATATCTTGCTAATAAGCTTCTGTGGTCCTTTAAATTTTATTTACACACATAATTATACGTGTCGATGTGTGTTAGGATCAAAGCCATACTCTCAAGAAGTTGTTTAGATTCCCCCTTTTCTCAAGTTGTACGATTGTGCAATAAATACCTTGGGTTAAACGAAAAGGCCACAATCAGCAATATTGTCAATGAAAAGATTCTGGTATTGCAAGATTGGTTATATAATGTGCATAATTGCATTCTACATGTACTTGTGTATTTTCCCCCTCTCTCTCTCTCTCTCTTTCTCTGCATATCTCCTATTCTTACTTCATTTTATCTTCCATCCTCTCATCATGCTGTGCCATTATCAGACCAATACATTTTTGTATCCATCATTTATTCATACTTTCTCTAACTTGTATTTTGAAGGTTCATTTATCTGCCCTGTCACCAGCACAATTTATGACAAACTCAGGACAAATTACATCTTTTTGTTAATTTATTGAATCAGTGGCTTTCACAAGATAATGTTCATTTGGACTATAAAATCATGTCCTGTATTTATTTATTTAAAATTTAGGAAATGGATGATTTTATATAGCTTTACACAATAAAACATCTAGATAATCATGTAAATTGTACAATTGTATAAAATGTAAGTCTTGAAAAGGATGTGTGTATAAGAGAGAGATAAATAACACAAATATTTCCAAAAAATCACCAGTGGCGACATGTAAGTAAGTCAAAACACATTTGCCTTTTGAAATGTGTAAACATTACTTTTGCCATTTTTTTTATCAGAATACACTTTCTACAAGAAATATAATAATACATTAAATTGCACTAAAGGAGCTTTTTGGAAATATTTGTGATCTTGTTTGTACTAGAATGAATCCACCATGTATGTGCCTAAAACATAGAAAATATATATAATTGTGATAGCATCATCTATAAATAAATTCAAACAAAATTTTATTTGTGCCTTGATGTTATGTTTTCTTCTATAGAAAAATTTCAGTCAGATTGAAATAACACAGCAAAATTAATTTAAATTCACCGATGATTCAAAAAACAAACAACAAATAAACAAACGAAACGAAAATAACTGTGCACTCATAAATACATGTACATGTTGTATATATCAACAGATATTGCACAATCATATCATATACTATTACATTAAAACCCTCTGCTTTGAAAGCCAATAAAGTACCGGTATATATATAAATACTCTCCAACTCTGCCTAATATGTTTTTGGACTTTTATCACTATGGCAACCAGGAAATTTCTACAAAAATCAGGCTAACATTTGTTCTATCTTGCTGTCATGATTTGGTCTTGTGCATGGTAAGTTGGAGCATTCACAAACTAGACATAAATTAGACAAAGAATTAAAAATTAGCAAACATAATGCAGATATCATTTCTATGATCGCCATTTCAATCTTTCAGTCTTTCTTGGGAAAGATTTTAGCACATCTGCCGGCTGGTGAAGAGTTTAGGATATCTTATACATGTATGCATATAACCCAACAGAAGAGAAATTGTACATTCACAGAAGGAAAATTGGAAACCTCATTAAAGATTGGCCGGCATATATGGGGAGGCTCAGTGGGTCAGTGGCATAGAAGTGGTCTCATAACCGGGAGGTCCCAATGCGCTAGTGCAGAGCTGCCAACCTTGTGCGACCAAAAAAAGGAACCATGATGACAAAAAAAAGGAATTTCAAGCAAAAAAAAGGAATTCATTAAAACGGAACTTACAACCATGCGTGACACACTTCCAATGCAGAAATGTCCATTCCTCATGCTGTTTTTTCCATACAAGCAGGTATATATTTTTTTGTTATTTTGGTATTATCGGCATTTCATTCTTTTTGAGAATATTTTTCTCTTCAAATATGTTTTCAAGTATGCTTTAAATTTAGTTTTCTATTGAATTTGTGATCAAATCAACAATTTAGGGCAGTTGTTTGACGTGCGGTATGTAAAAAAAAAAAAAAAAATTTAAATTAAAAAAAAAAGTATTTTATGAAGAAAAAACGTACTACCGTAATTTAGAGGAAAAAACGGAGTAATTCCGGCAAAAACGGAATGGTTGGCAGCTCTGCTAGTGCCCTTTGCTAAGGTATTGATCCTCATTACCAAGTCCCTCGGAGAGGACTTAAATCCGTCGGTCCCCTGGTTGCTTTCTCAGCAGTCGGGTAAAACCAACCAACCAACCAAACAACATGGTATGAAGAGGGACATATTAATGGCAGAAGCCCTACATGTATCAAAGAGCTCACACAGTGACCAAGAAAGAAAGGGGTCAAAGAAACGCATCCTACATGATCTCTCAGGACATCTTCAACACCTTTCCAGATTAGTGAATGGTCAACATACTCTCCCTTGATAATGCACGCCGCCCTGCAGCCTGGGAACGTTATAACCTGTTTGTATCAAAAACATTGTCACCAGACTGAAAACGGATTGGACATGAAATTACAATAAACTGAATTGCCAAGATTCAGTCAAGTAGGAATTGGTTTTGAGTTGTTTGGCAGTGCAATTGATTTGTCACTTGGTGAGATCCTACGAGCTGACACCCGGCCTAAGGGTCCACCAGAGATTTGGAAAAGAAGTTGACAATACAGGTCTTAGTATGGTGTAGTTTAGGATGGAAAGATAAGGCTTGTGGACTCTAGCTGAAGACCAATCAATGTACAGTCTCCTGCTGCTTCACGCTGCCCTTCAGCCTGAAGCAGCCCTTCAGCCTGAAGCATGTTACTAATTGAAAATTCACAAGTTGACACCAGACTTGCAGGTCCTTTTGGATGGACTTGTATCTAGAGGTTTTCTAGAGAGATCTTGGAATAGTTGAGAATGGTAAATGGGGCTTGTGGACTCTAGCTGTAGATCTGTCAACATACTCTCTCCAGCTGCTTCAAACTGCACTCCTGTTTGTAACACATAACCCAGCAAGATCCTATAAGTTGAATCAGATCTTGAAGTCCACAGGGTTGATTCTAGATAGATCTTGGATTGGTGTGGTCCAGGATGGGGAGATGTGGATTGTGGACTCACATCACAGCAAGTCTACAACCATTCTCCTGCTACTTCACCCTGCCCTTCACCCTGAAGCACATTACCCAGTGACATCCCACAAGCTGACACCATCCTTTTGGATGGATTTGTATCTAGAGGGATTCTAGAGAGATCTTGTAATGGTGTAGTCTAGGATGGATAGATGTGGATTGTGAACTCAGACTGTAAATCAGTTTACAACTGCTCTACTGGTGCTTCACAATACCCTTCACCCTGAAGCACATTACCCTGTGAGATCCCACAACTTGACACCAGGTCTTGAAGTCAATTACATAATAGAAATGACACAGATTCTAGAGAGATCTTGGAATGGTAGAGAATGGTAAGATGGGGTTTGTTGACTCTAGCTGAAGACCAGTCAACATACATTCTCCTGCTGCTTCACACTGACCTGAAGCCTGAAGAACATTACCCAGTGAGATCCTGCAAAGACAAGGTTACAAGAAAAAGTAAAAAAATTGAGGTAAATCACAAGAACATATCAGCATACACATTTTCAAGAAATAATGTGAGATCTTGCCAATAATATGAAAGCCGATCACACTCAGATATCAAAACGAATGCAGTATTCAAAACATAATCCTGATGGGAGCACCTTACAAAAAAAATTATTCAGAGGGGTTCAAAGTTCATCTTTAAATGTCATGTACGGTAATAAAAAATAGTCTACAACAAACAGCAATTAAAATTATGATGTCAACTGAGTGAAAACCTGTACACATAGAAATTGGATAAGTATAGCTGACTTGATGTCAACAAGAAAAAAGGACCTGGGCTTTGTTTCTTAAAAACCCATTTTCAATCACAATTAACAAAACCTGTATTCCCTTAAAAAAAAAACACATGGTACTACCATGGTACTACCATGGTATTACCATGGTACAGTGCTACCACAGTACAACCATGATACAGACAGTACTACCATGGCTCTATATAATTATGTAGTGTACCGTAAAATGTAATGGTACTACCATGGTGGTACCATGGTATATGTACCGTGGCCAAAATACTGTGTACCATGGTAATTTTTTTATAAGGGTTTACTTTTAATAAAATCATTTCATTTGATTGGCTGAGAGCAAATTTGTCATAGAACTTTAGCATTTGTTACTCCTAAGAAGTTTTATGAAACAGGGCCCTGTTCTTACCAAGCCTGGTGTGATGTCGGGTCCATGTTGACAGCTTCTCTTAGTATCCTCTCTGCCATAAGCAGGTTGCCCTGCTGAGTGTAAACACACCCTAAGTTTTGTAGGCTGGTGATATGTGAAGGGTTGATGGCCAGGGCGCTGTCGTAACCCTGCTTGGCGTCGTCCCACTCTCCGTTGTGCTCATGAATGCATCCTCTCTGGAAACATGAAGATTTTTAATTTTTTTATGAGAGTAAACATCAAAATTTCACTCTATACTAAGAAATAGGAAAAGTGATTGTCCTGTGTTTTAAGCACTGGTCACATTACCTTTCTGAATGTAAAAAACCCTAGGTTCAGTAGACAAGTGATATATGAGGGGTTGATGGCCAGGGCGCATTGCATCGGCGCACTCCCCGTTGTATTTATGAATACACCCTCTCCGTTGAAATAGACCAGTTCGGAGTTTAATAGCTTTGGTACAAATGACCCCAAAATATCCACAGATCTTTTACCCAAGGAGACATCCCACTTTGTCCATTTTAGCGTAAAACAGTGATGGAAGTGATCCACGAATACCCTTCATTTGCCCTCTTGCGAAGAATACTTCCACCTACGTGTCAATTGTTTGAACGTACAAATGTAAGGGCTTTACTTTGCCTTCAAATATCACAAACAAAATGGCAGAGCAAGAGAAGCTAGTCTTACCGTATGCATAACCTGATGCGAGAGAGGAAAGATGGAGGATGCTTCCTGCACACAAGCCTTGGCCTCCTCCGGTCTTTCAAGACTCAAGTACAGCTCAGCTAAATGAGTGATAAAGAAAAAAAACAATCAGACTCTAATCAGTACATGTTTGGGGGCATAAGGCCTTCTCTCATCAAGGATAACCCTCCTGTGTTTGAAAAATGTGGTGCTGTTTTGCGTTTATTGCAGGGCCTTGTAATATTTTAGAGTTTATTACATCTAAAAGCTATTAAAATGAGAATATCTCAGGAAGAAATGGACAATATCTATGCCCAAGAGTGCTGTATATTGCAGTTCCCACACACATTTCAATATTTTATTCAACGTGCTTCAACTAAATGAGAACATGTCTTTCTATGCTAAACTGACATGTTCATGAATTATAAAGATTAATCCATAGATCACCAAGTCTCAGGGTTAAACAATGAGAAAGGGGAAAGAATGATAACAAAAAACTTGCCACATGAGATATAATTGGTATAAGTTAGTAAAATTCAAGGTACAGAATGACTGAAGGTCATCTCCATAACACTAGTAAAGCAAGGGAAATACATTTGATTTCAGTTTGTATCCCTAGCACAAAAATTATGTTTTTGTGGGCAGTGGTTGTACAATTTCCTTATATTTATCTATCTACTTAATTATTTAGTTATTTATTTATCTATTTATCTATTTATCTATTTATCTACTTATTTATTTATTTATCTATTTATTTATTTATTTATTTATTTATTTATTTATGGTATGAGATAAAACACGATTTGCAGCGAATGGCTGAATTGTTCACATTTTTACTAGCGAATTTAAAAAACTGGTAAAATACAATATTGCAAATGGTAAAATTAAACTCTTACCGATAGCGAGCCAGATGTGAGCCTGGATCATCCAGAGCTGTTGAGATCCGATCTTGGGGATGAAACTACCGGTAGAGGAAGCGACTTCGGAAAGAGCATGCTCCACCCTGGAGGCAGCCAGAGAGTTGTGAATGGAACCTGTGGGTTAAAAAGAAGAGAAGTCAGTATTCAAATCATTGAAATGGAATCGTTGATTTATTAAGGTCATCATGGAAAGAGATGTCAAAGAGGATACTGGGGTCATCAGTCAATTTAATACTTAGGGTATGTCAGAAATATGGGTGTTTTACTTAGATTTTGGCTTGGGTAAGATACTCAGCCAACTTTTGTATTCAGTTGAAGCTTTTGGCTAAGTACTTTACCCTAAATTGAGAACAGCTCCCTAGCTGACTTAAGCCAATTATTTTGGAGGCCTTGATTGGCAGGCATTTGGTTTTCATACACAGTCATTATAAGATGTGCACAATTAGGATGCATTTAATCCGACACGTTTATTGCGCATGAGTTTGGATTGGTCAAGTGACATCACAAAGGCCATCAGTAAGTATTTTGCCTTAAAGTTGGCTCACTAATTAATACTTAGATGTGATCTGAATAAGACTTGAGGCATTTTACTTAGCTAAGTTAAGTGCTACTTAAAACACTGACATAATTTAGGGATTGACTTGAATACGGGCCTAGGTCAACTACAAACAGGACATGGAAAAAGTACAAGAACATGAAATGAGGCAAAATGGAAATTTTTCATATCTTTTGTAATTGGATGTTCTTTTCTTCTAACCCAGTGTCCAGTCATTATACTCTACTATTCATAGGACATCCAGAGGAATTACGTTAGGTCAAGGGATATTTTACAAACATTCAATGTTCGGGCACGCCTGGTGCAGAAACTTGGGGTTGTCAAGAGCAAAGTTTGTCCTAAATTTCGAAATAAATTGCCTTCCGCCTGAAAATTAGCATTCAAAACTGATTTCAAAAATTTCAATTTCCTGCTCATATCTAATAAAACTCTTAACCCATTAGCAACTAGAGATTTTGCAAAATTGGCCTATTACTCACTGGAAGATGTTGCAATATTGCTCTCATTTTGACATTGTTCTGAACAATATTAAACATGCGCTATTTTTCTATGCAGAATCCTTCTGTAGACATCGTAAGGATTACGCACGTATAACATTATCACGGTAGACCCTAGAACGGATACTATAGCGCGTTGAAAATGGACGAAAACGGACGGGCGGTTTCGGGCGGATTAGTTGCTAATGGGTTAGATCTCTTACTGTAGAATACTGGTATAATGGTTGATGCTTATTTCTATTTACGATATTCTCTAATACAAGTACAATTGTAATACAAGTAAGTAATTGGGAATGCAAACAAAAATAATCACATAGGCATGCTTCACTGCAAATTAAATACATTATAAAGCTGGGGTAACCAAACTCACTTTCCCTTTTATCATTCATAATAAGAATAACATAACTATAATCTTAATCTTTATCCAACATCAAGAATTGATAATACCAGTATATAAGAATAAATATGTTTGTACATATGATTCACTAATCAAATATATGCCATTCCCACCATACATGCATGAACCCGAATTCCAATTGTAGTCAACTGTTTAATGTATTAAAACTGAATAATGGTGATCAAATATATTATCAGCTCCATTGAATACCGCACTCAATTTGACTAAAAAATACCGATAATATCCATTCTTTTCCATTTTGATGATAGGATTTCAAGGAGTGAAAAGGTTTTGAGCTCTCTATAGAATCAAATCATATATATATATTCATGTGTTGATATGGAACTTGATCTCAAATATCACACACAATCATCAGTGTTATACTAAATTGTCATGGAAAAGCATATACAGTAGCTTTTGAAAAGATCTAAATAGGTATACATTGTACACATATACAATCAATGTAGTACATCTGCTTGAAGTGCATGAATATAAAAAGTACCTTAATTCTAGGATGTGTTGAATCTACTATGATTTTAATATTCAGACAAAAAACCAAAAAAAATGAATGGAAAATACAACAGCCCCTTGTCCCCGATTCTATCATGAGAGGCCATTGCAATTAAATTCTTGTGCTATGTGTGTAAATATTTGAATGGTATGACATGATAAGATATGTCAAATGAACAAGTGATTAGATATACACTTCAAATGCCGGATGCAGAACCTCAATATGTTCTATTTAGTTCGCTTTATTTGCATAACTAAATCTTTATAGATATAATATTATACAAATAATTCATGCTTGCGAGTGCATTATTAGTGAATATTCACTGCGCGCCAGTTAAGTCACAATGAAAGAGACTGGCCGATTTCATTATCCGGTTAATTGTGACTTAACAAAGTGCAGTGCATATCACTAATAATGCACAAGCTTCAAAACATGAATATTTGTTTTGTAAAACGGGTCAAAAGTATGAATATAAGTCGAGAATAAGCAAAATCCCTGCTCGAAATACCAAGAATCACATACCGGGTAGTCCAAACAGGGTAGTGCAAGTCTCAGTGTGTACATCAATGTCCTTGCCATTTAAAGCTACAGTAGGTGCATTTCATCGCGCCTTAATGTTGTATGCATCAGAGATAAGCATACGCGCATCTCAGCGGTGCATTATCACTTTTAGCTGTGCGTTATCACTTTTTAATAGGAACGTTTTTGCACCGTTAGGTGTGGTTGGAAAGAAGGATGCATGGTCATGTGGTGTCATCTGACCAATTAGACTGCCTACATTCTTGAACACGTTTTTATAACATCAAATATAATGTTTAGCTACTTCACACATATAATCAACATGACCTAATGCTACTGCACAAAATCAAATGCAAATTATGTATGAAAACAAAAACCAAAAAGAAGCATGGTAAGGAATGGATGAGTGCTACACGATTTAAAAAAATAGAAAAAACTATATACTGTCTAGGATGGAAAATAATGTCAAATGAAAAAACATCTGTCCATGAGTATGCTGTATACAAACGTAGGCTTTGTTCAGCTATGATTCAGCAAAACCGCTGCGGTTCGTTTATGATGACATAAAGTGTAATATGCGTCAAATATCTGCATCTTATAAACACAGAGCTCAGTCAATATGTGCAGGACTTTTGTTGAGTGCAGTTGCAATCCATTGACATTTCATCGGTTAATGTGACGTTTTTTCTTGCAACGGTTTACAGCATCATATCTGAACGAGCCTTGAGCATGCCATTGAATGGAAAACCATACTTACTTTTGCCTCTTTCACTTCTAGCATCTTTACATTGTTATTTATGATAGAGGGTTATGATTAGAGAGAGAGAGAGAGAGAGAGAGAAAGAGTGAGAAAGAGAAAGGAGATGAAGAGACACACATACAAAAGGTATGAAAGGTTCAGAATGTATTCCCTACCAAAGGCCTGTTCACATATGCCAGTGCTGTAAACCATTATGGTGTAGACTGTACAGAGGCAAATGTGAACACACCTCAAAACATATTTAATTGTCTTTAGAAATGTAACCTGATGCTGAAAGTATGGAATACTTGACCAATCAAACTTTGATAGTTCAATAGCATTTAAAATAAAAAACTGGTGTGGTTTTCTGCAAGCATTTTTCTTCTTTTTTGTTTGTCTTTAATTTGCTAAAATATCTTTGTCATTTTAACAGATACATACAATGTCCTTCAATGACTTTTTAACAGTCTACAAAATCATTAAAACTTCAGTAACAAAATAAATGAAAAAATACATGAGGAGGTAAATGTGCTAGGAATTCCATTTTTCTGCATTTGTACATGTTGCTATCAGTCCTACAAGACGTAGTGTTTGATCTTTGCTGAGCATTATCATTCAAATTGACATGAAAGATTGACCACACTGTACATACAATGTAGCAAAGAATGAATTCATTCAGATGGAAAAATGTTTGTTTTACAGAATGTATTGACACAAAGTGGTAGATACTACAACAATCTACAAACTACAAAAGGAATCTTTTTTTTAAAAGATAGCTATGATAGGGAATGAACAGATGATGTATGCCAAAATGTTTCTCAAATGGAATAATAACATGTAGCGAAGGACTACGGATAAATGTATTCCACTCAATGAAATTTAAAAGAAAAAAAACATCATATTGAATAGTTTTAAACCATTATTGATTTATTCTTGAGAACAGAAGACAATTTTTAAAAAAAATACCATCTCTAAGCTACTTGAAGACATTTATCTTTATTTTTTGCTAGCTTATTATAAAGGGGTTTAAGATATAAAAGAAAATCTCCTACAAATTGGTGATATGAGACATGAATATTTCTTGGAAGAGTGTGTGGGTGAAAGAGAGAAAGAGAGATGGGAGAGAGGGGAGAGAGAAGGAGGGGGAGAGAGAGAGAGGGGGGAGGGGGAATGAGAGGAGAGAGAGAGAGAGAGAGAGAGAAGAGGGAGGAAGAGAGAAAGAGAGAGAGAGGGGGGATGGGGAAAGGCTTTTTTCATACCATTAATGATGATTAAATCATCATATTTTATATACCCAATAAAAACCTAAAAAGACACTATTTTCCTGCAATGTTTCACTGTGCTCTAGTATAGTCTTCTGTGTGATATACAACATGCCCCAGCGACAAAAGCTCTGTAGTCCATATCCCACACTGACCGATATCTTAACTGTAACCCTGGAACAAACAATTTACCTTACCCTAGCCCTAACCTTAAACCTTACCAAAAACCCACTTGCGTACCTCACCCAAACCCTAATTCTTTGATGATAAAATACCCAGAGCTGTTGTCGACGGAGCGTATGTCAGAGCACCTTCTGTACATCTAATCATTTTAAACATGCATTTTAACCTAAACAGGACAGAGAGAATAATAGCTTGTCGAAAAAACAACATAGTCAACATGTTGCATAGTTGCATTCGCCTTTATTATTGACCAAAATCATACATGTTGCAATCAAGAGGAATCGAAAATGATACTTCCATGCTGAATGCATAGCAAATTGCATCAATTATTTCAAGAACTTAAAAGCAGCTTCAACTTTTAGGAATGAAAAACAAAATCCACAATAAAGAAAAAATTACAACTTGAAAGATTAAAGAAAATTGTTTGACGGGATAGATGAATGAATTGCTTCAATGTCTTATTTTTTAAGTGAAGAGTTTTTTTAAAAGTTTAGTGCTGAAATTCAAACCACTAAAACATACACAGCATCATGAAGGGCTAGTCCACCTTGAAACTTTACTTCATTAAAATGACAAAGAGTGAAATTTATAGGGAATGCATGTGGAGAGAATCTTACAGATCTGTGCCTCCAGTTTAACAATATTTTAGAGGCAATTGTTTAGAAAAGTCAAATTCATTCTGGTAAAATTGTTCACTAAATTTTTTCCCCATCAAATTGACAGATGATCTTCTATACCATACAACAGGGTGAGCAGCGACAACCATTAGAAAAGTGTTTTGAAAAAATGTTAGTACCCCTGTAAGATGCAGAACTTTTTCATTTCTTTTGTTCATGATAAATCAATAAAATAAAAAAAGGGCCTGTATCATTAAAAGAAAGAAAGAGCATGTGGAAAATAGACTCTTTTTATTTTCTTTATATAAATATTCTTTCCATATTCTATCCATATTCACCGCAGTGTTCCCATACACTGTTTTACATTACAAAATCGAAGGTGGACTGGCCCTTCAAAAGACAACACAAATCTCAAACACAAACACATACCGGCGATCGGACACATGCTCTGACGACAGTTACTCTGGGCTTTATTTTATGAAAGATATAGAATTTGGTAGGGTCAGGATTAGGTATAGTGATAGGTCCAGCGTTTAAACTAGGAATTTGGTTAGCGTTAGAAACTGACCACAGAGCAACTGCGGCAGGAGCACGCCTCCTGGAACCCCCCCCCCCCAACACACACTGCCGTACCCAGACAGAGAAACATTTGAGATGCTTTACCTGAATCTCTATCACTGTACTCGGCCAGGTGCATCTGAACCAGGCTCCTCCTGTCCGACGTGACTCGTTCAATGAGGCCTGTCCCTCGACTTGAACTGCTATTATCGCAGGAAATAAAGAACACATTTGAAGAAAAAAAAAATATTTAAGAGTATCCTACTAGCTGAAAAGCAGCGCATAGTTCTTTTGAGAGCCTGGATGGCTCGAGAGAAAATGTTCATACTCCTATTGCTTAGTACACAAAACAGAATATTCATGGCTCAAGGAAAAGCAAACCTGAATCCACAGGAAAGAAGCAAAAGTAGCTGAACTGGTGTAAAAAATAAGCGATAGCAAAAAAAAATAAAAAAATCACAATATTGCGATCGTGATTGTGATAGCGAATACATTTTATTGAAATGTTTAGGGTTAGGGTTAGGGTTTTTTTTTTTTTTGGGGGGGGGCCTTACCTGTGTTGGACTGCCTCATAGCCAACCTTCCAGTGTTCCAGCATCTGTTTACATGTGACCAAGGCTTCCTCTGGCCCTAGATGGACCTCCTCTAACTTGGCTTTGGTGAACTGGAGACTGTCAATATCAAAGTACATATTCAGCAAATCATTAGAAAACGTCAATACTGGAGGCTATAACATCAAACACATTCACAATGAAACACTGACAACAGTCACAATTGAAATGATCACTCACATACTTAATTTCATTTTCATTAAGTTTACTTTGCTATTTCAAAGCAGATTGATTACAATTCTCTGACCCACATTGGGCCTCTTCCAACTTGGCTTTGGAAAACTGGGACCTGTTTCACAAAGCCTGTTTTCAATGACAAATGACAAAAATCAGAGACAAATCTGCTGATAACCAATCAAAAGCAAGGATTTCAGTAGCTTATAACAAAAACTGTCATTTGTCACTGATGACAAGTTTTGTGAAACGGGACCCAGGAGGCTGCAACAATCAAACACATTCCACATAAGATTAGCGACAGTCACTAGAATATGAATGACCAGTCACATAATATTTATAATAAATTAGACTTTAAATGGCCAACAGTAAAAGGGCAATCAACTATAAGAAAGTAATAAAGCACCTCTATCAATAGAGAGACAATTGAAATGTAATACATGATGCAAATAATCAATTTAAAAGTGGGTTGGCTCGTTTCCTCTTTTCCCCTAAAACTGTAAAAATGGCAAAAAGGGATCTATCAAGCTATATAGATGACATTCCATTAACACTGAATAACCAATCATGTACTTATTTGCTCATCAAACTCACTGTTGTTGTTTCTTCTTCAAAATGCTTGTGAACTTAATTTAACTATTACAGTAAAGACTACAACAAATTTATGTTTGAAGAGTACATAATACATATCAAACATTAAAAAAAAAAACTTCCTTACTTGAAGTCGTCTGGGTACTGAAGCACTGCAGCCTCCAGGACGGAGAGGGCCTCTGTGTATTGCTTCTGAGCAGACAACAGAAGGGCCAGGAGATGTAGTGATTGAAGGTCATCGGCACACAGCTGCAGAGCCAGGCGAACTCTCTGCAATGCTTCTGGTATCTGCAAAAACCAATGGTGTTGGTACATGTTAACCATGTTCACGATATTCAAATGCCTTCAAGTTAGTCTAACATGTACCAAATGAATGAGTCATTATATGGATATACATGTATGTAACTTGGGGAAACATTTTCTGATCTTTGGTCTATGAAGGTAGCATATTTATTTTGCCTGCAGAATGCTCTGGAGCTTATTCACTTTTACATTTAAAATAAGAGGAAAAGGTATCAAGGTCTTTAAATATTTGTATAAAACCATTAGTAATACATTTGAGATTAAAGCCTGTATTTATATCAGAAGGTTAAGAAAGGAATTTCATCTCACTTTTCACATTTCCTTATCAAGTGCAAGTTTCCATAACACTTGCCCATCTTTTCATATTAACAGGTACAAAATGGCAAAAATTCAACTATAGGTGCAGAATGGAAATTGACTAGTTTTGTAATCAATTAATAACGACAATAAGAAATCAAAACACCGCACAACTTTTTCATAGTTCATATTTTACTCAGGCTTCTGAAAATATCGAGACATTATGAAACGACATCTGTTTTATTAGTACCTGTCTGGAGAGTGCTAACTGCATAGACATCTGGAACTGAGCCATGTGATCATCAGGGTCCAATGAGGTGGCTTGTTTGAAACAACTCAGTGATTTCCGCTGCAGCTCACATCGCTTCTCTTGTATGGTAGCTGTAACAGTGAGAAAAAAAGAAAAATCTCTAGCTGCTGAGAATGGAAATACTGTATAATGGTGGTTCTACAAACATTTGACTGGGAAAATAGAAAAATCATTTGAAGGTGTACTTAGAAATCAAAACGAATACCACTGAACACTTTTTTGCAAAAAGTCAAACTTTGTAGATGTTAGATGAAGGAAAATAGAGAACATACAGAACATTTTCAATTCAATTTCAGTTTATTTATAACACGATGATGCTCAGAATTTCCAGTCTACCAATAGAAGATTAATGATTATAGAAATGAACAGATTGATGATGATAGATATGTATCATAACTGAGGAGCTTAAGATCATGACTGTTAAATAGGATAGATCAGGAAGGAGAGTAGTAGCACACAGAATGTTTCTAAGACAGAAATAGCAAGTCTTGAAGTAGAATGAAATTGAACAAATGCAGAAAGGGGAATGCCAATCTTCAGGACCACCTTACCTTCTAGCGCCATCATGCCATAAGCTAGCCCCTTCATCATGTGACACCTTGGGGCCATTGGTTGTTTGCCCACATCTACTGCCTTGCTAGCAAACTCTAATCCTTCCTCCAGCTACAAACAAATAATACAAGAAAATTTCAATCATTACTACAATCAGTCTCTCAAGGATAACAAAAGTGAGGTGGGTGGAGGCAGGATGAATGCCACTGCGTCTACCAGTGCGTCTACCGGGGAGATGTGAGTTGGTCTAGCGGCACGTTCACTTGGTCAGCTCTCTGTCACGTCTTTCGGATGGTGATACACGTCTGTAAAAAAACCAAATTACACACACACACAGCGTCTCCTATATGCCTCTGCCTACAGGTATGTTCAATGTTCAGTGATCCTGTAAGCTGTAACGTCTGACCTCACGAACCAAAACTCTTTTACACCGAGTTAACATACGCCATTCAATCTCTTGATAGATAACCCATGTTCGATTCTTGTTCTTTGTATGATCATGTTTTATGAAGTATCTACATGTACCATCTTTTTCCCTGAATGACTCTTCAAATATAAATGTTTCAAATTTCATAGGGCTTTTAGGCTTTCATGTAATTGTTGCCAGACTCTTATTCTGTCAACAATGTGAAACAGATGTATCCATTTGTACCGGGATCTCTTCCTTCATACCTGCTGGAGATGTTGTAGACACACTTTGGCAGCAAGTAGCAACACCGTGACGTTTTCTGGCTGCACGTTGCTGCAACCTCGCAGAACCTGGAGGGCTCTGTCAAACTGTATTGGCACAATGACAAAAGAATATGACATAAAATAATTAGAAAGGTGTAACTACAACAAAAGATGGACTTTGGTAACAGATTCTTGTATCTACTTTTTGCTCTGCCACCCAAAACGTGTCATTTATAAAATGTCATACGACAACTAATCAATTATATCAATACTGATTTTGTTTTTAAAGTGTTTCATGCTAGCAAACTTTACAAATTATGAGCCCATGTCCAATTTGAAGGATAAACAAAAGATTTTCTAAGCCTAAAATTATGACACAATATCTTAAAAGCTGAAAGCACTACGAATACTCAAAATTTAATTTTATACATGTGTATCAGTAATTATCAATCTTATTATCACTATCTCTCTTGCCTATACTTACTAAGGAAATACTCATGAGTTGTAAACAAGACCAATAGGTCCTTTAGATATTACTCACTTCAAGAGGAAGTCTTACATTATGCGGTATTCATTTTTACCTGACGAGTGCGTTCAATTTTGTATGGACATTGTTGTAATCGGGTCCATAGTATTTCTATTTATGAAACAAATATCAATTAAATTGGACTCACCTTTCCGCTGCTGATGAGGGACAGAGCAAACTGCATCCACAGATGGAATTCTTCAAATGAAAACCTCATGGTTCTGTCAAGGGTCTGTGAAATTAATAATGAGCATGAGACATTGGAATGAGACCATTCAACCCATTCAAAAAGGTTGATTACTGTAAAACATGTATTTTTCACAGACCCAACCTCAAGATATCTTGGTCATCATCATATGGAGTCATTACACGACAACTTCCCAATATCTAGCAGAAGTAAGAGTCATGTCGTCGACCTCTGCCAGGTCCCTCCAAAAACATGTGTCAGCCAGCATGTCACAGCTCAGTTAGATGGTCAGTGGTATGGGGGCCCTACCTGCAGTCTGGTGAATTAGTGTCAATATATCACCAGATATCTTGGTCAAATTCATCAGTCGTTTAACATTTTTGAAACTACAATAAGAAAATATTCTACGCATTTAGGACATTTCAAAAGAGTTTAGGAATTACTACAAATCAATTGGTCAGACAATCTGTCATTCTATACAATCTATAGAAGGAGATTTCCATATTGGGTATTGCCAGACAATGCTTTCTGACATAAACACAAAGCTAATATTTAACAAATTTGGTATCAGACGGGCAACACAGTCCAGTTATTATGAAATCAAGAAAAGTTCTATTACCTCCGACAGCATTTGATATTGCGCCCTCCTTGTCAGCGCAATGGTAAGAAGGTCATACACAGCTGTGGCGTTGAAGAACGTATGCTGTCTACTCTGACTATACTCCTTGGAACGACTCAAAACAACATCTCGGTTGACCTACACGACATAGACAATTGACAGAGAATTAATTTTGTTATATAAGTATAATTTATGTGTTTTTCTTTGTAATCATTATAATTATGTGTTTTTTATGTAAGTATTATTCAATTAATAAATGATGGGGAAAACAAAAAAGTTATACAATTAAACAAAAATTAACAAATATGAAATTATAAGCCATTTAGAATTCACATGCACATGTACTTGTAATAGCTTCTGAAACTCAAAATGACACTGCATTTCAAGATGAACTGTCTCTAAAAAATTGCTGACCATGTATAACACACAAATCTTCATTGAGTTGTCTGTACCGGCAACATGTTCTAAAGAAGACTTACAGAAAATCTTATATTTTTAATAGTAAACTGAAGGGCACAGATAGAGATCGACATTGGGACAATTTATTGACTTGTAGCCCCAACTGACAAGTCATTTTTCTTTGATCACTATTCATTCATTCATTTGGAGGACAATTTTTATAAAATAATGTTTTATTTTGTCGACTTTGGTACAAACTCTACTGTTTTTACAGAATTAAACCATAATAATTGTTTTTTTTTAATGGGCCTGAAAGTGGTGAGTTTTTATTCATTATATTATTGGATATAGTTCATAGCTTTTGATGCAAACTTGTGCAAAGATTACAGTTCTGAAAATGTGAAAATGAATTCATATAGGATGATGGCAATGTGTTTCTTATGAGGGTTGACTTTCATAATCCTCATGTAGAGGGCATCATCTTTAATGAAACTAAAGATTGTATTTCATGAGTTTTCAAAAGTAATGTGAAATAGCAAAGGTCGGAAATGCGCATGTGTGTTTGATTTTCGTGAAAGGATGACATGTACAACAAAATGTTTGATTACATCATACATCTGCCGAAGCTTCTCAATAAATAGAAATATTAATAAATGGTAGTTTTCCCAGTTCTATTATAAGGAATTAATTTTTCTCTCATGAAATACTGGTGAGGATTAATACCTTAAGTGTGTGAACCTAAAATGTAATTCTACAAGTTCTAAAACAACCTTCATAAACATATTCTAATCCTATGAGCGTGTTGCTAAGTGATCAATGGCTATGAATGTGGGGACTGTATGTCCAGTGTACAGGGTATACTAAACAAAAAATGTGAACTGCACTTTCAAGCAAATCGTACTGAGATGCTATTTGCTTGCTGTTTCCTTTAAGAAATATATCATAGACAAAACTTCCATGAAGTTAATAGGTCCCTGAAAGTTTATCAACACAGTATTGTTGCTTGTAGAAGTTTGACATGCCATTACAATTGTCAATATCCTGCAAGGATATAATTATTCACCTCCCTTCCTACCTGAGAGGTCTTATGGGAATGTTTGAATCAATTTTTTGGTAAAAATCTGGAAAAAAAGTCAATACATGTTGATGTTGTTTTGTGAGCATAGGGCCAGGGTGATGAGAATGTCGGTTACTAGATGACAAAGACTCCATTGACTAAAAATTCCATAACCCCTTTCACATATGGTCTGCAAAGGTATTGCAAATTTTTGCATTCATATTTCGCTGAGCTCTACAATGCTAATATATTTAGGCCAAGGTGGATATAAATAAGCAGGAATTTATGAAACAGCATGTATGTAACCGATGATATATGAATGGTATCAAGCAAAAAATTGCAACATCTGTTACAGTTTTACAGCAATGAAAAACTTAATCTTAAGAGTTAATAAAACCCCATTACATATGTAGAAGCATTTTAGACATTGTTGAAAACAGTTCTGTTGTATTTTCAAAGAATCTCATTAAGAATTGTAAACAATATGCAATGAAATTACATTTCAAATAGATATATTTTACAATACCGAGGGCAGATTCATCTATGGTATAAAAGAAAGATAAAATATAAAAAGAAGTGTATAGATATTTTCTTTAGTGTACAAGTCTGCACTCAGTACCACTAATAAACAGGAATTTCTGAAGAACATCATTGTTTTATTATCAAATGTACATGAATAACAATTGGACAATTACTTGGATACACTGTGGAAACAAACAATTAATGACATAAATTTATGAAGTGACTTATACATTGTATGTGCACATGTAGTGTTTTGGGGGTGGGGAACATCAAGCTAAAAGTGAATACTGAATGATCTGTTTCTCCATCATACATCTAGATGTATGTGCATGTGTAATGTTTTGAAGACTACAAACTATGAACAGAGACTGAATAATCAACGAGTGAAACACAGTTTACAATACCGAAGGCAGGTTCATCTATGGTATAAAAGAAAGATAAAATATCAAAAGAAGTGTATAGATAATGTGTTTAGAGTAAAAAAAAAATTAGGAGCATGCTCATGTGAAAGAGTTGTGTTACACATGTTTGTGAAGGTGCTATTTAATTTGTGCATATCATGCAGTAAAATAGACAAGAACAACATTTGTAAAATCTAAATTTGGTTAAAAACACATCAATATTTTCAAAAGACGATATGTATCTAAGCATTACTACTTTATCAATATTTAACATTAATTCAACTTTCCAACTGGAACATTGATTTTGAGGAATATTAAAGGATGAGTAAACTGATTAGGTAAGATATGAAGAAAGTTTATTAATTGTTTATAAAAATGTATAAAGAGATAGCACACGCACGTAGCCGTTAGTTCGTAGGATCTTTACACAAAGAATTTCCCATTCTTTAGATATTATCATGCACTTCCCACATTTTCACAACACAAACATTTTGACAAAGTGATAAAAGAAGAAATATTGATATCTACAAGAAACACAAGGAAATTTTCTCTAAAATAAAACATCAAATTTACCTTGAAATAAGACATACAAATAGTTCACAAAATAAAAAATAAAAGAAAGAAAGAAAGAACTTCATAAGGCATAAAAACTTACTTGTAATTCACTGATTAACAGCAAAAGGAGGGCTTCTTCACCAACACTCTTCGGTACAAATAAACTGTGAAAATAAAAGAGCAATACCTTGATATCAATTTGAATAGCTTTTCTTGATTTTCCAATAGAATATGCCAAGTTAATCACTCCATTCCTTGTGAAATCAAGAGCAAACCTAGTAGTGGGTTTAAGAGTTGATTAAGATTTAAAAATAAGGAAAAGAGTTTTTAGAGTTTACAAATACAATACAGAACTATACATAGCAATGTGAAAAGAGAAGGGAAAGAAAAAGGAAGATTAAATATATATATATGTATACAAAAACAAAGCAGTAAATAAATATAATAATAATAATAATAGGTCAATTTATATAGCGCAGCTACTATATGAATATACTCTACTGCGCTTAATACAAGGTATTATATTATTACTCCGGTTGTAGCTGAGCTGCCATAATAAGGCGCTAAAGCATTCAAGGAATTCCTTACTACTGGGTACCCATTAACTTCACCTGGGTGCAGAGTGGCAAATGTAGATTAATGTCTTGCCAGAGGACATTAGTGTCGCGGCGGGACTCGAACCGTGAACCATGTGATCCACAGTCCGGTGACGTATCCACTAGACCACGACACCTCGAACAATATAATGAAGTATATGATAAATATAATAAAATGAGAAATATAATATGAAGGTAATTCTACAAATTTAGAGGAAATTGAAGAACAATGAATGTGCCCATACATATGTATGAGGAACACAAAACAATTTAACTACCTGGCAAGAACAAGAAAGAGTAGCATATAAGCATACTTGAAATCTGAGACATTTTTTATCTATATACTATATAGGATTAAACTGCTAATACTTCTAGATGAATTTTTTTGTTATCATTAAATATAAAAATATATTATTACTTAGATTTATGATTACTATCTATCTATACAACAGGCTACCACTGAAAATCAAGAAAGCCATTTAAGAAAAGAAATAACCTTACAACAACCTATTTTTAACAATGAATTCTAACTCTGATGTGCAGTACTGTGCTGTGTATGACTCTGATATTCAATGATTTATACCGACAACAAGCATGCACTGATATGAATGTATCTTCTACTGCTGCTGCCTATCGGCCTAAATACGGCTACTTTGTAATTTTGACAGTTACTCACAATATCATTTTTATGGTTGATATTAATATCATTAATATCAAATTACAATTGATATATCTATTTTGAAGATGTAAACACATGTAGCCTACTAGATTATGGATGCCAATTATTTGTCACAAACAAAATTATAGGGAAATAGGGACACAGCGCATATGGACATAATATACATATGATATAAGCATGGTATATTATTATTATCATCATCATCATCATCATCATCATCATCATCATCATTACCATTACCATTACCATTACCATTACCATTATCATTACCATTATCGTTATCATTACCATTACCATTATCATTACCATTACAATTACCATTACAATTACCATTACCATTATCATTACCATTATCAATATTATTATTATTATTATCATCATTATTATGTAAAATGACAACAAAAAAAGCTACATAATATATGATGTCTGACTTGGATATGGATCTACGTATCGAGTACTAGCAATACTTAAAGATTTTAATAGACAGAGGATGTTCTGCAAACTTATTATGTACTATTTATATGTAAAATGCACTATTCATTGGCACTGGCAGTATGAAGGGGAGCCCAGTGTCTGCACACCCAATATTTCACTTAAAATTAACAATAATGTTCTACTGTACCCCTCTTATGCTTGATCTCATATTATTACATGTAATCTAGAGAGTAAGTGCGCCAAATTTTTTGTCACAATTAGAGCAAGAACAATGTCATTTCCACAAGAAAAGCGGCAATGTCATTTTGACATTGCAAAAACAAAGGTTCCGATGTCTGCGCACTCATTCACTTTACGCAGTTCAGGATTTTTAATGAAACAGATAGCACTTCAAGGCTTGTGGATAAAAAGTACTAAGACGATAAATTTCTCACTATATTCACTTGTTTTTTTTAATAAATACGTATCGCTGTAAAAGAGACAGATTTGTGTTTGGTTGCGTGTTTTGTTTTATCGGAATCGAACAGTTCCACAACTACTATATAAATATATTCTACTGTGCTGGGATTTTAAAAAACACCTCCAATCAGTGCTTCTTTACAGTCACACCACCAAAAACTATTCAAAAACTTCTGAAAAGAAGTATCTTCAACAAAACTTTGAAGACAGTAAATAAGTTATGTGCACATGGATGCGATTTAAAAGATAATAATTAAGTCAAATAATTTTGGGCTTGACCACTCAAATCTTTGTAAACAAGCAAAAGTATATTAAATGTAATTCCATGCCTTATTGGCAACCAAGGTAACATAATTAAAACAGGTGTAATATAGGAAAACTGAGTAATTGGATACAAGTCTTGCACAGGCATTCTGAACACGCTGCAACTTCATTATTTGTGAATCTGGCAAGCAAACCAATAATCTGTTAAAAATATTAATTAAAGGCATGACAATATCAAAAGTAGGAAACTTCAAACCTTTAAAAAATAACATCCAAGGGATTTTGTCCTACACAACCCATTTACCCATTTACAGTAACTTAGTTCCCTCAAATTTCTGACATTAAAAATTACATAACCACAGTACTATTCCATCCAAGGAAGAAAACAAATACCCCCAAAAGAGAAGAAACCTCATAATTCAAAACAAAAAATTCAAAGGAAATTAATAAAATATCCCAGTGTTCCATGATAGCCTTCCCCATGCACATTTCAAAACAAATATACTAATTTTACTCAACTACCTTCACATTCTCCACTAAAAATTGTTATCCACTATCGAGACATAACAGGAAAGAATAGATTTACTAAGAACATGGCTATTTTTCAGAAAGAGAGCTTTTTGCAAAGTAGAAAAGATTCTTCTATAAAAAGGAAAGCTCAGGAAAAAGCAAGAAGCTGTGGGACAAAAACAATTTTCATCTAATTCAAAGGAAGTGATGTGAAGTAGCATAAAAGAAGTACCAACAATCTCGAGAAAATTGCAAGGGAATAAAGATAAGTTTACCTAGAAACAACTTTTTTAAATCTACATAAAATGGTTTTCTAATATTAATGATAAAAAGTGTTTCTGTGCAACATGCCCTGTAAAACGTATGACTTAAATCCATTTCATCCAAAAGTAAAATTCATTTGGCATGACCATTGATTGACGGTTCTCTGTAGTATCACTAACATCATTCAATTGTCATATCTAGAGATTCTTCATTTTTGGATGAAATAAATGGGAAAAAGGGCATTTTGTACAGGACATGTTGCATGGAATCGCCCTAAAGCTGCCGAAAAGTGCATATAATGGTGTTAATTGGTCCAGACCATGCAGTTCCTGACACTTACTAGTCATTAGAACAATGGCTCGGACGACTACAGATGATACACAAAAATCAAACACATACATGGAAGGAAAGAAAATAAGAAAGAAGCAAAAGAAAATTAATTAAATTAAATTTTAACTATTCGAATACCTATGCAAATGATAGGAAAATTAATGCCTCAATTTTTTTAGAAACTGAAGAAACCAAAATTAAATCATACACTTTGAGTGTCCATAGTGCAATATTCATATCTGAATTTTCTGCCATTTGTGCCACTGATCATTGCAAAGAATGATACAAAATAATTTATCCACATTTGCAACTCGTTTTCTACCAAAAGCTCTTGGCGTTTAAATAAGAAATACCTCAAGATTAAAGAAAAGAACCAAATAAATTTGACAGTCACAGAGGTGAAAAAAATGTGAACATATATATACAATACAGAAGGGCAGGTGGATATCAACATGTACATATAGAATGATCAAAGGTTTCCACTATGGTTTAAAAATTGATATCATATCTCTAGATTCACAGCTTAGGGAAACCTTCAATATTCTCACTGAATTGAACATCTTCAGGGAAAGCATTCAGAGTGACACCAACATTAGTTGCTCAAACGACATGTCCTCAACGAGGGCAGTGCGTAGTTGCAGAGAGTGTTCTTGGAGACTATTTCAATTATAAAATCGTTTATTCATCAATATGATTATGAAATAATCTTTACTTGACCCACTCATTAAAATTTGAGAGTGTATATTATTTACTAGAAGCATCACTATACTGCAGAAGAAGTAATATCAAACCTTTCCATTGTGTAGAGCTTTGGTTTGAGTGAACCTCTTGAACTAGCCGGCCTCAGGGACGATGCAGAACCACCGCTCACAGAAGATCGACTCAAACTGCCTGTTCTCTCCTCTCGGCCATCAACAGAGGGCGGTGTGTAGCGATGCTCGCACACACCCCGCAGAAGGACCTCTGCCAGCTCCCTTGCAAGTGTGGTGCGGATGTTCTGTGAGGTGCGCGTCTCCACGGCTTTCAGAATGTGACGAAAGCGATTGATACCCTGATCCATTTTTCTAAACATAGGATGGACAAGAAAATAAACATCATGAGCCCAACATCAGATTGGTTGCAAGTTAGTTGTTGACTAGCAAGAAACAAATTGTCATTAATCACTGCAAAATACACTGTTCCTTTTAAATAGGGTCAGGGTTAGGGTTGTTGAATTCAGGAATTCACTTAGTGTAGAATATTCACTTGCAGACCATTTGTCACCAGACCATTCGACATAGAACAAAAATTGATGATTACATAGGCTTGTGTTTCCTACATCAGTTTTTACTGTATTTTCTCTGAAGACATACCCTTGTTGTATGTAGATGAGTGGTGCTCTCTGCACAGCTGTCTCTAAGACCGGTCCTACCATGTGACTCCCTGATCCTAGGCTGCTGGAGCTTGAAGATGTAGTGTTCGTCTGTTGACCTTTCTCAATTTCCTACATGAAACAAACAAAAAACAAAAAACTAGATGGAACTTCAACTGCGCGCAGTCGAAAATGATGCCTCCGCCATAGAGCAATTTTACAAACCAAAATGGAAGCAATTTTTAAAATTCAAGTTTGATTGTAATCTGTTGGTTCTAATGATAACGCGATCACGAGCTATTTTAGGATACATAATGAGCCCTGTGACCTTTGACCTTGTGACCCCCAAATCTAATCAGTTCATTGGCTCTGCAAGATACATACATGACCCAAGTTTGGCGGTAATCCATCAATCGGTTCTTGAGATAACGTGATCACAAGCTATTTTGCATACATAATGAGCCCTGTGACCTTTGACCTCGTGACCCCAAAATCTAACTAGTTCTTTAGCTCTGCAAGATACATACATGACCCAAGTTTGGCGGTAATCCATCAATCGGTTCTTGAGATAACACGATCACGAGCTATTTTTGCATACATAATGAGCCCTGTGACCTTTGACCTTTGACCTCGTGACCCCAAAATCTAATCAGTTCATTAGCTCTGCAAGATACATACATGACCCAAGTTTGCGGTAATCCATCAATCGGTTCTTGAGATAACGCGATCACGAGCTATTTTGCATACATAATGAGCCCTGTGACCTTTGACCTTTGACCTTTGACATCGTGACCCCAAAATCTAATCAGTTCATTAGCTCTGCAAGATACATACATGACCCAAGTTTGGCGGTAATCCATTCATCGGTTCTTGAGATAACGCGATCACGAGAACGGGATGTACGGACGTATGTACGGACGTACGGACGTACGGACGGACGGACGGACAACCCGAAAACATAATGCCTCCGGCTACTTTGTAGCGGAGGCATAAAAATGCAATATTTTTAGCATGCCTCCTTTTTTCTTCTCAAATATAAGGAGAATAATTTTAGGATGTCATGAATAAAGTTGAAATATTCCTTAACATTCATCTTGGTCACATTTCTGGAACCTAAATGGCAATGCTTGTAGTACAGGTATGGATGAAAGTCTTAGACAACTCTCTTTGCATTGAACAAGTGTCCTCCGGGCAAGATCAATATTTTCTTAAAGTTATACCTCTTGCCGAGTGAATAACCTTCAGATATATTATACTTTTCTTTTGACATCCATATGCAATCTTTACAAAGTGGGTTTCAAGTACACAACCTATAATGAAAATAGATCATATTGCATTTTCTCATTACCATGACAACTGGAAATAATGTATTTGGCCTTTTCAAGAATGAATTCATCCATACCTGCAGGTAGTAAAGAGCCAAGTCACCTGCCCTTTCATAGTTAGCGATAATTTCCTCCGCATGTTCTTCTCTCTTTTTCTTGTCACCCTCTTTATCAGCAAGTTTCTCCATGCACATCCCTGTAGCAGACAAAATGAGACAAGTGTATTTTATCAAACAAACTAAAAGTAGCACAACACATAAAGCAAATTAAACTCTTTGGCAAACTTACATTTCACCTACTAAAGAGTGACTGTTTATTTGTTTTTACATACAGAAGATTCTTTGTATTTTCTATACCTCAATGCCTCTTCAGTAAGTATACAATTAGCATAAATCAAGATTCAAGAGTCAAATTCTAAATTTCCATTTTTTAATACATTGTTCACAAATAACATCAATATTTCCATATAAATGAACTTCACAATACATATACCTATTCCTGTTTTCAGTTGAGTAAATGACAGTTTCTTTAGTCCAGTATACATCAGTCAATTTCTCTAGCAAGCTTTGCTGCCAACAGCTTGAAAGTGACAACTAATTATCTTCAAACTTTTGAAAAAAATGCATTTCTTTATATCTCACCTCTAACAGCAAACGCCTCAGCCATGATCTTCAGTCTCGTGCAAGGAGCCTCCTGACTTGTCATGTCATCAAGTTTAGCTTTATCCAGGTTCTTGATGGCTTCCTCGTATTCACCCATAGCTAGATGAACCTTGGACAGGAGGAGGTGTGACTCAGCATACAGTATATGCTGCAAACAAACAAAACAAAAAATGAAAAGGAAGTACATATGTCAGTCGTATCCTTCTAAAACAAGACCAGGGTCCTGTATTTTAAAAAGTTGCTGTCATTATATCTGTGACATCTGTCAATCATTTTTTTTTAATTATTCATGAATACATTCTAGAAGAGATAACAACAAATGAATAGTTATCAACAAGAAGCAATGTTCTCTTTACTGAAATCTTAAGAAACATTATTTTAGGTCTTTCAGTTGGGAATTACCTTTGCGCCTTTAGCAGCAAGGAGGAGATGAGACCTGGCTGATGAGAGCTCTTTCTTTGCTTTTGCTGCTGTCTCATGATTAGGTGGATTCTGAATCAAGTACAACTCCAGCTCACATTCTCCAGTGGCAAGATGTAGCAAAACCTCTGAAAAAAAAGCAGTGATGGGGAAAAAGATATTAGTAATATTTAATATGATCAATATTTAAAAAAAAAAAAAAAAAAAAATCATTTTTATTTCCTTTTGTTTACATCTATATATATATTTTATTTATTTGAGGGGGAGGAGTAGGGGTGCTAAATTGCCCATTTCATCCCTGCAAGTCCACGGCCAGGGGTAAAAACACAAAATGAAAAACAAAACAAAGTTTAGAGAATTTTACCCAAGGCAATGGAGCACTTCATTGAACATCTCATGTACACACCACATATGAAATTTGAAAAAGCAACTGATTCTTTACAGAAAGTCTCTCGTAATTTGACGCCAAAAATGAAAACAAAAAGTAACAAAAACACAGTCTCCACATCAATTTTTTGTTCTTTGAATTTTTTAATAAATCATTATTTAAAGTAGAAAAATTCAAAACATCCACACATTTCCAATCCCAGCATGGCCTTAAACAGACAGAGGTAGGAGAAACCGAAAAGGAACACTTCAACTTAAATGCAAAGGCGAAATTAAGCAAGGCATCATCTCAATGTCATCAAAACAATTTATGATTCACAAAGAAATCAGTCTCTACGACTTTTTCAGTCTCAGATTCAGAAGTCAGAAGAGTCAGACTCAGAGAGTCAGAGTCAGAGATATTATTATTGGCATGCATCGTGCAAAGTCATGCTTATCATAGTTTATTGAATATCTCTCATTGTTATCTAGTGTACCAATAAATCTACTTCTTGTCATTATGCAGCTGTAAATGTAATGCATCAATGATCAACCTAATTTGGATAAATTTAAATTTAGTTAACACTTCTTGTCAGAGAGCACACACAACTGAGAATGTATGGGACTGTACTGAAGTGGGCGTCGTTCATTAAGCATCTTTTTGCGAAGAAAATTAACTTACCTAGGTGAGGACTTTTAACTTTATTTTGATTCACGACTTCTCGAATACGTTCCCAGTTACATTCACTCCTATATTTTTCAATGTCGGATTCCACACGAGACACAGCTTTGCGATTAGCAGCCATTCTGATTCTCAAAGCGAGCGATTCTGTGGCGTTATGACGTCATTCATCAATATTCATTGAATGATATCGACTTGGCTGGGTTGGGGGTGGGGAGGGGGGGGGGGCTGTCTAAGTTACGTGGACGAAAGGCAAACAAATTATCACTGCATGTCTGATCTTCAATTTCATTGTTTTCTCACTCTATTATCATCCCCTTTCATCCCCTTTTTTAGCTCCAGGGGTCAGGGGAACGAAGCCGACAAGCGATAGGCTAGCCAGCCTTTTGAAAATTAGACTGAGATGAATTAGAAGGAGAAGTGCCCCCGGCCATCCCGGACCCCGGCTATAGGTATATGATTACTTTTGTTTTCTTTCTCCTTTTTCTTAATGTTACGGTTCTACTTTTGAAAGTGCCCTGGGCCATGTTTTTCCAAGACAAAGTGGCGGGGAGCAGAATTAAATCTTAATTCGAGAGATATTCTGACACGGCCCGGCACTAGCTGGCAGTTCAGGTGGGTAAGGGAGCGAGCCAAATATTTCGGGATCGAAATATGACCTTTAATATTTAATGCTTTGTTATGCATTTGTAATAGTTTGAGATGTAAAAATTGAAAAGTTGCGATTCGTTATTATATATTTTTATTAATGTTAAAGTAATGTAACACCAATATCTTGTAATATTATGAAAAATTATGTATATATATTAATTGTCCTTCTGTTATTATTTCTTGTGCATTGAATGAACAATAAAATAACTTTTAAAAACAATTTTTTTTTTCAATTGCATTGCTGAGATTTTAATCTTTGGGACAGGGATCTTATAATCCCATAGGCCTATATATACTTATAAGCATCAATATAAGGGGACAAATTAAACGACTATTTTGTTATCATATTTATATTTTTATTACGTGGGCCTCATGCATCAAATTGTCCGTTGCCCATGATCTCCTGGGCCCTCCTGGGAAGCAAGGGGCTAGTTTGAGTTCTGGATCGACTACTTAATTTGTTGAGCAGGGAATTTATGTTTCTTGCCCGATTTAAGACACATATTACACACGACAGTACTTCATAGTGGGCGAGTAGTACAAGCGATCATTTTTTTAAGGACTTCTTTAACATGGTATTCCGAACAGTCACTGCACTATGACGCATAAGGCCTACAATAATTGGGCTTTTTTTCACTGTGGTATTTCACTATTTTAGAACAGATACAAAGTACAATTGCTATGCTTTTCATGCAGACTATAATAACTTACAAAGTCACTTTGTCAATGATATCACTTGAGCCTAGCCCTAAATAATTATAATTGATTATCAACATGTTGATCATATATAATAGTTCTTCCTAGCTCTGACATGTTCACCTCTCACATGCTAACCTCTGACATTTTACCTTCTTGAGACTTTTCAGATATTTTGAACTTTGTAAATTTACCTCTGATAATGAAACTAAATAGTATCGAGACACGGGGCCATGTGCTAAAGGGCACGCACGAGCATAGTGTTAAAATTGACTTACTTCTTCTTCTTCTTTTTCCCCTTCAAAAGTCTGCCATTTGCCTTGGAGTTATAGCCCATTATATTCTTTTTCTTTATTGGACATATATATTTTTTTTGTCTTCTTGAGATCAGAATTTATCATTTCATGTATAGCTTCAAAGTGTATCATTTTGATATTTAATTTAAAAAAAAAACAGTTTTCCCATGTTTTTTTCTTTAAAGGCTGAGAGGACAAGCTGCTTCTTTATCAGTTTTTAGCCTAGAAATGGGAAATTATATATTCCCCATGCTTTTTTTCGGAGAGGGGTAATGTTTATTATGGAAGACTAACGCTTTTTGTGGTATACCAAAAAAACACACATGAAGAACAAGAAGAAGATGCTGATTGATTATTTTGTCAGAATTAATACAGATTTTATTTTAGGGAACGTGGCAGACACTTCCTGGGATGGAAAAAATGATTTGTGCAGTTTTAAAGTTGAACGATGATCTAGGCCAATGCTCCGTCGGCCGGGCCTAAGAAATCAGAAAGGATCGTCTATGCCCCCATCGAGTTATCTCATTTGATTTAATCATTACTTTTGATTAATATGGTTGGATAACATAAGATACTCTGTCATTACTGTTTGTCTGAAATGGAGGGGAAGGGGGGGGGTGGGTCTGTAAATCAGTCCCCTCAGGTAGCCATAAGCAACCATATTGATTCCGGGTCCGGCAAAGCTGGGGGGGGGGTTGAAAACCAAGCCTAATAATTAATCATTCACATGTCTGTACAGAATTTAATGCATTGTATTGAAATAAATAAAATAATTTTAAAAACAATCAAGCGCCTTTCTAGAAATACACTTCTTTGACAATTTATCATCCCACCCAATTAATTAAGATAGAAATAATTAACAAGTAATTAAAGATAGAAATGAATTAAAGGAACAATGGAGGAATAAATAGAGGAATAAATCACTGAAAATATATAAATGAATAACTGCATGAGTGAGAGAATGAATTCAATGAATGAATGAATGTAGAAATAAATAGATAAGTAAATAAATAAATAGATAATGTGAATAATAAAAAGGCGTGTAGCGCAACTGTATGCCCACGCATGAAGCAGGAATATATTATATTACCGACATGAAATTGATTATTGACAGCATATTTATTTCCTTCATATAATTATAATAAAGGCATGTAAGATGGGGTTTTACCGGGGAGGCGGCGCCCCCGGCCGCTCCCAGCAGGGGTGTCGATTTGTATCCGTGGTTGGGGGGGGGGGATGATAGGTGCCAAAATATTTTCGGCAATGGATCAAAGCAACCAAGAGGTAGAAGCGTGTGGCAGGTTGCACCCCTCCCTTCCAAGTTATTAACTTTTTCAAGTCACCCTCAATAAAGATAACATTTCAGAGAATATAAGAGTGGTAATAAAATGAATAACATGCTAAATGTTATTTTTAAACGAAATTTAGACATTACCCCAAAAAAATCCAATGGTGAGGGATATCAACTTGTGAAATATTATGTTACCAGTGGGCAAATGCATTAATAAGCAACCAGGAAAGGTTCATGTAGACAGAAAATTCTTTATTTCCTGGTGATAGAAACATACATTTTATGAATATTGATGTCTCCAAACAACATTCATCGTGAAAAACCCATTCCAATATTCTGTGTAAGGAGATCTCAAAAACATAGTTCTCATTAGTAAATGAAAAACATATTGCTTTTGGTTCTTCATTTGACTCTCTTCCTTCTTTAATTAAACCAACTGAATCCTCTCTGCGGGAAACTCAATTCAATGAAACAGAATATCACTGATGCAAAATTTGGTTCTCAAAATGACAGAAAATTTCCACTCCTGATCTCATACAAACTGTCTGTTTCTTAAAAACATAATATAAAACTTACGTTCCAACTACCAAACAACAAACTTCCATTTCTCCTTCTTCACCCAGATATACTTATCATACCAGATACGCTCTAAAATATAAGCATAATATTCCCCTAAGGCCCTGACCAGAGCACTATTTTTTTTTCTCAAAAACTATAACCAGTCTTAGAAGGTGCATTATTATTGGAAGGGTGTTATAAACAAAGTCAAACTTAATAACATTCTAACCTTCAAAAACACCTTAACTATCTTATGCCTGTTACGTTTGAATACAATACAATTCTTGGCAACAATGCCCAAATTAAAAGAGATAAATAAATACACGACTGTAACTCCTAGCGCGTTTTGAAAAATGTTTTAGGAAATATCAGGAAATAAAATGAGTGAAAAAAAAACAAATAAAGATACAATGACGTGAATTTTAAAAAGAGTGAACGGAAACAACATATTAACAACTAGTGAACTATCTTATAACTCTCCCACTCTCTACTTCTTTTTTGCACTTTTGCGCTTCGCGCTTAACATTTTAGCTCGTTGCTTTTTAACGCTGCGGCTTTGCATTTGGCGCACTGCATTTCTATGATGCTGTTGATTGAATAAATTGAATAAATTCATCAATTCCCGATGAAGCCATATGAGCGAGAATTCAATTTATTCTTGTCTCATAAACGGTTGTCTCATTTACTTCGTTTTCTATTTATATATGTATGTATTATGAAAATGAGATAGCAAAATGTGTATATTGATGGTCATCTGCGAGTAATAACCATTAATTACTCTCATCGGGCTCTCATCATTAATTTTTCTCTTCATTTTTTTTTTTTGATGGTGAATTATTGGGGGATGATTGTACAGGCCACCCCCACCTGAAATATTGGGGGATATATCCCCATCCCCCCCGTGATCGACACCCCTGGCTCCCAGTCATATCCACCTCATAAAAGTTGGAAGAAAACAAATCCTTTCTTGTTAGAGCGCTAGCTCTGGAGAAAAAAGTGTTATCGCCCTCTATCGAGGTTTTTATTTTACTCACATGCGTGCGGCCTTTTTCCTGACGCCTCGCCATTATCGGTAGGTCTCACACGAAATATGTCCAAATAATGCTCGAATACATGATGAACTTAACAATAAAATGAATTAATTTTGAGTCTTTAATGAGAACTAAAACATTAATTACAATTTTTGTTTTGAATAGGTGGCACAAACGTCATCCAAGATGCAGATTTTCGTGAAAACCCTGACGGGGAAAACTATCACCCTCGAGGTGAGTTACATACTGTGCGCTGTTGCAATGGTAGTGGTTGGGTACCGTAACGTTGTGTGGTAGTGAATGCAGTGGCAAATGTGTGTGAATGGCGGGGGAATGCCGAATGGCAATATTGGGAACTCTGCTGAGCCGGAGTGAAATGAGGTGCCAAAGAAAAAGGTTATAAATTTATAACTTACACGCCTTAGCCTAACTTAGCGAATCCATCGCACCCTTGGTCATGCAAATCCCCCAGGCCATGTTGATTCCCCAGTTACTTTTTGTCAAAATTGTGGTGCAGTGCCAGCTCCAGGGGAAAGAATGACGTCTGAATTCTGATTCGGATGCAATTTTTTGCTGAGCTGTGCATCAGTGTGCCCATAATTTTTTAATGAATCTGTAAATTCTGGGACTTTTTTTGCAGATGAAAAAAAGTGTTTAAGTTAGGTTTTGTTGAAATTCCTCCACTAGAGTCTTGCCCCATGGTTTTGTTCTGTTTTTTGTTAATTCAAACTCAAAGATTGTTATTCCTGTAAAAAATGTAAATCTGACATTTGTACAGGGAATTCTAAATCGGTCAAAAAACCTTGGCATGTAAATGATGATTTTAATTACGATACAAAATTGTGACATTTCACTTCTCTTGCAAAAACAATAACTGAAAAGTGAAATCTTCAAGAATTTTTGGTGAGAAAATATTCAATGCGTATTAATTAAAAGTTACAAAAGAACTTCTGTGTTTAATGGTGACAAACTGAAATGCAAGGAAGCAGGCCATTGCCCACGTCCCACGATACAACAAATTGGGATGGGGGTCACTTTGGGAGTCGAGGCTGTATAGACTATTAGATAATTATGTCAATGCATTGACCCCAAAGTCCTGCAGGTTTAGGCAATCAATGTGTTTGATAGGCATGTTGAAATCCTTTTGGGGTGTGGGGAATTTCATTTACAAGCATTTTAAAATTAGGTATCTTTTGTATTGGGGATAGTATTCTAAGCAATGATGAAGTTCAATTTGAAAGGGGGGGGGGGACAAGACTCAAAGACATATCAAGGTATTCATCGATCCATAGGCCTTCAGACATCGGCAAACAATTAGCTTGATAGGCATGTTGAAATCCTTTTTGAGGGAGGGTAGGGTTTGCTCTCTGGCATTACCATGCATTTCTTGTTTGCAGGGAAACAGCATCTACCTGTGAAGGTACAATACCCCTAGCAATGATGACGTTACTCACTTAGGACACCTTATGAGTGATGCTTTGATATAGAAAATGAGTTCAAGATCTGAGCTAGGGAAATTGTTTGCTACCTGCTGGTGGAGTCTTTAAAATATGGGCAAGTCGAGATTATTGATTTAACACAAAGTTAAAACTTAAAAGTTAAAAACCAACTTTCCAACTTTGTAATGTGTAAATCATATTTTTGTAGTAGTCTGTTAGATCGAAATATTGGAACTAAAAACAAGTGCAAGACACTGACTAGACGTTTGATTTCACTGCTGATTTCTCAAATTAAAGAATTGTTTTTCTTCTTCATTATCAGGTGGAACCCAGTGATAGTATTGAAAATGTCAAGGCCAAAATTCAAGACAAAGAGGGTAAGTGTTGGGAAGGAGTCTTGTAAGTTTTTTATCTTCGTGAAATAGTCTGTTTAGAAATTGCGATTAGGAAGTAAGAAAAAATATTAAAAGATTTAATAAAGAATGGCTAGCTATGATGACCAATCTCATTTACTTAGGACACCTTATGAGTTCTTCTGTGATATTAAAATGAGTTAAGATCTGAGCTAGTCAACTCTATTTTCAAAGACTTAATGACAATTCTGTGTTCTTGAATTATGTAAAAAATATTTTGCTGGGTATTGTTGATAACTGATAGTCCTCATTTCCCTTTTTGGGATTCTCTTTATAAATGACATACTGATTGAAGGAATTATTAACATATGATATCATTTTCAGTCTTGTCTAAATGCTGGTGATTTGCATATGTTTGTGTTAATTGTTTCTCTGTGGAATGCTGCTTATTAATGCCTGCTCCGAATCCCTCTTTATCTCCCAGGTATCCCTCCCGATCAGCAGCGTTTGATCTTCGCTGGCAAGCAGCTAGAAGATGGCCGCACCCTGTCCGACTACAACATCCAGAAGGAGTCCACCCTCCATTTGGTGCTGAGGCTCCGTGGTGGCGCCAAGAAGCGCAAGAAGAAGAACTACACCACCCCCAAGAAGACCAAGCATAAGAAGAAGAAGGTCAAGCTCGCTGTGCTCAAATTCTACAAGGTGAGATAGAGATGATGTGCTTTGGTGAAAAGAAGTATGGAATCTTGCATCCACTAAAGTCTGTTGAATAAAGGCCAAGTGTGGTGATTGCACGCATGGCAACACTTGGGGAACATAGTATGACCATGGGGGTGTTTCACAAAGACTAAGATTGACTTTAAGTTGGACTTAACTATGACAGACCATTCATGCCACTGGTTGCTCTCACTATTGGTCTCTCAATTGTGATCTTTAGATAATATTTTTTCCTTCATTAATGAATTATCAAAAAATGTAAATGCTGTAGATTTGTGTCCATGATTTGTATGTCCCTTGAGAGACCAATTAAATGCCAGTAAATGGTGAGAGCAAACAGTGGAATGAACGGTCTGCCATAGTTAAGTCCAACTTAAAGTTGATCTTAGTCTTTGTGAAATACTCCCCATAATCATCTTTTGTATACAATTTTTGATTCCCTTGACAAGGAATCGGATGATCTTGATTTTATTTCACTTCAATCGAGCTTCAACCTAAGTCCAGAAGAAACACTTCTGAATTCTGTGGTTTATCAACTAAAAAGAAAAAATCTTTGGTAATCCTGTGTACTCCTCAATGTCTATTTTAATAACACTTCAAATCCCAGCATACCAAACTACTTTTTTTTGTAGGGGGTGCTGATTTTAGCAGATCTGTGAGAAGTTTGATATTGTGATGTTGCATTGCTATGATGACTTAGCTTTACTTAGGACACCTATGAGTCTATCAGTGATTTGAAAAAGGCTATCTCTGAGCAATCAATCATCAAGAAACATTCCTCCCCTGGTTATTGTTACCAAATTGATCACAGTTCTAAATTTGAATTGTTGGATGTTCATTACTTGTACAGTCAAACCTGTCTATAGCGACCGCCCAAGGGAAACACAAAAAGTGGTCTTTGTAGACAGGTGGTCTTTGTAGACAGGTTCCTCTAGTACATGTTTCAATGAGAAACCATTCTCAAGGGAAACAAAAATTGTGGTCCTTGTAGACAGGTGGTCTTTGTAGACATGTGGTCACTAAAGCAGGTTTGACTGTAATTTGATACATCATATGCACCCTCTGTGTTAAGTACAGGTAATGGAGACTTAATATTTTGTTTTCTTTGATTGGGATCATGAATAATCACGCATTGCTATGTAAGCCTTCCTCAAACTCAACCCTTCCCATTAACTGTGTCATGACAGGTTGATGAGAATGGCAAGATCACCCGTCTGCGTCGTGAGTGCCCCAGCGAGGAGTGCGGTGCCGGTGTCTTCATGGCCTCCCACTTTGACCGCCAGTACTGCGGAAAGTGCTGCCTGACCTACGTCTACAACAAGCCCCAGGAGAAGTAGACTGCAAGTCTATAACTCGAACACTGGATTCTTTCATTCCACATAACATCTAGTAGGATGGACTAACCGAGGGCTCTTCTGGACAAGCCCTATGTGGGAAACACCAGCCACATCACATAAAGGAACTTAGTTCCAGAACTCAAATAAAAAATAGTTTTCATTCACTGGATTCATGCTATCATCTCCCAATGATGTAACAAATGCATTAAAATATCATACACAACCACTCTTGTAAAGGCTTGCACTTGTCTATATTTATTCAGTGTGTACATCGGTGATGTTAAGGGTGAGACTGTGCTAGAGTTGTGTAGTATGCTGTGCTTTAAATATCATACATAATGATCTCCACCAGATACATACCCCTTTAATTTCTGTGCCAGGAACATTTAACCCAATTATGTTTGCTTATCCATGTATGCTGAAATGCATGTTCCATTGTAAAGAGAGATGGCGAGAGCAAGGTGAATTTGCAGATGTTTAGGAAGATGAAAATAAGAGAATTGAGAGGATTTTCGTGACAGTTTTGAGAATTGAGAAGGCCTTTACTTTATGGTATGAAAAAGGTGTATGAAACACTTGGGGATAAAGATTTGTGGGTTTTTTTCTTTGCATGCAGGCAAAGTACATGTACTTGTTTAATTGTTCCATATGTCGCCAAGTTTGAAAGATGATGAACATGATTATGATTGGTACATGTACAAGTTTGTATCACCTCGTGCTTCAGCCGTTTGTTTCTCACTAAATATGTCAAAGTCTGAGATTATATGTAATGAAAACAAAAAGAGCTGAGGAGTAATTAAGGGTGGGGGTTTGTCAAACAAAAATCCAGAACACCATAAAACTACCCCTCGGGAGAATCTTGCCGTTGCTGTAGAAAATGATAAATAATGCATGTACCTGTGTACCTTAATACCACTGTCATCACACCTATGTATACATGCATCTCCTTCTCACACACATCTCTTTAGACATTCCTTTATTTTTTTTCTCAACCAAATTTATTCTCGGGGGAAACTAAAATACACAAAATGCAAAGGATGACATACTGTTCAGATCAATTTGATGTAATTATTTTACTTTTTAATACATGTATGCATAAATGGCAGAAGTTAACATCACACACCATGTAATTTGATCAGCTGTTCACAATAAATCCTGGATTATATAATTTCTCAACAAGTTGACCCATGTCGAGTCTATGAATGCAGTTAGTTTGCAGGCACAAACCCTTGTAAGCCATATAGTGCATAGCAGAGTGTCTGAACTAAGAGACTATGCCGACTGCACGGTCTAGTGCACCCCATAGGCCCTGTACTCTAGCAACTACTGATGCAGCCAGAGACTGACATGGGAGCTAGAAGTCTCTGCTCAAGAGATAATTTTCATAATGTAATCAACTTTAATGCACAAATTTTTGTTACCTAATTGCCTCTATACGAATTATCTCATTCACCCTTTACGAATAATTGTATTTCAGTAGTCGGAATGCGAATTGCATTCGTTAATTGTTGCTAGGGAGGACAAACATTATGGCTTGTGTTACTTAACGACACGTCATGTATGCAACTCACATTCTGACTGCTGAAATAGCCTACAATTATTAACGGGTGAATGAAATAATTTGTAATGTGGCACTTAACAAAAATTTGTGCATTAAATTTGATTACATAATAAAAATGGCCTCTTGTGTTTATTAGGTTTAAGTATCAAATTAAGAGTCTTTGCCTGCAGATTAAGTCCAAGTTGCCTTAATAATTTTTACTTACTTCATCATGTCACGATGAGATCAATCTGTGGAATAGGCAAATATGCATTTCAAAATACATGTATGAAAAGAAGGAAAAGATTACAACATAAGACAAACTATAGAATATTGCACATCTGCCATTAACCTTGTATGTATGTATGTTAATGAAATCTCTCATAAATTACATTACTGGTATTGCAAATAAAGATTTAAACAACTGTTCAGACTTATGAATGTGACCGAAATTCAACTGATCATGGCAAAGACATGTTGGATCTGACCGATTCAAAATGATGAAGACTTCACATGTTCCACAAGAGCTGGGATAAAAAGGTACATGACCCTCTGAATTCACACTGACCCCCTCATTTTAATAATACATTGCATAATGTATTTAGAATAACACAGCCTCCCTCTTGTAAAATCACCTTTTTTAAGATCGCCAACATAAAAAATGGTAAATTCCCAATTCAATTTTTTTCTTCTAAGGGCTAAGTGTGTGAGATGTTCACATAGATGGAGCTTAGTAATGAATGCATCCAATTAAAGTCCCCCATTCCTACTGTTTTAATTCTCTTCATCAATTATCTGTTTGAAATAATTTGTAACGGGCACTTAAAGGTATTACAAAGTTTTGGTATGGGGTCATGAATTTGGTTCAAATGAACATATTGGAAGCATATGCGATTTTACAATATTCAATGATCGTTGTCGCGGTTGAAATCGAGTCTAAAGTGATGAAATTGTAAATAATAAACTCTTTATGTTGTATAGCGCCCTCTCAAGACTGATATTACTTTAGCTTTAAAACAATGTTTCTTTACTACAATCGACCGATTTGCTATTCCCGCTTGGGAATTATATATCAGAACTGCATATTCTGAGATTTTCATGGTCGCATCTACCATGGAATGGCCTTAGGCGCTATTTGAAATTTACCGGGAGCACCGGTAAATTTTGATTATTCAATTTGCTCGAAAGCAGAAGTGGTTTAAGGGCTAAATTTTTTAGTGCTTATATTACATCCACAGGGGCATCCAAATATATCAAAAATTTAAAGAATTATTATCCATCCAATTTCAAAATTTCCCAAAACTTTGCATTACCTCTAACAAGTTTTATGCATTCAATTTTATTACATTACAAAAATGGCCTACTCTTTGTTTTTGAATTACTTCATGCATCATTTAACAATTTACAAAAAGTGTACAGGTACGATGTTCAATAAATATAATATATTTGAACTGTCTTTATTTCAGTTTTCACGAAGATTGTAAATACTCCAGGTCAGATCCCAGTTAATATCAGTCATTCCTCTCACATGTATAAAAGGCAGCATTTGTTATTTTTTTCTCAACAAAAATTGACATTTCACTTCATAAGTATTAATGTCGTGACATGAATTGCCAACAGTTAGAATGGATTAAATCATAGCCATGTATTGCTGTTACTAATTCCACAAGAACATAATAATAATTTGAACCCATTTCTAACAGGATCAGGGCAGTTTGTATACTAAGTCTATACATGAATGACAAAATTTAACAGTCAATGAGTTCGAGATACATGAAATGGGTTTCAATAATATTTGAGCAAAATGGCAAATAGAGATTCCTTCTGTATTCTAACAACTTAGAAATGAGTTTTGATCATCACAGTAACTTTGTGTGATCCGTCTACAGTGTTTATTTACTACATGACAACTGAATGTAGCGAAAATTTCTCACCCAGTTCTTATTTGGTCTGTGCACTGAACAATATACCTAACATTTAAGAGTATTCAATTTATGCACATTATTCCTGAGATATCAACATGTTAGGTTGATAACATGTCCATTGGACTTGAGAACAATGCAACTGGTCTGGTAAAATCTTGTTCTCCAGATTTAAAACAATTATTCTCATTTCATTCAAGGTTTAATATGTGCTTGCAAATATGAGTGTGTTTAGTAACATATTCTTCTTACTATTTCTAGATTCATCAGAAATCAAGTTCCCATTCAATTCTTGTGAATGTGAAACTCGCTCTGTTTCATTGCAGCACCATGGGTTTAATAAACATTCTCTAGATTCATCTGAAATTTCATCAATCTTTGAAATTCAAGTTTCCATTCCACTTATATATCCAATCTGATATTCCAACTGCTCTAAAAATTGCCAGAAATTGGTTCCCGCATCCACCTGGAAATCACCCTTTCTTATGAGAGAAGCATGTATACTGGTAACAGGATCTCTAGTCCAAAGGAGGCGTGATGGCTCAGTGGTAGAGCAGTGGTCTCGTAACCAGGAGGGTCTGGTCATCGGGGGGTCCCAGGTTCAAAACCAAGTCAATGCGCTATAGCCCTTTGGTAAGGCATTGATCCTCATTATCAAGTCCCTCGGAGAGGACTTGAAGCCGTCGGTCCCCTTGTTGCTTACTTAGAAGCATACACATGCTTTCAAAGCAGTCAGGTAAAACAAACAAACAATATAATCTAATTGTTAAAATCTTGAATCAATCAGAAATCAAGTTCCCATTCAATTTCCTGAGGTATTCTCTCTATCTCATAGCATACAATAGTGTCTCCAGTCTCGTAGTCTAATTGTTCTTCAAACCGAACGCCGCACTCCAATCCCCGTTTCACACTGCTCACATCATCTTTGTGATGCTTCAACGATGCCAGTGGTCCTGAACACCAAAACAAGGAAGGAAAAGTAGATTAAATATATACTACAATGACAGAAATAATTGTAAAATAAAGAAATTATTCAATACATGTATTTCATGAGCACAGAGTATCCAGGTTGTATCAATGAATGTATTACCCAGTATTGAATAGGTACATGCGTATACATAAATAAAAACATCAAACATTACCTAGGTTTGGGCTTGGAGGGGGGTTGTAATTCAATAAACTGATGGAATAACACATTGACAAAAACTAACTTTAATATTTAATACTAAAATTTCATGAATGAGATCCAAACCATGCTATTAGACTTTACATTCTCTTTGGTGATAAAAATATATATTTAACTTACATACTGAACATCTATACCTGGATGACAATCTTTCAAAAAAGAGTATTCAGGTGGGCTTATCATGCCTTCAAATATCACCTACACATTGGTTTAAATAAAGTAATGCATGAGTTGCAGAGCATTTGTGTGTGTGTAGGGGTGGGGGGCTGAGCATGTAAACCAAGCATACTTAAAAAAATTACTACATAAGCATTAGGAAATCAAGGGAGAGGGAAGAGCTGCATCCCCCAGTTAAGTGCCCACTGGAACATAATTTCTAGTGCGATATTTACCTTCATGAACAGTCTCCCGATTCCTGATGAGCTTGAAGAGCCCCCTAGACTGGAGTTCCCCCTTGTCTACCCTGCATCCGGCTATACCAACTTTTCTCCTGCCTATAGAGATCTCAAAGGGTTGTAGGACAGCGGCCTCTCCTGAATAAATGAATGAATGTCAACAACAATATAAATCAGTTAAAGATAAACTTGAATTCTGGTAATGATAGAAAATAAATTCTCACAGAATCCAACAAAACTTACACCGAATGTATAAGATTACAAATAAATGACATGTGCCAAACAATTTTGGTAAAAAATGTATAGGGGCTGAGTAATGAGCATAGAAAGATAAGGAAATCAAAGTAAGTAGGCCTGACACCATGTGCTTAAGACAAGTCCCTATGTGCGAATAAGAGTTGTGGTTTTTATTGAAGATGATTTCCAGCAAGTTTTTGTGAGGTTGTTTTTATTTTACTGGTTCAAACAATCAATCTACTGCAGGATAAACAATCCAGAATTAATTATAGCCATGTTCTCTCGTCATACGATGCCCATACCAGAGCTCAAGATTAGCTTTAACTGTGAGGAAATTTTGGCTTGCACCAAGTAGATAATGATCTTTTAATTTAAAAAAAAGTGAGAAAATATTACAAGATCAAGCATGTAATCTTTATCTGATGGGTGCAAGCCAAACATTTCTTTACAACAATTGAAACTTCTCCAAGGAAGCCTAACATTCAAAGCTATTGTCCCAATGGTGGGCTGATGAATATTAATAAGTCAGAATAAGTCAGGAGAGCTGAGGTATTTGTTTCCAGTTCATCGAGACTGTGCCATGGACCAGTGATGGCCTGGTGATAGAGTCGCTACCTGGCAAGCAGTAGATGGCAGGTTCAAATCCTGCTGGTTCCAAGATTTTTTCTTACTTGTTTTCAACTACAATATCGAGCATGCAATCTTTATCTACAACAATTCGAAATTATCCTAGCATTTAAAGCCAGTCAACAATTCAGACTGGAATTCATTAATTATCAGCACTCTGAACCATGCAACAGCCACTTTCCTCTTGATTAAATGTACGATATGTACACGTATGTATATTCCAAGTGGTTGCAGGTCTGAAACTCCTCATTGAATAGATGCACAGGACAAACTCGTATTTGATGAAAGGAGAATTCTACATTCCAGGGCTCCATCTTATAAAGAATTTATATTAACCACAACTTATTTGCGATTGATATCAATCGCCACTACTGGTATGTACAAAAGAGATAGGGGACTGCAAAATTGCGATTGATTATAGGACTTGCAATTGATTTGGATCAATCGCAACAATTTATCAGGCAGGGCCCACGTATCACGTTGGAACAGAAACACATAACCAGTATAGGTCTTAAATCACAGTAAGGGTAGAAATAACTTGAAGATTACAAGGGAGAGAACTTAAATAATCTAAGGTAAATACATATACACCTGTGTTATTATTATGTTACATATTATTCATCCTTGAAGACCAATGCAATAATGAATAAAGGTATGAAGACATTTCTTGAAAGCTTCAGCAACTTATCAGCACCTGTAGTTTGGCTGAATCTGGGATGGTAATATGATGGTAGGGACCTCCAAAGAGAACAGTATTAATCATAAAGTGATGGAATACATCCACCTAACTAACCAATTATAGATTCCTGTTCCAGTAGAGGTAGTCTATTACTCAGATCCTCTTTGAGATCATCCACCAGCCTGTAGATAATGTCATGCATCTTGAGAGGTACTCCCTTGGCCTTCGCCATCTCCTTGGCCTCTTGCGTGGCTGCCACGTTGAACCCCACAACGGCGCCCTCAAAGGTGTGGGCCAGCTCCACGTCATTGTCCGATATGACCCCGACCCCGAAGCTGAGGACGTTGAGCTTGCACTGGTGGTGGGCCGTGTAGGTGGAAAGAGTGTCCAGGATGGCTTCGACGGATCCATCAACATCTCCTGCAGAAAGAGAATGGTATTGAATGAATAAAATGAATTACTGATGTAGAGATACAGGGAATACGATAAAGTTACATATGGAAAACAAACGATATTATCATGACTACTACCCTATCTTTTCATGATGGGACAGCAGCATTTTTACAATATGCAACTAAAGTAACTTTCTATGCCTAAGCCCAAATTTGAATACAATATGTCCTTGTAGAACATGTAAGAGGCCAACGAACTTGTATCAGCAATATCTTGTCAAAATGCTTGACCATTGTACACTTGATTTTATCAACACCTATACTATCACCAAATACTATGTAAGAGCTACAATACATCAACTGACATCATAATTCAACATTGGCTTAATTTAATCATATCATAATTCATTAGTCAGAGCTGAAATAATCAATTAAAACAAATATCAATATTTGTTATTTACGCCCAACAGAGTTTAGATCATCTAAGAAAGTGGCCAAGAGTACAGAACCATACCTTTGATGATTAAGTTTAGCTCAGGATCGCCCGAGGATGTTGATTCCTTCTGTTTGAGGAACCTTGCGGTCACCTTCTCTGCCCTGATCTCCCTCCAATGCATCTTAGAGTGTGCCTCCCGGCGTGCTTCATACGTCCTTCGATGCTCACTCGTCTTCTTCTCCACGACGACCGCATCCTCCTCCAGTTTGGACGTGGATGCTCTCTCCTCCCGCCACTTGACGACCTCCTTGGCTCGCTTCTGTGATTGGGACATAAAGCAGAAGAGTAATAAATGTTTATTTTTCACGTATGATACCATGAATGCTCACAGCAGGAGCATCACTGCAAACTTGCAAAAAGACATACTCCCTCCGTCCCATAGCTCTTTTGGAATTCAGTCCTATCCAAGCAAGTAGACTATCTAAGGGCAAATAGTGCACTCTTTGTAGGATTTTCTAGTTTCACTGCCACTGCTGTAATCATAGTGCTACTACAACTGACATGTATAGAAGAGGACATTTTTCCTGCTCTTTTTGAGGATTGATGCAAATCAATATTGTACTTGAAGAACTCAATGTAAGCTTTAAGCTGCACAGCATTCAGCTAAATGGCATATATTTACACTGAATGCAATATTATCCAAGACCATTCATTTCTTTCACTGGTTGATAATGAGAAGCCAATTATACCTCAGATTCCACTTGTAAGACTTGATCTCCAGCAGCGGGGGTGTCCCTCCATCCTGTAACCTCCACAGGCTGGCTGGGCAGTGCCTGCTCCATGGGCTCTCCCCTCTCATTCTGCATGGCACGCACCCTGCACTTGGCTGTTCCAGCTATCAAAACTGCCCCCTTCTTCAGGATACCACGCTGGACTATCAGTGTTACCACTGGTCTGTAAATTGAAGAAGCATTCGTTTGACCAAACGATGAATAGAAATAGCACTTTATTATTTCCAAATTTAAAGTATCAATTCTAACATCTATTAGTTTTGATAGTCCTATTCTAGTGCTATGTATGTACATCTGCGCGTTGCTTTATGAGATTTGTAATTTTCAGGCAGGCTTCTTATGATTTTGCTATGATTGTGCTTATGCAACATCCTTTAGAAATGTGATTTCCATTTGCTCAATGGTTGACAGTTCAGAAGACCTTGGAGCAATTTGTATCATAATGCAATTTCAATGCCATCATTCAACATCAGTGATGCACAGAGACCAGTCTTGGTATTATACTTCAGTCACACTGCCAAACAGACTCCACACCGATTCCAAACGGACCTATTCTTTGCCATTCGGAGTAATGTAATTTTTTGTTCGGTCTGTAGTCGCTTTTGTTGGTGTGACTACTCATTACTCCTTGGTCTAGGTTGTGATGTCTCACTTGTACATGTGGTCTTGACCCCAAGGTCCGAATATAAATAAATGTAATTACAATTTTCCTTCCTGGTTTTGATGTCGGGGCTCAAGGCCGTAACTACCAAACTATTCAACATCACGTCACATATCAAATTTGTTTCTATAAACAATAAAGAATAAACGCAGTCTAGTACGCCATGAAACTATTGGACCATTCTGAGGTGCAGAGGGATTCCAACAGCTCCTTCTTACCCCATTCCTTTGTCCACTTTGCATTCCACAATGACCCCTTCTACAAGACCAGACTGGTCTGCGTTCAGTTCCTGGACCTCTGCCTGGGTCATCACTGCCTCACACAGAGCTTCTAGATTACGGCCCTGCAAAGCAGATAAAAAAACATGTTAATTGAACCAACAGTGGAAGAACAGGTCACATTTTGTATGGTAACACAGATGATAAAGCTGCCTGTTTTAGTGTGAGGGCTACATGAGAGAGAGAGAGAGAGAGAGAGAGAGAGAGAGAGAGAGAGAGAGAGGGAGAGGGGGAGGAGGAATTATGCACTTGCTATACTCTTTTATAGAGCTACATTAAATAAACCAGTATGTGGAAATTTTAAGAGGTGGGGGAGCCATGTCTTAATCATTGCACCATGTTTTACAGATATAGTATAGGGTTTTAGATTTGAATTAAATGTGTTCAAGCAAGCACATGTAGGTAACAGTATACATTTTGAAGAAAACAGATAACGGAAACTGTAATGAAGTGACTGTCTTAAAATCAAATTATCAAGCATAGCAAGATATAATGCAAAAGAATAGTTAAAATACGAGTCTCACACGCAAATTGTAATACCTTGAGTGCTGAAATCTCCACACATTGGATGTCTCCACCATACTCCTCTACAGTGATATCATTGGCTAGCAGGTCTTTCCTTGTGAAGTCCTACAGGTACATAGGGATAAACAGGCAAGGCAGATATAAAGCAACAGTCATTGACAATCCACATGTACAATACATAGTGCATCAATTCACTGAATAGAATCACCAATGACTTTATTTATTCTTCATCCACCATCGAATCAGACACATGACACACATATGCCATCCGTGGACACTTGTCTGCCGTATCTTCACCTGTCGTGCCATGGTTTAGTGGTTCATTCACTCAACTCTCAATCTAAGGGTTGAGGGTTTGAATCCCGGCCCGGCCTTAACGCCCTTTGGCAAGACATTAATGGATGCAACCAAGACACATCTTCCCAAGGAGTTATTTTGTAGAAATTCCAGGAGTAGGGAACAGATGTAATGGCTTTGAGAAAGCACTTTGCTATCAAAATACAAATTGAATTCAGTATATCCATCATAAAACTCAGCTGCAATAGCACTCATGAGACAGTCATGTTAGTATCTAGACTTATTCATTAGGTATTAAACTCTGTACTCTCTATGCTACATGGCTTGGGCTATACGGTACATATACACCAGAACACTGTATGTGTGGCAAAGTTGATTGTAGCAGTCCACCGTTTGTTTTATGAGGCAACCAAATCTTGTACAGAGGTAAAATAACTTCAAATAATTTATGATGAGCTTTAAGTGTAGCTCAATAGTACTAGCAGATACTCACTGGATCAGCACCTGGCTTGTCACACTTGTTCAAAGCTACAATGATGGGAACTACAGAGCAAAAAAAATATATATCAATCTAGCAATCTAAAAATTAGATGCATTCTAGATTTTTTTATGAATCAGACCATTATACAAACATAAAATAAAATTATCAGTGTTAACATGATCTACATAAACCAGATACAAATGTTAGCATAGAAATTGGAAAAGTCAAAGTTGGCAAAAGATTGTACATGTAAGTGGTTGATTCAGTGAGGGAATCAGATCCCAGTTTACTACATCATATGCTAGGAATATCAAATGATATCAACTGCCTGGCTCCCACCCAAAAATAAACTTGTTTACTTTTTGTCATATCTTTGCATCTAAATATAAAACACAGCAGTTGAAATTCTGAAAATCATCTAAAATTATAGTACTCATAACAGTCATAAATTTACTCTGATATGTAGGGTTTAAGATACTAAAGTAGTCTGAAAATTGTATTACAATATTAGGATATTAGTAAGACAAACAACGCCAAACAATAATGAGGGTCCAGTACACATGGATACCCAAAGTTTAACTCTGGACCACAAAAATCTAGAAATTTAGCAGGGGGCACACACATACAGCTCCTAAAACCATCATTCTGGACCCCTTGTCCAATCAGTGTGGAGCCGTACAAATGAGATGGTTTACCTCCAGCCTTCCTAGCGTATTTGATGGATTCTCTTGTCTGTTCCATGACACCATCGTCCGCTGCTACGACCAGCACCACGATGTCGGTCACCTCTGCACCCCTCTCCCTCATGGCCTTGAAGGCCGCATGACCGGGCGTGTCCAGAAATGTGATGATTTGACCAGATGGAAGCTGGACTGAAATTTAAAGAGAGAGGACCAAAGTTTCCTAGTTTGATAGATCTTTGTTTTAATAGGGAGCAGGTTTTTGCGAGTATGAATCAGAACAATCAGGAGACATATATCTACAAGTCCTATCCATGGGACTCAGCAAATGAGAAATAACACCTTATCTGAGTACACAAATGCACTGACTTGGATTCTAAACGCATACATCCTTCTAAGACTAACGACCAGATTATTTGTTCTGTTTGTCTCCTTAAAGTCAAAATGGAAGCTGAACCTACTACCTACATGTATCTATGTCAGCCTGTTAAGATACCACTGTTCACCAACAACACCCCCTCCCGTACCACTTGCTATCACCATGAAGACTGCAGATGTTAGGATTTTTCTAACTATCACACATTGTTGATGCAAATACTTAAGTGATCTACAGGTAAAGAGAAATTGACAACTATGAATATATTTTAGATAGACTCACCTTGGAATGCCCCTATATGCTGAGTGATGCCCCCTGCCTCACCAGCCGCTACTGAGGTCTTACGTAACGTGTCCAGGAGGGTGGTCTTTCCATGGTCAACATGTCCCATGATGGTCACTACAGGTGGGCGGAGCTTCAGAAGCGAGGGGTCAGCTGGCGGTCTAAATTGTACAGATTGGTTGAATGATAGGATGTAATAGTTTCAGCCAAATGATTATTTGAAACATGTTGAGAAAACAAAAAGGTTTCAAAAAAATAAAACTTGATATAATAGTAAATGTTAATCATCAATATTTTGTATCACTTATGGATCTTTTCCAACTCAATTGTGTTTTTGCCACAAATATAGGAACTACTACATCCACAAGGGTTAGCTATACACTTCCATACAATCTTCTTATCAAAAGTGATCAAAGTACTAGTAGTAACCTTCAGCATTCATTAGATGAGGTATCCAAACTAGCATTTGGTGTTCTACTGAGGAAAACACAGAAAAAAGTGATCATTGCTCTAGTATTCAATTACATTACCTTAAACACTAATTTTTTTAATGATTCAAATCAAAATTAATGTACTTCAATGTTCTGTTATGTGCTGTTCACCTTGGATATGCATCCTTGTCTTTGGCAGGTGCTTCTTTTGTTTTCTTGATGCGTAGAAAATGCATGTCTGATTCTGTCACAATATCTTCAATAAGAGACGGCTTCAGCACTGGTTGAACGAGAAAAGAAAAAGGGGATTGAGAAAGAGGAAGGGGGTGGAACTTTGAAACATATCACCGATATGATTAAATCAGAGAAAGAAAAAAAGGAGAAAAACAGTAAAAAATGAAAACCTCGCACATGGGTTCAAATTAAACATTATTTCTTAATTAAAGCCGTTCTATATAATACACAACTATATATCAGTGACTTGCAAAAGATGCAATAAAGAATCCATCAATTACTGATAAACGTTTCTTTAAAAAAAAGTCATTCTCCATTTCAAGGTAATTTTTTTTTAAATCAGTTCACTAACAAAAAAAAAGTGCAAAAATAGCATAGATCTTTTGATGTCATATTTCTACCAATTAGAGATACTGTAATATTTCTGAAAATAGAGAATAAAGTCACTAACTTTCCATCCATTTTGAAAATACGTAATTATTCAATTACCTGATGAAGGTGAGAAGTCAATACTAGTATCCAGGAGAAATTCATAGATGTATTCTGAAAAAAAGGGAAAACACATCAACAATCAAATTTTGTTCAGATGATTCTCCTTCATATGGGATTCAATTATCCAGCAAAACTCACCACCTCTGATTTTTCCATACAAATTGAAACTTTGGTATAAATAGGATAAGGGGCATCAGTATTTCTGAGTACAGTCCATACCAGAGAGATAGCATTACCTGGAGGGGCAAATAAGGATATCTTTATGCCTCAACATCGAAGTAGACAAGTAGACATTACTTACACCATCTCTTTCTTTATATCTGCCTCTGCCTCTTCCTCACACTGTTGAAGGGCATCATATGTAACAGGATAAGAAGATCACATATGCTTTTCAGATCAATTTATATATTTGGCCAGGTATCAAATTCACATCATCATTTTTGTCTATTAAAAACCCGAAACGATTCCACTGTAATATTGACATTTTATTTGATGTGCTCTAGCAAAAACATTGCGTCATATATCCATATTTTTCTGTAGTGTTTTCAAAGCGACTATACTGACTTGACCCACTGCTGTTAGCCAACTGCACTATCCAGGATTTTAGTAAAGGTGCCTTTGTCTTCCTTCACTATTTTACAGTCAAATATATCTTCTTGAATCTATCTTTTTTCATCACATCATAAGAATGTAAAATGTCTAGCCTACATACGTTCGCGTTAAATGTTATTTTGAAAATCCCCTCACTGTTTTGATCTAATACTTAGAATTCTGCAAGCAGTATATGCTTCATTAATGCTGCAGAATTTCAAATATCCAATTATAAGATAAGAATCAAGCTCGAAACTGAAGCTTCATCAATACCTTCGTCTACACCCATGGCTTCTTGCAGCTGTTCTACCGTCATCGGCCCTGATACAGCAATCACTTTCATCTTCTGCAACACCTCCGGTTGGTGCTGCTTCTCTTTTTTTCCAGGACGAGGTCCCTTCTTGACCAACTTTGATTTATTGGTCGACCCCCCAGCATAGCCCCTAGTCCAACTCCAAGTACATGCTGCTGTAAGCATGCCGTTCCTGTTCTGATGGATCTGCACGTTGGGAAGTTCGTTCTTGGAGAATCCGAGGTCCGCAAGGATTTGTAGATGTCTTGCTGGCTGGATAGGGGCTGGAACTCTCGGGTTGCTCCTGCATTGTTGCCTGAACTGCTGTTTGAAGAATCGCTGCATCAAGTAGCTCATCCTTCCATTCTGTAGCAGAGACATTTTGGTCTACCTCGTTTGTCTAAATTCCTGCAATATTCAACACCACATCAATAATAATTTTTTTAAAATCCACATAGTCTAGACGGGTCTGTCTAATCACCACAAAAATGTCCATAGTTAAGTTTAAAAAAGTTTTTTTACAATTATGATCAGAGAAATTTATAATGTCCAAACAGACTCCAAATCAATTCCAAAGTTGCATGTATCCAACATGGAACAGTTGAACTTGACCCACACATACAAAAAAGCATGTTGAATGTATTGGTCTTCACTTCACTTTTCATAATTTTCACTGAATTTCATTTTCAGAATATTCAGTCCACAATTTCCATTTGGTGTGCAGTTTTTGCTTATTTTGTCAAACATGAATGATGGTACGGTAAGAGTTTTTTGCAAAATAACTCATCCCCCTATAGGCTACTGCATGATTGCATAAACTCACCACTTTCTCTTTGGGTCCTGGTAACTCGTTAAGAATTGTTTCTTGTATTGTATGACATAAACGTCCAACATATTTAACTACAACACAATTTTCAATAGGTGGGTATTCATTGTGACAACTATTATTCTATTCTTCCTGTGAACTCAAATCATGTGGTAGATTATTTTGGATTCAAGCAGACAAATTTGCAGATGGCAAGCTATATTTCACATGCTCGAAATTATTAAGTTTATTGGTTAATCTTATTCATTTATAATGCAAATTGTGACACTTACTTCGGCTAGATTTCTGAAATGGGCATCTATTCGCACGATAATTTTTCCTGCAGAGTTGACAGCGCAGATCCGACGTACGCGCAGCCGGAGCCGTGGCGGGCGCAAAGGTACGGTACCGTGGGTATATTGGGCCGACTTGGAGCTGAAGCGACCGGAGCAGTTCGGTGTCTACATGTCTCGATCAGTCATCGAATTTTAATTAATGAATGATGTCCATGAATGATGTAAGATCTTATCACTTCTAGTTCTATTCATTTGATTCCCTAGCCCTAGGCTATAGGTTATAATTAAGTAATTAGAGGAGTTTACTTAACTTAGATCTATTATGTTACTCTCCTCTATCTAGAAATTTATTTTATTAGAGAGTCACAATCTCAGAGCCAGAGAGAGAGAGAGAAATATAATGTATTAGAGTGAGAAAATTTGCCATTAGGAAATATGCATGCATATATATTTTTCATGCATATCATAATGATTTATTAATTATAGTGTATCTCCATTGCATTATTTCTTTCTGCAGAACTATATCATCTCATGTGCAGTGAGAAATGGAATTATGGAAAGTGATATTCCACCCTCTGCTGAGAGTCAACAGGAATAGATCGATGTGGATCGCCATCAGCAAAGTCCTTCACACGACATCGGATGCTGCCAGTAACAACTCTGACTCCTCAAATTATATTTGCCATCCAGGCAGAAGACATCACCATCTCCAAGAGAGGCATCATCATCCTGAAGCAAATTCAACCCAATTCATAAGTTCAACAAGCCTGACTGCAAGACTGAGAGCATATCAATTCAATGGATGGCTTTGGAGAGGAAACACAACACACTTGCAATTTGTTAATAAAATAAGGACTGATATTTACAGCGCCACAAGGTCCTCAAACTTTACGACTGATTCATCGTCAAGGATGCCTGCTGCTGCCAAAAAACCCACCATGAAGACTGTCCATGGATGCCACTGGGAAGATGAGTATGATTGGATGCAGCAAGGTTTCTCAGAGGTAGCCTACATTTGAACCCATTCAATAATGAATTCTCTAATCCCCATAGGTTTAAAGGTCTTTCAGGAATAGGCTTATTTTATCACCTTCAGTTGGAGCCATTAAGGAAAGAGGAGCCGAGAAAGCATGATCAAACTTGTGGGTAGTTAGGAATAGGGGCTGATGATATTGATGATATTGGAAAGAAAAATGATTAATAGGATTTTAATAGAGAACCGTGAGGGAAAGTCTAAATTCTGTTTTTGTTTTATGGCAGACTGGTGTTGTGTTATGTTGTGTTTGAAAGAGAATTTGGGAAGATTATTAGCATAAAAATAGATATGGGGGTGGGGGGGGGGCAAAGATGGTGTGCTGTCTGTATTAGGGGGGGGGGGTATTTTGGGGCTATATAAGAGATAGGGTTAGCTGTTGAAAAGAGAAGTTCAACCTATATAAATGAAAATAAGATTTTGAGGCTGGATATAATATGATGGAGCTATATTCCTGTAGCTTGTAAATGTGGTTTTCTAAAACAATTCTAGATTTGCTTTGTCAATTTCTTTGCAGGAATTACTACAATACATAAAAGCAGAAAACAAGTAAGTATTTAAATATTTTTGTATTATTTTGTTTTGTTATTTTTTATAGATGGTATTATAGATATAGTTGTAGAAAAGGGCGAGAGTGAAAGGGGAACAAGAGACAAGGGATGGGCAGACAATATTCAATCATACATTAACCAAAATTTGTACAATTTCTCTCTATTCTACAAACAAATTCTGATGAATATGAATGTATATAAATATTCTATTTAAATTACTTTTATTTCAGGGATTTTTATCTATTCAATCTTATGTGGTAAAAACAACCCTTTCCGTTCAGTTGCATTATTCAATAGCTACTTCAACACCATGTAAGACTGATATTTTTGGTAAATAATGATGACATTTTTCCCTCTTCCCTCCATAGCTTTTCGGAACAGTACTTCAATCATTTGGAAGCTATGCAAGAAAAGTTGAGAGCAGAGATTATCCAATGTGAAGAAAGTGATTGTGGTTCTGAAACTAATCTAAAGGTAGGCATGATTTGTGTTGAATTATTAATTTACATTTTAATTCCTCAAGAGTCTAAAATAGTCTCAACTTATATTAATGATATGATGGAATGATGAATGATTAATAAATTAGCTAAAGCACTACCAGGCTCCATTTCCTTGATCTGAATAATGAATGACATAACCTTATCTGAACACAATAGTGACTCAAATATAAATACATGTGGTGTATATAGGGAGAGAGAGTTTGGCCGATGGTGGATTAGATGTAGGTCAGTACAACATTAAATGTGTATGCTTGGATGGTGTTGTCCAAATCATTCTACCTGTTTACTGGTGGCAGCGGTGGGATTTGTATTGATATTAGCCACATATTGTGACTGTATTAATTGATCTATGAATCATAAAAAACTAAGTTACATATAGTTCTTGCTGATTATTGATGTAAATGTACAGGTGTAGGTGCCCCCCATTGATTGGGAAAAGATAATAATTTCAGAGAATTTGAGAAAAGGTGAGGGATAGAGGAAATTAATAAAAAGTTGAAACCAACCCTCCAACACTGCCCATCATTTTTATCACCTTGGTCTCTTGCATTTTATCTACCTAATATTTTACGAGCTCCCCCCAAAAAAAAAGCACTAGGGCCCCATAAATGGTGATTGTTGCATTTGCATAATTTTGTAACTAACTCAGATCAGTAATCATATTTTGTTCTTCACATTCTCTTGAATTTCTTTAAAGGTCATAGGGGACTATGCGTACTATCCTGACATCTCAGAAAGTGGTTCTAGTATTTTCTGTCGAAGGAACACCAGGACAGGTACATCCAACATTGTTGTCCTAAAAGTATAGATCACATCAATTTTGGGGGGGAAGGGCTAGACATGGTGGGCAGTGCTTGAAACAGGGCATCCATCTTATTGTAACAGATATTTTCAAATAGTATTTTAAATCTTAATCCTTTCTTATTTTAATTTATGACCCAAGTAATGTTTCGTACTAAGTATTTATCATTTCATGTTTGGGTATTGAACCTGCCTTTCCTGTTTTTGTTGTTTTGTTTTTTCATTGATTACTCCTTTTTCTAACCTATCACATTCCATTTTTTTCTTCTTTTATTTGATTCGAATACCTCTTCTTTTCTCTTGTGTAGGTGAAGACCAAGTTCTTTTGGATTCAAATCATCTCATAGAGTTATTTGGTTACAATCAGGTCATCATCACTGGTTTCAAGATATCGGCATGCCAACAGTACCTAGGGGCAGTAGTCGAAGGTAGTCCAGATGCATATGATGGGCATATCATCAAGATGGAGAGTGGCGGTCAATGTCGCCTGGTGGAATGCATCCAAGATATTTCCAATATGGGTAAGCTCTTGCAGTTCAATGTTTTGTATTTGCTATTCCATTTCAAGAAAAATGAATGATTTCAATTCACATATGTAGACTTATTGGTAATAAGGGAAAATTGGAAGGAGGAGGAGGGGGAAGGGGGAAGGGGGAGAGTTTTCCTCAAGTTCATCTTGTGATGAACAACTGCATCGCGAGCTGACAGTATTCAGAATGCAAGTTGCATAAATTGTTTGTAGATATGTTGGACAAGGCTCTGGCAAGCTTTAAGGTTGTGAAGAGCTATAATTGTTGTAAAGGTATACAAGTTGGATACATTTGCAGTGTACCATTCATCTACTAGTATTCCAATTCCGTTTTTATTCTTCGAATTGTCTATTTTCATTTTTTGGGGGGTCCCTTTTCCTTCCTTCCATTTGCAATTCTCTGATCTGATATATTCTATAACTTTCATCATTCCATCGGTTTGGAGCCAGAAGAGTGTTAACTCAAATACTCAAACACAGAGTTAATGCCCTTCTGGCACCAAACATAATTCTTTTAATTACTCCTTCTCTTTCTTTACTTCTCTCTATCTACAAACCTCACACTCATCGCCTCCCCCTCTTCATGCTTCTTTCTCTCTTCCATTCTTTTTTTTAATAGTTATTTTTGATTTTTTATTTTTGTTTTTTGTTTTTTTGTTTTTGTTGTTGTTATATATTTGTTTAAATTGTTTTCATCTCATCTTGTATATACCTTTTTTTCCCCTTTCTCTCATAAAAGTCATAAGAATACTGGGCTTCTCATTCCAAACACAATAAAAGGTTCTCTCATCCATTCTTCTCATCTGTATCGTAGAGTTTCTTGGTGAGGAATCAGTGCTGTATACAAAGCCATTCAACCTCCAAGCCAGGGAAGTGTGGAGACATCAGATCGGCACCTCACATCAGAGAGATGAACTTGTGTTTGAGGAAATGGATGAAAGGTAATCCAGAAAGCATACAGAATCCTCCTCTATTAATCTTAATGTTATTCCCAAGCCCATGGTACTGATATTGCGAAAAAAATTCACAATGGAAAGGGAAGAACTTGGAAGACTCTGATATATAAACAGATGAATTTCATAAGTCATAGTATTATTATTAACCTCACGTTACCTTCAAAGTCTTGTGAAAGATCACCAGCAAGCAAAAATTTAGTTTAGCACCTCCCGTATAATTAAGAGAAATCCTGGTGATTTCACAATAAATACTTGTGTCAACTTCATGCAACTGCTACAGAGCTGACAAGCTTCAGCGCACAATATAGATAAATCAGAAAATGCATGATAAATATATTAGACTGTCAAGGGATCGGTCTATATAATTGCAAAATTACTTGAAAATTGGATATTAGAGGTTGTGTAAGACAAATACTAGGTAGAATAGGCTTTGTTATGAATTAGAGAATATCTCTAATCATTCATTTTTGTCAATATTGAATATGATTATTTTTTTCGAAAGTTTTCTCAGGCAGTCAGTGATGGCATGTCTTAAATGAATTGTAGAATATCTCTAATTATCCATTGATGCCAATAGTTGATATTGCTCATTCAGACAGTATCTGATCATCAACATTTAATTTATTTCATTTCTAGATTCTTTGTAGATCTGTCACACACCAAAGACAGACGATACATCGTCATCAACAGCAACTCTCGAACGTTCTCTGAGCTATGGTTGATTGACTGCCTCAGAAGCTCATCAGAAACACAGCCCATGTTGGTCTGGCCAAGACAAGATGGTGTAGAATGTTACCTAGATAACTGTGGACAGACCCTCTTTGCTTTGTCCAATACTGGGGATTCATCTGAACTGAAGGCAAGTGAAATTTTTCTATCAAAATTTTCCATTTCCAGTCTTGTGAGTGGATGTGTACTGCAAGAGGAGTTTGATATAATGTAGAAAAATCTTGGAAGTTGACAATAAAAAAAGTCCAGGGGGGTGTTTCACAAAGACTAAGATCGACTTTAAGTTGGACTTAATTATGGCAAGCCATTCATGCCACTAGTTCCTCTAACCATTCCTGACATTGTTTTCTCAAGGGACGTACAAATTGTGGTCACAAATCTACAGAATATACCTTTTTTGATAGTTCATTATTGAAGGAAAAAATATCTAAAGATCATAATTGAGAGACCAATGGTGAGAGCAACCAGTGGCATGAATGGCCTGCCATAGTTAAGTCCAACTTAAAGTCGATCTTAGTCTTTGTGAAACACCCCCAGGATTGTACAGTCTGCTTTATGTCCAAATATATCACTAGATAATGGAGAATGCCTTGAATGGGAATGCAATTTTTTGTCGGATTTTCATAGAGTGCTGACCTTGTTACCCTCTGTAGTTGACTTCTGAGAGTTGCAATAGACTACTTCTGTTGAATTTTTACTCATAACAATTTTAGCAGTATAAGTTCTGTAGTTGTTAAAAAATTACATAAATTGTATCACATATCGTTTTTGTTTGTTTTTATAACTGACAGTCATTTAACAAATTGTGCTTCTGTCCAACTTTACTCTTTTAAAATCTACTTAAGACAAATCTTATCATAGCAAGGTCTACATCATTTCCGGATACCTTCAAGGAGCTGCTGGGAGTAGATTCTCACTCCAAGGTTCTAAGGAAAATGCGAAGAATCCAAGCAAATTTCATAAAGCAATGTAATGTGAAAATACAGGAGCAGGAATATATAATTTCTTATTGACAACTTTTGGTATACTTCATTTCAATTGTTTTTGCCCAATTTGCATACAGCTCCTTAAAGCCCAACCTTCAGATGATATCCAGAGTAGTCATACTGTACAATGGGAAGAGCTCTACAGCCCACCTCCCGGTCATGTGATACAGGACATGGATGTCTTTGCCTCACATTGTGTCCTGGCTTTACTGGTGGACAACATACCACAACTTGTCATAGTACAGCATTCTAGAGAAATGGAGCCATTGCATATAGAGGTACATTGGGATAGATAGGTGTCCTCTTTAGTATTTTTTCGCCATTATACAGACTCTGGACAAATAACTCCTGGGCCCTGTTTTATAAAACTTGTTATCAATAATAAATGCTAGAATTCTATGGCAAATTTGCTCTCAGCCAATCAAATGCAACTATTTCAGTAGCTTGTTACAGATATCATAATTTGTTATTGATGACAAGTTTTATGAAACAGGGCCCTGCACCATTCCTCATAAACGATATGTATGTCTAGGATGACAAAGAAACGCAATGATTCTCCGCTTTTCTGAGTCCAGCCATCTACACAACCGTGGTCCACTGAGGGCATGTATGCAACGAGTAAAAAGCTCTACAGCCCAGCTCTTGATAGCTCAACCTTTCATAGATATGTTAGCTATGAGTATTTCTTGTGCAAGTTATGGGGTATAATTTGAGACACTACATTGTTTTTGTGAGCAGTTTCTCTTGTAGTTTCTTCAAAGAGCTGTTTAGTTGAAAATGCTACATATTTTTCTAAATTGTATTTTGAGGGGAGTATGAAATTAAGAACTTGTAAATCTTACTTATTTTAATATTCGATACTGCGATTTTCAAACTTTTGAAAATATTGGACTGAAAAAAAAACCCATAATGTACAAATCAACACTAGAAATTCCATGAATTCCATAAAAAACTGGTAATTTGCCTCAACACTATTTCACCTCTCACTTCACATTAATGCACTTTCTTTTATCCTGCACTATAGCTCCCTCCTGAATATACCACCATTCTTCCAGGCCTTAATGCGGACATCAACTCAAGACATTACCAGTTCCAACTCTCTTCCCCTGTCCATCCACCAAAGGATTTTGAACTAGATCTACAGACGTGCAGTATTGAGGTTGGGGAGAGTGTTGAGGATACAGGGAGTGAGGATGAAAGAGAAAAGGTTCGTGGTATTCATGCACGAAGCTGGAGACATCCCAAGGACTTTGCCTGTCAACGATTACTGGCACAAAGTCGGGTAATGATTTGTTGTCTTTCTAATATTATTTGATCTAAAACTTATTTGTTTGATTTAGCCTATATGATTGTGCTCTTCCTTTTTATGTTTTATCCTTCTCATTTTGTACTTTTGTATTAGTGCTTTGTGTGATTTCATCTTTTGCACTAGTGTGCCTTGAGCATTTGATTTCAAATGGATTTAGCACCTTAAAGGTCTCATATATTATTATAATTATAATTATTTATTGAGTCTTTTAATGAAAAAATATGAAATATTTAGATGTATAATATGACAGTTATGCTCTTTTTCTATTTGGCAGATGCACAAAATAATTTTAAGGTAAATGAAAGTGAGTTCTATTTCAACACACTGAACTGTTACTAAAAAATTTACTAAACATTTCAAATGATGTTTTAACTAGTAAACCATACGAGAATGATGTTTAAAGTTTTAGTAATGCCTCTCTCTTTTCATCCCAAGTTTGTACATTTTCACTTTATAGGAGGCAACCAAAGTTCCCATTTCTGTGTATAGATTATGTTAAATATAATGTTAAATGTTCAAAGTGTGATATTTTCTTTATGTCTTCCAGATGTTAAATAGCACCTTTCGTTTCATCCCACTTCTTCTATTTTCACTTGACAGGATGGAACAAAAGTTGCCCTTTCCGTCTTTCAAAATGTGAAGTGACTGCTGTAATCAATGTGAAATATAATGTTCCCATCACGACTTCCAAAAATGTCAAATGCTAAATAGCACCACTCCCTTTTCATCCCACTTTGTATGTTATCCTTTTCTTTAGGATGGAACCAATGTCCCCATCACTGTCTTCCACCGAGAGAATCTGGTCCTTGACGGGCAACATCCAATGCTGTTCATCGGGTACGGTGCCTATGGGAGGAATGTGGAGATGGAATATACGGCTGAGAGGATGGCATTGTTATCTGATGGATGGGTGCTTGCCTTTTGTCACGTCAGGTGAGCAATAAATTTCACGGCTCGTTCAGATATGATGCGGCAAAACCATGTTTTCATTACCTGACTTTTCCTCATCCACACATGCTCTGAAATTAGATTGCATACAGACATGTGTAAGTCCAGCGTGTGTATAACTCCTGTGGTGCTGCAGAAGTGTCAAACAAGGTCACAAACTATTTTGAGTGGGACAATTAATTTTGTAGTACACACATTTACAGAGCTTAATTGCAATTTATGCATGTTGTCTTTTTTCTTTTACATTTCTTATCTTCAGGGGAGGTGGAGAGTTGGGGAAAGAGTGGTATTATTCAGGCAAGGGAGACCAGAAACATTACAGTTTTGAGGTAAGTGTGTGCATGATATGAACCTGTTGACTCCCAGTTGGTTCATTTGTATGCCATATTTTATTTATTTATGAAGTTTTATTTTACCAGGGTAGTTTTTTCAATGATTTCAACGCTGTTTTACAAGAAGGCCCTGTAAATTAACAAATATAATAAGAATAGTATAATACAAGGTACAAAAAAAACATGATCAAACAATGAGTAAAAAACAAATATACGAGACAAAAATAACTTAATGTTAACTCAGCGAGCATAGATGAAGAGTAAATCATACATTAACAAGTTTGAAATCAAACTCGGATTCCATACATACGCAACCTTGTAGAATCCGCCGAGGATTATCTATGGACTTTTGACGTTTGAAATAATAAGTTGATTTCTACATTAAAAAGTACTGTTCAAGGGCAAAGTATATGTTATTCTTCTTTAAGTGAGGCTGGACATGAAAGCTAATCAATACACACTAAATAAATGCACCTTGAGTAAATTGTGACCCTTCTTTTGTTGACCTTGTTGCGTCTTCTTCCAGGACTTGGAGAGCTGTGTAGAGTTTCTGCATTCCTCTGGTTTCTCCCGGCCAGCTCTGACGGCCGGATGGGCAGCCAGCGCCGGGGCTCTACTCCTGGGAGTCTTGTGCAACCAAAGGCCACAGCTACTGAGAGCTGCAGTCATGAGAGTGAGTGGTTTCTATGGCACATGCTCAGGTGGTGATTGCCCCCGCAGTCGATTTCCTATTCTAACCAGGGGCCCGTTTCATAAAACTTGTTATCAATAACAAATGCTAAATTTCTATTAACCAGAACTGCTACTGGTCCCAAATCTGAAACAAATCATATACATTTACTTTTTCATTTACTTTTATGGGCAACTTCATATGTAATGTGGATGTTTTTTTTATAAATCAGATGCATGAATATAGAAACACAATATTGATACAGTTATAATGCATTGTAGACGTGTTCTTCAGGTAAGATTTAAACTTTTCTGTCTTCTTTTCTCGTTCTATGAAATGTGCCATTTAGATGCCCTTCGTTGACATCCTGTCCTCCATGTTGGATTCTACTTCACCTTTGACCTCTCAAGACATCGAAGAATGGGGTGACCCCTCTGGCAGTGCAGCTGAAATGAAATACATCTCTTCCTACTGCCCTTACCACAATCTCAGATCGCAGGTAACATTGGCCCCCTCGAAATATCTGCCACTTTGAGGTTCGACAAACAAATCAGATTTGAACATGTCATGAAGCACTTTTTTCAAGGCGACATTTTCCTTTAGCATACACATGCCCTGGAAGCAACATAATAAGTCATGTAACGACATCAGGTATGATTGATAGGAAATATTCATTTTGTTATCCATAGGGTACTGGAAATTATTGCATATTGCTCATCATTTGCATGTATAGCCTGTTCTAGATTAAAAAAAAACCTCCCATGTTTTTTCCCTCTTTTCTTCTTTCTCTCTCTTTTCCTCTTTCTTTCTCTTTATTCTTTTCTCTCAATATCCCACACTTCCCCTCTCTCTCCTTTCTCTTCTCTGTCACTTTCCATATGTCCATGTCAATCTCCCTCTCATCACTTCCAACATCTACGCCAGAGCTATCCATCTATACTCGTCACATCCTCCATGAATGACCAACGAGTGCCTGCATGGGTCCCTGCAAAGTACATGGCAAGGTTGAGGGACAGAACAAGAGACCACCATCATGCGCACCATCGCCCTACATTCCTGTTGAGGGTGCACACAGACGGTGGTCACTTTGGGCCTGATGAGGGTGATGGAGGGGTGGACCAGGTGAGTAATAGGGCATATGGGACCACGCAACACAAAACCACTAAAACAGTCTTCATATCGTCGCCTGGGTGGCAGAAGGGCGTTAGCTCGAATTTCAGGTAAAAAATAAAGCGCTAAGCAGAAGGGCGTTAGCACTACATCGCCTCAAACTTTCATAAAACCGAGTTATTTCCGACAAAAATTTGTGGCCGCGTTCTACTTCAACATTTCTATTAGTATTTTAAGTTTTAAACCAATTTTTGGGACGGAAAGCAGTTTAAATATAAAACCATTTTTTTAATGCAAATAATTCGAAAAGTAGTTTTTGAGTCGCTCACGCGCCCTTATGCCAGCCGGCCAACGATATGTTCCTACTGAAGTTTCACATACATTTCAATTTGCTATTTGTACTATAAATAAAAAAGGCTTTTTTAAAGAAATTGCTTTTTTACATTTTGTACAAATTTATTTACAACATAATACAAAACTTTGACTACTTAGTGTCCACCTTCATTTTTATGGCACAATATGAAAGTCCTGACTAATTATCTCCTTTTTATTGTGCTTGTTTTCTCCTCTTACTGAAATTAGTTTCCTGTTGAAATCCAAAGTGCTTCATTTGGTCATCTGTCCTTTGTTCAAGACGTTAGTTGTGATTCATGTTCATCCGATTTGTCCCTTTCTTTTTTCTACATGATTCACAGGCAACCATGGAATGTGCATTCTTACACCAAGAGTTATCCTTGGATACATTGAGCTGAGACTACTGGAAAAAGATATGGTACCCTCAAGTTCTCTTGCATCGCTCCATTGAACGAGAAATATGAAGCCATTTCAAATAACATGAACAATGCTCTTTTCATGCTGACAGCTGACCTAATTTTAAATGCCAGTGCATAGTTTTGGCTTCTTTCTTTGAAAACAACCTTTTCTACAGTAATTCAGTGTGTACACTGAATTGGGCATGTAGCATGAATATTGTATTTGGTGCTTCTTCTTTTCGTTTGTCAGTACTACTTCTGGCCAAGAATCAGACACTTTCCATTTCACATGGGTCCTTAAAGGTCAATGAAAGAAGTATTACGGTAATGACTAGTTTTGTTGCTCTTGGGTGAAACAAGCAGGAAACCATGATATGTTTAAATACCTGCCTACTTTACCTTTTAAAACTGAAAATAAATGCAGGAAATCTACTCTGCTCCAATGCCTTCATTTCAATTCTCTTTCACCTAATACGATAATGTACATTTAATTCTGCATACATTGAAACTGTTGGGAAAGCAAAATATAGTTTGACTTACGCAAAATTTGACTTGGGATTTGTAATTACACGTTTTGCATAGATTAGTCAAAAATTTGACTCGTGTGACTTCAAGTCAAGTAGAGTTAACCGTATTTCGCTTTTGTAGTAATGCTTTCCTCAAATGCAGTCTCCTTTTATTAGTGTAAAAAATACTCCATAACCAGTTATATGAAAGGTAATGTTCCAAGCTCTTGTAATGGAAAGGTATTTCCCAAATACCGATGCCTGTGAATTAATAAATATCATGAGCATTATACCGATGATCATGAAAATCACAGGTAGAATGTTCACGTTCTAACAAGATGTATGATGATAAGTATTAAATTATAATTAACAATATCAAGAAAGTTGACTCATGTTGTTTGTTCTGTCCATAAATATCTTCAGGTTGAGGTGCATTCTGGGATGTTAGCTCACAAGACCTGCAGAAATGAGGAAAAATCGGAAGAAAGAAAATGGATTGTCTAGTTTCTGAAATCATAAATTATATTGTAAACACACTACTGCTCTAGATATACAGGGGCTCAAAGCACTTATGCCCCAATAGTTATTGAGAAAGACTCTGTAGCCTCTAAAGTAGTGTCCCTACATCTTCCTCATTCAGTATATATATATATATATATACATGTATATATTTTTGTTGTTGAAAAAAATAAAAAAGCCCAAGAGAAAGGTATACAAATATTTTGAGGGTTTAACAAGACATGTATTTTCAAAGTGTGCAAGATTAAGGAGTTTGATTCAGCCATTTAACGGTCACAGGAGTAAAGCTAACTCAAACATTCAAAAACATTTGAAATTCAGAGCAATTGTAGAAGAGAATGTCATTAAATTGAAAGCATTCTAGTCGCCATATAGTGTAGACAGATAGAATGCTGTAAACATTGCAACTATCCATTTATCCCTCAAATACATCATAGTATGAAGTAATACATGTACCCACCATGTTCACACAAAATGGCCAAAAGTGCAAAGTCAATAATATATATATATACTATATACTAGTATATCATTTTAAATTCTATAATGGTGTGTAATTGAAGAAGAAAAAAAAGGCTAATATGTCAATCTTGAGTAATAAATTATTGCTGTACACAAGTGATCCAATGGGAATAGCTCACCTAAAAAGTCATCCATGAGAGTTCCAATGGCAAACTGTAAAGAGGATTGGCAAAAGAACAAGTATTGAAACAGATAAAAAAATTTCAAGAAAATTTAAACTTAATTAGCTTCCATCCACATTTACATTACTAAATAATTTGAAATTGGCAATGAAAACAAGAAAAAATTTGAATTATAATCTGGCCCCTTGCCAACACCCCCTCTCCAAATGCAACAATATTGTACATGAATATGCAATATTATAATACATGTGGGCATATTGCCTATTTTTATGCCTCCGCTACAAAGTAGCCGGAGGCATTATGTTTTCTGGTTGTCCGTCCGTCCGTCCATACGTACGTACGTACGTACGTCCCGTACGTACGTCCTGTTCTCGTGATCGCGTTATCTCAAGAACCGGTTGATGGATTACTGCCAAACTTGGGTCATGTATGTATCTTGCAGAGCTAATGAACTGATTAGATTTTGGGGTCACAAGGTCAAAGGTCTCATGGCTCATTATGTATGCAAAAACAGCTTGTGAATACACTATCAATAGAACAGGTTACCATCAAACTCGAGACATGTTTATGTATCTTTCAGAGCCAATAAACTGATTAGATTTTAGGGTCATGAGATCAAAGGTCAAAGGTCATGGGGCTCATTATGTATGCATATAAATAACTTGGGAATGCATTATAATTAGAACCGACAGATGGATTACTATCAAACTCAGGACAGGAATTTATCTTGCAGAGCCATGTATATGAAAAATAGCTTGTAATCACTATATTCTGAGAACCCGTTAATGGATTACTAAAAAAAAATTGCTTCCGTTTTGGTTTGTAAAATCGCTCTATGGCGGAGGCATCATTTTCGACTGCGCGCAGTTGAAGTTCCATCTAGTTTGTAATATTTCTCATCAGTTTCTGGAGCTGTAGAAAAATGTGTAACTGATTGATACTGTATATAACAACATAGCATACTGGTATGCTGTACTTACAATGTCTGAAGCATCGACTCTGGTTCCCACTATCTTTAACCTGATTTCGTCGTCTTGCTGAATAACTATATCCTGCAAATATACAAAGTAACAATGAAATAGAGATTAGGAAATGCAAAGGGTACTCTTATCTATTTTCCGTCTGTTTCTGATACGTCAGAGTTTCCAGGGAGAGGTTAAAATGTGTATCTATTTCAAACTGATTAATTAAAAAAACTTTAGAAATTATCAGGCAAATCACTATAATTTGTAACGAGGCACTTGACAAAGATTTGTGCATACATTCCATTTCAATATGTAACAGCTAAGATATATACAATCGACCATTTTCATAATGTAATCAAATTTAATGCACAAATCTTTGTCAAGTGCCTCGTTACAAATTATTTCATTCACCCGTTAAGAATAATTGTATTTCAATAGTCAGAATGCGAATTGCATACATTATGTGTTGTTAGGTAGGACAAGCCATAATGTTTGTCCTACCTAACAACGAGTAATGTATACAATTCGCATTCTGACTATTGAAATACACCTGTAGAATCATTCATAAAAGGTGAAAGGAATAATTGTAACGAGGCACTTAACAAATATTTGTGCATTAAAATGGATTACAGTAGGAAAATGGTCTATTTCTGTACCTCATCTTTTGTCTTATAACACGGAGGGCTTGAGTTGGGATCGAACTCCATGTCAGCTGGAATAGACTGTAAATAGAAAGCAAAATGGTAATTAAGTACAAACAACAGACTCAATTCAAAATTCAAACAGTCTGTCATCTTTTTTAGCCTACCATTAACAAGTCATTTATTAAAAAAATAATGGAAATGTTATGAGGGCTTTGTCCAACGTCTGGATGAACTATAGGCTGATAGATAGATAGATAGAACAATATTTGATTTGATTTTGATTTATGTTATTTCTCCTCATGGTCTTTTTCCAAAGTTACAAACTAATTACAACATAATCGTGATGATAAACAAATTATATGATAAATACATCATCAATGTAAAATACTTACATTGTAAAACTGACATAAATAATCATAGAGAAGGATTGCCACATAAGCTAAGCTTCAAGGCGAGGTAGTCCTTTATAAAACTTAATAATTCCCATATACGAAAGCGATATTGCCTTTCGATACAGCCTTTGGGGTACCTATATGAGTCACATGACAGAAGAAGTGTGTTTTTCTAACATCTTCTCTTTTCAATTTTCATATATTTGATTCTGTCAGACAGAGAATAAGAACCTATCAAACACGTTTACACATAATCATCTGAAACCCTCGTGCATCTGATACATTAGTTTCTAAACAAATATAGCATTTAGCCTGCAATTTTTCACATTGTAAGTATAAATGGCATTGATTTTAGGCATGGCCAATGTGTGCATCCTGTATGTTACATGTACAAATCGTGGTGGCTCAAATCTCCTTAATGAACTTTACTTACATGTCTTGAGATGAAACAGGACAATGGCCCGATGTCTGTGAAAAGCCCAACCTAGAAAGGACATCAACAAAAACAATAATGGGAGTTTTTTAAAGCATTTTAAATATCAACACAGCAAGATAGAATACACATAAAAGGAAAATTTATGAAATTTTATTAAATGCCAATGCATGTTCACGCAGCTTAGCTCTGGACGATGGCCAGGTCATCCCAAAAGCCAACAATGCTCCTTTGTGCTTGCACAATGTGCTTGCACAGAATTCTAACAAACTCAATAAATACCTAAAAAATTTACAAAGTGTATGATTTGTTAGACTAAATTCACATATTAAAAATTCAAAATTGTTAATGGTCAGTTATTATCTTGACGGAGGTCAGTTTTTACCTTGTTGACCTGTGTGACTACAGCATCGACTACCTCTCCCTTGAAGGGTCTAAAGACGATAGCCTTGTATTTGACTGGGTAGAGCACAAAGCCCCTGCTTGGTTGGATCATACCAGCTCCAATGTTGTCAATGGTCGTGACAGCAATGACAAAGCCATACCTATGTTGGAGGGGAAAATCATGTATCAGTGAGTGGGTACATTCCTAGCAAAACATTGTACATAACAAATTCTTTGTCAGATATCATATGCATATCCACTCAATTAAACTGTCAATGTGCGAAAAAATTGACAAACCTGCCACAAATTATATTTCATGCGAGTGAAAGACAAGCCTTTAATGCAGGTTTTATTTTTGCTCAGCTTGTTGGAAACCATGTGTCATTATATCAACCACCAGCTTATGAGCCTGATTTAAATTTCGTAAAGAAGAGGCACAACAGCTTGTGGCAGTTGTGGGTCCAAACATTTTATACAATATAGAATGACAAGATAAACTTTGGCAGGGTTTTGCCATCTAAGGCATGAAATAGTTTAAGCATATTTGAATCGAGTCATACCCAGTGGAATAGGAGAAATTATATACCGAATTACTGAAAAAAACCTACTCCTGTAGTACAGTCAAACCTGTCTAAAGCGACCACCCAAGGGAAACACAAAAAGTGGTCTTTGTAGACAGGTTCCTTTAGTACATGTTTCAATGAGAAACCATTTTCAAGGGCAACAGAAAATTCGGTCTTTGTAGACAGGTGGTCACTAAAGCAGGTGTGACTGTATTTGGAAAACTTCCCCCATCCCTCACATTACAATTTTTTAGGAAGTGGATTTCATTCTCTCTTGCCATTACTCCATCGGCTGAATACTTAAAAAAACAGAAACATTTTCATACAATCAGCTTTTACAAATTTACAAAATTTTTGAAAAGTGTATCTTGTTGTGAAAAGGGTTGTCGCCAACTGAATTACCTCGTTATTACCGTATCTACTACTGGGGGAAATGTAGTCAAATAGCCAAGCATCAAATACTCATAAATTTCAAAACTATGAAATTAATACTCACTTCCCTGTACACGTCCCTTCTACTTCTGTGAACAACTTCTGTTTGACAGTGTTGAGTAGATTTGGTCCAAAGTATCTTGGATGAAGAAGAATTTCATGCTCTAGTGATACCTGGAGAAAACAAACAAGGTGTATAGTATACTGGAGCTCTTTCATGTTTTTTTACATGACAAAACTTCATATTTTGTGTTGTCAAGTAAAGAGTGCCTCATTGAAACAAATGGTAACAGCATGAGTTTAGCAAAATTCAGATAACTTAGAGGGCAGCAAATGTTTTCACTGTGACCATGTTGGTTCAGGAGGAGTACAAGGTTATGTTATATTTTGTTAAGGATCTAGACCATTGATTGGATACACTTGTACAAGCCTATTTAAAATAACTAGCCCCAGGCTAGACCGAAAATTTCTGTCTCTTTCGTTCGTTAGCCTCTGATTTGGGTAGGGTCGGCTCCTCTCTTTAGAGACAGAAGCCGACCATAGGCATAGCGGCTGCATTGCAAACAAATGTAATGCCCGCGTCCGGGCAGTAAACTTATGCCCAAAATACTACATTTTACCCGATGCATATCCGATGCATTTATTATTGTAAATTAGGCGTAGGCTAAACTACATCGGTTCCACTTACCAGATTGACTGTATGATGCGCTTAAGGGTCTTTTTCCGGATTTTCATCGCAAAAAATGAGCTCCGTGTTGAAATTCTTGCAGTCGTATTTTAAACTGTTACTGCGCATGAAGGAAGATGACGTCATCCATTGACAGTAACGGTTTAAAATACGGCTGCAAGAATTTTAACACGGAGCTCATTTTGGGCGATGAAAATCCGGAAAAAGATCCTTTAACCAAAGTCTTTTTTTTTTTTCAATAGTTTTTTTTTATTGATTCCAAACAATACAAATCACTTTTAGAAATAAAATACAATTGTTTTGTCTTAACATAATTTCAAAACATTTTCATAACAGATTGTACGATTGATGAAAACAAAAATGAAATCAATTGTAACATAAAACAAATGACCCCATCCAACCAAACACACTAACCCCCCTCCCTCCCCACCATTTTTTCTTTCTATTATCTTTATTTTGATTTCACTCAATAATACATGATTTTTTCCTTTTTTCAAATCATTTTCATTGAATTACATAACAGAAATACAGTAAAAATCACAACTAACATATTTCAATGACTTATATGATCCTATAATGAACAATAGATGATTAAGCTTGACACACTGAAATTATACATTACCAGAAGTACAATTAATCATCACTAAAACAATTTCAATGAATAACATAAACATACAAACATTAGAAGAAAAAGAAACCTTAAACAATTTTTTTTAAATTAGAGAAATTGAGTGAAATCTTTCTTCTTTTACCCCTTGACTTCCCCAAACCCCCTCCCTACAAAAACAAAACAAAACAAACACACCCGCACACACGCAGCCACAACACACACATACACACGACGAGCACACATTCACACATCCTCTCTTTCACCCCCTCTCTCCCTCACTCTCTCACTCTCCCTCTCCTTACCCCTGGATATCGCCCCCAGTCCTGCCATTTCGGTGCAATCTCTCCCATTTTAACAAATGCTTATCTAACTTATTCCTTTTAATAGCTATTGCTTTTTCTTCATTTTGATATTCTAACAAAGTTTGAAAACATCTTTCCTGAGTAGGAACTCTCCCTTCTGACCTTGTCTTAAAAATAATATATTTCATTAAGAAAATCACAGTATTGCAAAATTTAATTTCAGGTTCAGATCCAGTGATTCCCACATGTATTTCTTTCCACTCTGCCTTCCGAAGACTTCCTAAACCTAGTTTTTCAATAACCATTTGCCATAAGGCCTTTACATCACGACAAACCCAAAATAGGTGTTCGTATGATTCCGGTGCTTCCTTGCAGAATGAACAGTAATTGTTATCAACAAACCCAAATTTAAAAGATGTTCATTGGTATATATTGCACCATGAAGTAATTTATACTGAAATTCCCTGACTTTCGGTAAAATTGTTGTAGTTCTGATTCTTATAAATATTTGTGAAATTTCTTTTTTTGAAAAATCAAAATGGTTGTGATCATCTTTTATTCGGAAAGTATACAGGTGCTGGAGATTAGTTACAAAATTTTCGTAGACCTTTCTAGATGGTACATCGTTCAGTAAAATGACTTTTCCAAACATCTTCAAAGAAATATTATAATTGTCTACATCATATGAGCATAAATCCTGGAAGTTCCCTTTATGTTTTTCGCTTTTCAACACGAAATCACTTATCTTCCAAATTTCCATAATATTTTCAGCACTCAAGCCTTGTCTATGAAAATAATTTACTGTTTTCACCTGTTCTCTCTCAAGAACGTGATCGACAAGGTATATATTATTTTTAAACAAATCTTCATCAAAAATCATTTTACCTTTCAAAAGGTAATCTTTATTGTTAAAAATAATTGGATTGACTTTTCCTGCAAAATTCCTGTTTTCCTCAATATCTTGCCAAGCCTTTAAAATCTCTAAATAGAAATGTGGGGCTTTCAATTTCAATAACTTAATATCATAATTACAAAGTCGAAGTCGACAAGTCGGTCTGTATCACACACACACACAAAAGTCAACAGGTGGGGAAACACAAACAAAAAGCATGATTAGTTCAGTAATAAAATGTGAAATTATACAAGAATTCCGATTAAATGATACTCTTTGGTTTATGAAATTATCTTCTTAACTAAATCAATCAATTTATTATTAATTACGTGATAAAACATGCTTTGAAGACAGCTCCTCGGCAGCACTTTGTCCAGAACCGTCGGTAGAAATAAGCAATTATGAATTCCCAATGTACATGCGTTGCCAATTTGAATATAATACCGATTTTAGGCCTAGAACGGATATTTCCGATTTATGTACCCCGTGTTCAGATGTGAACCTACAAATAATCAAATTGGTGTTCATTATAAAAATATTAATTGTATAAATTGCACTTCGGCCATGCAAATATTTTCGGTGATGATGCGGTCCCAGTGTCTCAGTGCAGATCATCCAACTCGTCCGTTTTCAAGAGAATCTTTCAACCATAAATTGAAGAACATTTTCAAAAAAGGATAAACAACGAGAAGAGAAGAGGAGGGATTGAGGGAGAAAAGAGGGAGGGAAATTCCCCAACGTTACGTTGTAAGTAATGAAACAAGAAGTGATTTATCGACCAACAACCTACTGTGGATTTTTATTTGCATTTTAATTCCAATATTTTGGTTGCAATAGATACATTTAAAAAAGAAAAAAAAGATAACTATTATAACAAAAAAAAAATTGATACTGGGTCCCCCTTCTTCATTTTAAGAGCTTTTTCTCGCTCTCGAGAGCACCCTACACCAGAGTCAATATTATGTTTAACTAATTGCCTCTCTCTCCACTCCTACTAACTCCACTCAGCCCGCTGACCCCCTCCCACATGAACGAATTATAGGTCGACCAGTGGCCCAGTGCCCCCTCTCTATCTCTCTATCTATGTCTGTGTGTCTCTCCCCCCGGCCTCTCTCGATACCCCCCTTTTTATGCACTGTATCTATTCTTCAACTACAGGTAGATGCAAATATATTACTCAAAATCCATTATATAAATCACAATCACTACAGCCATTGACGAGAATTGCTTCAATCTATATTTTACATGTATCATTAATATATGGTTTTAAAATGGCTATGGTGATGAGATGTCTAGGTAATATATTGATGTGTTAGTTAAAATGTATTTACCATGGTGCACCTTCTTGGTTTAAACAATGCCTTTACATACCACAGTAGAAATCAAATATTAAAAAAAATATTTGATGCAGAATAATATTAATATTTGAAGATTAGAAACACAAACAGGTTCCATAACCATTCAAGTGTTTCAAGAAAAGTTAAACAAACTTTGTCCTCGAAGTATAAATTCACACTAGCGTACTAGCACTAGCGAGCTCTCCGATCCAGTCTAGACTCTTCGCGAGCGGTTTCATTGGAATTAATCGAGAAATTCCCCTCGCTAGCGTGTAAATACAAAATTCGCGACCGGGGGGGGGGGACGAAATGCGAGGGACGAGGGAGCATAATAGTGAAAGAGAGGGGCGAAGGTGACGGAAGTGACTACCTCCCACAGGTTTTTGAAGTTTTGTTGTATTAAAACATTACATTCCTTAGCAAAACTATAGTATAAAAACAAGCAATATACTTTTTTCACACTTCACTTTTACTTTGCCGGTAATTAGTGTGCAGTCCGAAGGGTTGTAAATATTTAGTAGGTAAATTTTAGTTAGTAGGGAGCTTGGGCATGGATGGGATTTCTATTTCCCACATTTTGATATCCTGAAGACAGATTTTCTACTATATTTACTTGTACATTTTGAAGGATATTATGCGAGGGAGCGTAGCGACCGAGCGTGAAGATTTTTGCATTTTTATTAGTCTAAACGCTGCACTCTTGGGCCCTCCAGAGCCTAAAAGTGTGTTGCAGTCTTCAGTCAGTATTTGCTATACATTTTTTTGTGTGCACTTTTTCAAATTTTGCGGGGGAACGATCCCCTAAAAAATTGACTATGTAACTTCCCCCAGCTCAGCACATGCTCACAAAAGAATTGCATTCTTTCATACAATGCCCTCCACATTACTTTTTTTCTTCCTGATGCTACAGCACGTCTGACATAGCAACTCCTAGGTTGGTATTGTATGATCTATTGTAAACAAGTGATCAGCTCTGGTCCAACTCCTTGATACCACTGTCTCTTGTTATAGCTCACTAATGATTGACAGATGATGTCATTGGGGGAATGAGATCTGGAGCATTTTTGTAGGGTGGACCTTAGCAGGTCTGCGAAAATTATTTTAAAAATATATAAAAATCGATGAAATATATTTAGATGTTTGAATAACAAAATATGAGTTGTATGCAGCCCTGCGCATCAACAGGAATCAATTTATATTTGGATTTCACCCGACCTTTAATAAATGAAATGAGCTAATTTGCCTTAATTGTAGGGTAATTGTGAAAGTGATGGTTTTATACTAGCAAACATTGAGTTAAAGATAAGTGGTAGTTCATGACTATTTATCAGAAACATGAAAACTTCTTATTTGTAAAGAATATATTTCTTTGATCCTCAAAACATTAGTAGTAAAAAAAAAGTATGCGCACGGTAGTCAGTGTTGTAGATTTTTCCCATGCTCGCATGTGATACTATAATGTTTTCACTGTTACCAACATTTTGGCACAAATGGATTTTGACATGGTGTCGATTTGTATCCGTGGTGGGGGGTGATAGGTGCCAAAATATTTTCGGCAATGGATCAAAGCAACCAAGAGGTAGAAGCGTGTGGCAGGTTGCACCCCTCCCTTCCAAGTTATTAACTTTTTCAAGTCACCCTCAATAAAGATAACATTTCAGAGAATATAAGAGTGGTAATAAAATTAATAACATGCTAAATGTTAGTCCTGACTCTTGCCTGCAGTGTAGGCCTACCAGACTGATATCATCTATTTTTAAACGAAATTTAGACATTACCCAAAAAAATCCAATGGTGAGGGATATCAACTTGTGAAAGTATTATGTTACCAGTGGGCAAATGCATTAATAAGCAACCAGGAAAGGTTCATGTAGACAGAAAATTCTTTATTTCCTGGTGATAGAAACATACATTTTATGAATATTGATGTCTCCAAACAACATTCATCGTGAAAACCCATTCCAATATTCTGTGTAAGGAGATCTCAAAAAACATAGTTCTCATTAGTAAATGAAAAACATATTGCTTTTGGTTCTTCATTTGACTCTCTTCCTTCTTTAATTAAACCAACTGAATCCTCTCTGCGGGAAACTCAATTCAATGAAACAGAATATCACTGATGCAAAATTTGGTTCTCAAAATGACAGAAAATTTCCACTCCTGATCTCATACAAACTGTCTGTTTCTTAAAAACATAATATAAAACTTACGTTCCAACTACCAAACAACAAACTTCCATTATCTCCTTCTTCACCCAGATATACTTATCATACCAGATACGCTCTAAAATATAAGCATAATATCTGCGCGAATGCCTGAGCTTGTAAATTTTGCGTATTGAAATTCACAATCAGTCCCAAATTTCATTCAATCTTTTTTGTTTCTTGTTTTTCTTTTCACTTTCCTTTTAAGCCCTGTCAATAATGTGGCATTGATTATTTACTCGTTTTTAATTAGTTTTTGAAGAACTCCTAGGTGAAATAAATCATAACTATTCTTGAATATTATTACTTGTTTTAGAACATGTTGGGCCTGTCTCACATTGCCTTCCATCATTCCATGGCAATTTTCCATGTTTCTTTCAGCTTATTTCTCACTTCTTTTCCATCCACTCAACTAATTCCTGATCATGCATTAACTTCATACCTACCATCACCCATGCCTAAGCTTGGGAGGGGGATCCCGTAAAGTACTTGTGACATTGTAAGAAATAAATAAGAGCAATATTTCATTGTAGGTTACTTTAAAGTCAACCTCTTTTTTCATCGCCCATTCACATCAAGGAAATGCTGGAATATTATATGTCCCTCTTTCTCTTGTCTTTCTTCCTTTTCTCTTCCCCCTTCCTTTTTTCTTCTGCCCGTTTCTTCCCCTTTTCCCTTTTTCCCAGGTAGCAAGCCCATATGGGGCCCATATGGGGATGATCTGGGTCACTTGTGCCATCTGGGCTATTAAATGGAACCCATATATGTATCCCATATGGGGCCAATATTTAGTAACCCATATGGGATCTATCTGGGCCAGCCCTTATGGGTCTCAGATAGGAATGAGCTGGGCGTACACATATGGGTAGAATATGAATATGCCCGTATGGGTAACACATGGGGAAAATCTGGGTTAACCCACATGGGATATATCTGGGTTAACCAATATGGGTACCAGATGGGATTAAGCTGGGCATACCCATTTGGGCCCAGTTTGGTATGGGTCCCATCTGGGTCCCATCTGTCTTATATGGGTTTACCCATCGGGGTCCCATATGCTTCTTGGGTGCAGATGCCTTAGGGGCCCAGATGGTTTTCCATATGGGGCCCATGTTTCAGAGAATATGGCTTGCTACCTGGGTTATTATCCTCTCTGTCTCTCATTATCTCTCTCTCTCTCTCCCACTCTCTACTTCTTTTTTGCACTTTTGCGCTTCGCGCTTAACATTTAGCTCGTTGCTTTTTAACGCTGCGGCTTTGCATTTGGCGCACTGCATTTCTATGATGCTGTTGATTGAATAAATTGAATAAATTCATCAATTCCTGATGAAGCCTTATGAGCGAGAATTCAATTTATTCTTGTCTCATATACGGTTGTCTCATTTACTTCGTTTTCTATTTATATATGTATGTATTATGAAAATGAGATAGCAAAATGTGTATATTGATGGTCATCTTGCGAGTAATAACCATTAACTACTCTCATCGGGCTCTCATTAATTTTTCTCTTCATTTTTTTTTTTTTGTTGTTGGTGAATTATTGGGGGTGATTGTACAGGCCATCCCCCACCTAATTTCTCATTGACCTGCGTCACAGCAGAATACTGAACAATCTGCTAATTGGATTACAGCCCTTGGGTGAAAACCGGGTCTTATTTTTGTCAACTAATATGCTTTAAAGTATTTTATTGTTATTGCACTCAAGGCATCCACTCAAGTTACCCCATATTTCTCTACCAGACGGGGTAAAAGAGAGAGAGAGAGAGAGAGAGAGAGAGAGAGAGGGGGTCCCTTTTTACGTAAGATCGCTTAGTTAACAGGCCTATGTATGATAAACAGAAACATGTTTGTAATATGAGAGAGAAGGAGTAATAGGCAAATATATATATATAAGACCGAGTGTCATATTATACATTGATATAATTATGCGAGAGTAAGCAGGAGTATTAATATAATTTTCTAAATTGTTAAAAATCCAAGAACTTCCCGCGGGGCTCCGCCCTAGACCACCGGCAAAGGTTTTGCCCCTCGACCCCATCCGTAAAGATAAAAGTGGTTCCCAAGACAACTTTTTGTTGTATAAAATTGTCCTTAGGAGAGATTGTGTGTTACATGTAGATTAAGCTTCTACCAACCAAGGCAAGCTTTTGTCCACTCCAGTGGATTTTTGATTATTCACACAATTTCTTGCTATATGCTGCCTCGAGTCCAGAGTCCCTATTCAGTTGCTCTGCTACTTATGAATGCGATGGAATGTTCAATCTGAAGGATTTTTGTGCTCTTTAAAAAGAGCACACAATAGGGCCAGTGCAATTTAAATTTCAAGAGATGGATCACAGTTTTTATCGCTCACGGCGGCTATATTGAAGATTCTGAATTGCTAAAACTCGAGAGCTTCCGGTGGCTCCGACTCCTGGACCCTGGCGGGGGCACTGTACCTGCAACCCACCAGGGGCCCTACGGTGAGCTCCTGGATCCCATCCGTAAAGACAAAAGTGGTACCCAAGACAACCCTCTGTTTTATAAAATTGTCCTTAGGAGATAGTGTGTGTTTCTATCGCTTGAAGGTTTTAAATTGCTAAAACCTGAGAACATACGGGGGCTATGCCCCTGGACCCCACCCAGATTGATTTGCGTTTATCCTGGATCTGCCGCTGATAAATGTGTAGTTTTACCCTTTTATTCTGATTTAAGTATACATTTTTGCTCGCTCGCAAAATTCAAAGTTGAAAGTTGAAAATCTGGTACCGTGTGACTAGTCGTATGACGTTGATCTCCCTAGCAATTCATCAAAGAAGAAAAGAGTCCACACAACAGGCATTTTGAAAGTTTTAATAAAATTCCATCATATTCCAGGAAATTATCTGATAAATGGAAGCACTGGCTCTATGGGCTCTGCTTTTTTTAATTTTTTAACTGTAACAATTTCCCTTAGATCAGATATAGACCTAAAACAAGCCTCATTTTCTTTAGTATACAGAGTTACTACCGTAAATTTTAGGAGTAGATTGTCTGAGTCTGACACAAAATTGAGAAATGATTAAACTGTGCCCGGCCTTCTAGCAATCAATTGTTCACCGTAATGCCTCAGTCACACCTTTGCGTATTTGGCTTGCGTATAACTACGTATTTTTTCTTGATATCAAGAAATGAGTTCTTAATTGATATCAAGAAATTATTTTCAGTTGTAAAGCAATGGTAATTCTTGATATCAAGAAATATGAATAAATGTTAAAACGGCTTGCCATAAATACGCAGCAATACGCAAGCCAAATACGCAAAGGTGTGACTTATATTGTGAAAAATCAAGGCGTTCTTATATTCTTTTTCTTATAACCCTCAGATCTCTCTTTATTCCTCAGGCCATTTCGAAGAGAAGAACTCCCTAAGAATTTCCCAAATTATTATGTGAAGGTTACCTTCAACATAGCCCTAGCATACTTTCAATGAAAGTAAACGGAAACCATGGAATTATAAATATAATCATTGTGGAAACCGATATTATGCCACGCCCTCAGCAACTTCACGTGGCAAGACGAAGTTTGTAAACAAACGAAACGATAAGGTGCCATGTTATGCAATCATTGGTATGGTCCAGCCATAGAGATATATACTTAATGTTAGTAAGTATATATCTCTATGGGTCCAGCCAATCAGCTGCATGGAATATATCACCTTTCCGTAATTACGTACATACAGATATTGTACGTACGTACGGTATGTATCAGCGACGCGCGCCGACGTACGTAAGTACGTGTATCGGTACGTGTAAGTGTGAACCAAATGTGGACGATTTACAAACCTTGGCAGTTTGGAATCTAGATATTCGCCGAAAGAACATTAGAAATTTGCGACGTATAGTGTCTTGAACTGAAAATGGTGGATAGTATTTATCGTACTCGTTCTTTGGGAGTTGCGTCAGAAGGTATTCCTGACCAGTATGCCGACGGGAAAGCGGCCAAGGTATGGGAGTACTACATCGGCAGCCGCAATGAGAGGACAGACGTGTACAGGAGTTGGCTTACCCAGCTGCTCCGCGAGAAAAATTGCAAGCGTGTGCTAGATGTCGCATGTGGGACTGGGTGAGCTCAGTTTGAAAAATGTCAATGTCAGAAATTCCCCTCATCGAACCAAACAAAATTTTAGTGTAGTGTTTTTAAAATGGTACCACACTTTGTAAATCATGCCTTTGAGTTTGACATGTTGGAAGTGGGCTTATATTTATTTGCCCATCTGCAACCATGAACTTTTGTTTTTAGTTTTATACAAATAAATTATGTTGTAAACTTGTAGTGTACTAAGTTGTAGTTGTAATACAGTAATGTTTGTATACCTGGCCCAGAGACCAGATGTCGTGACTTGTGAAGTTGTGTGTACGGATGCAGGGGCGGCGATCCCGGGGGGGGGACACGTCACCCCCTCGATTTTTTGTTTAGGGGGGATCGGAAAATTTGAAAAGGTGCACACAAAAAAATGTATAGCAAATAGTACTGACTGAAGACTGCGACACACTTTTAATTTTAGGCTCTGGAGGGCCCAAGAGTGCAGCGTTAATTAGACAAATAAAAATGCAAAAATCTTCTCACTCGGGAGCTACAGTATGCTCTCTCGCATAATATCCTTCAAAATGTACAAGTACATATTGTAGAAAAGTGAAGTGTGAAAAAAGTAATTGCTTGTTTTTATACTATACTATAGTTTTTTTAATACAACAGAACTTCAAAAACTGAGGGGTAGTCACTTCAGTCACCTTCACCCCTCTCGTTCACTATGCTCCCTCGCGCTGGCGTACTGATGGGGGGCTTGGGGGCAGTTGCCCCCCAATAAAATTCATATATGTGTTATATTTCTAATTCGATACCAGTGATTTACAAATGTTGCTGAAATAGCATGAGTTTTTCCTGAGCCCTAAGGCGGGCCCATGGATGCTCATCTGGCCGTTATTAAATGCCTAAAACCCCTAAACTTCACTCCAATTAGTGACCTGCATGCCAGTGACACAAATAAGGTATCAAAATATGCTCATCTGGCCGTTATTAAATGCATAAAACCCCTGAGCTTCCGAGGGCTCCGCCCCCTGGAGGCCTGGACCCCACCAAGGGCCCTAAGGCGGCCCCTGGATGCTCATATGATCGTAATTTAATGCTTAAAACCCCAGAGCTTCACTCCAATTAGTGACCTACATGCCAGTGACACAAATAAGGTATCAAAATATGCTCATCTGACCATAATTAAATGCCTAAAACCCCCAAGGTTCCGGGGGCTCCGCCCCTGGACCCCACCAGGGGCCCTCTGACATTAATTAAATGCCTAAAACCCCTGAGCTTCATGGGGCTCTGCCCCTTGACCCCCGCCGGAACTATGCCCCTGGACCCCACGCCAATTTACGCTCCACCTGCTTTGCTCTACCTGATCGTAAATACTTTAGCCCCCCCCCCCCAACTTGGAAAAACGTTCTGCGGGGCCTTCATGTAACATGTAAGAATGGTGGTGATGCAGATTTTTTTCTGCCCCCTCCCCAATGTTTTTGGTCATTATGCCACTGCTCCTCGTCCCTCGCATTTCGTCCCCGGTCATGAAAAGAAATCGCCGCCCCTTTCTGCATGCATAGGTTGTGCAGGCCTTAAATTTCAATATTTTTAGGGCAAGGCCACTTTTCTGTAGGGCACATTCCTATATTACAGCACAAATAGGAAGAATTGGAAAGGGCACAAAAAAACTCCAAGGCCAATGAGAGGGGCAATGAGGCCGATCAAAAGGGCATCCAAGGCCATGGCCTTGGTGGCCTTGGATTAATTTAAGCCCTGGTTGTGTAATCGGACAGTTAATTTTAAACAGCAATTTGAAGAAGTTTACGAGCAGTAGACCTAGATCTATTTCATAAATCTTCAAAAGATTTACGTTGGACAATGATAAAGGACAAACATTCAATGATTTATGATGTTTATTGCTATTTGATCAATATTTTTTGTTATAAAACTGAAGGCGAAATAGAAGGCTTTATAATTATAAATTTGTGTTTGTTAAGTGTCCGGACACCCAACCTCCCATCAAACAACTTGTAAATCTATATCATATATGAAAGAGGCTCTGTGCATCTGTCAAAGAACATGGACAGTTCAGTTGAATAATCAATTATTGGACATTTTTTTAGGCTTATGAGCTAAGGCTAGACCGAAAGCTTCAGTCTCTGATATTGACGGTTGTTCCACTGAGACTATGTCTGGCTCCAGCTCCACTGACCTCCTCTATACAGAGAGTGAGGGGAGGCAACGCAATGCAGTGAAAATTGGCTTGTTACCCCCTTTTTGTGCGTGCAGCAAGTGTTACCATCTGTGTATGGGGGAAGCCTTGCGGGCTTGGTGATTTATTGAATATGATAATATTGATATCAATATCAAATTTCATAAATCACCGAGCCCAGAGATTTTTCAGTCTAAGGCCAAATAAACTTTCAGAACTCAAGTTCTACATGTAACTTAGATCTAACTTGCACTTCTTGTTCCCTTGAGTCCCAAACTGTCCCAAAGATTTAAAAAATAGCCTCTGACAAGTTACACTGTAGTTCTACCATTTTTAATGATTTATTTCAACTTTCCAATAATGATAGGTGTAATTAAGTGTTAAATCTACCCCTGGTATTAAGCATTCGATGGAGATAATCAGCAATTTAAAAAGAGGGGTCAGAATTCATCAATTCAATATGTCTTACAATTATTGGTCTAGATCCAGATTTACCATATTTAGTACCGGTATATCATTAAAATTAAATACTAATAGAGATGAAATCTTGCTCAGAATACCACCCCAGATTTTTGAGGATTACTTGTTCACATTTCTTCCATAGATTATTGAATTTCTTATTAGTCTAAATCTAGACTAGACCTAGATCTAATTTCTTTCTTATATTTTCCAAATTTAAAGTAGATCTAAGTCTAGGATGTCTGATTATTCTGCTTCTACTGAAATGTAAAGTAATTCATTTATGAAATGATCTGAAGTCATTATTAAGCTTGAATATGTGACATTCATACACACTTTTGCTGTTCTTCCAAAATTACAGTATTGATTCTGTGATGCTCCTGGAGGAAGGGTTTGAGGTGGTGAGCGTTGATGCATCAGACAAAATGATCATGCAGGCTTTCAGGGAACGGTGGAGTCGTCGCAAAGAAGATGCTTTTGATAAATGGGGTAAGTAGCATGAGGAAGCTACAGAAAGGTCTCTTTAGGGGTAGCCCTCTAACAGTTGTTGATATGTAACCAGGTGATCATATGAATGCCTCATGTAACATGTACATGTATGCCACTCATAGACTCCTTGATGTATTGAATTTATGGAAAGGATGATGTGATGCCAGACTGCAACCAAATTAAGTGGACAGTACTCAACTTTATTATTGCAAGAATGTGAACTGAATTGAAACCAGCACTTTTCAGTAATTAAAGATCAAGTCATCAAACATGAAAAGACCTTCCCCAATGAAAATACAAATCTATATCAATGGAAAGCTAAATGAACGTATAATACAAATATAGAGGAATAACAAATATTTTCCCTTTCAGTATTGCACAAAAGCAAATCAAAACCTCATTTTCCATACCCCTCCAAATTACGCGTCAAAGGGGGTCAAATTTGCCGCAGTAACGATGACGACATAACATGTGGACCTGATCGGCTCACCTATTTACAGTACATATACATGTAGCTGAGGCGATGAGCCGTTCTTAATTAATGCAAAGTCATTGTAAGTATGTGTACTCCACATAAGATGATGTGATCAAGTCGATAGCTAGACTTTAGGTCGACACTTGACAACTTCTGATTTTCCATATTATTGATATTATTGTAATCTATGGCTTCTTAGCTATCTGTTGATATAGAATTTGTCTATTTCTTTTTTTTTAGTTCAGACAGGGTCTTTAAAAAGTGTATTGTGATATCCCTTCTCACAGTCTCCTCTCCCATGCCAAATGGATATTTAGATAACTGTCATAAAAGTGACACATACTGTAAAGAGAGACTTTTGACAAGATGGATTCCAGAAAACATACATTTATGTCTGAATGTATACTTACATGTACAAGAAAAAGTGAAAATAACATATATATATATGACATTCACAAGAAGATACATGTAACATTCTATATACAAACAATACTAGCAACTCCTTTAGAACGCCATGTACATTTAGTTTATCAAGAATATTACAGTCTGTAGTTAGTGCATGGTACACATTACACCAAATATAACCGGACCTTCATAAATAGCCTATATTGTTTCTCATGAAAATAATACTTTTATATATAATGTGCTATTGATGAAAAATATAAAGTGAATAATAATCACACACCAGGTAAAGTGTTGATTTTATACATTCTAGCTATACACAAATCATTTTTTTCAGGTGATCGGTACAATTAAAGTTCAAACATATGAAGTTCAACTGGGGAAGACATATCACCATCAGAATCATATGACTTATTTTTCGCTTATTCAGCATTTTTCATTCTTTGCAGTTTGCAAGTCATTGTTCATTTAATACTGTTACTGTTATGTACAATGTACAAACCACAAAAGGCACATAGCATTGTAACCATTGTCTTATTCCTAATGCATACAACTACGTGTATAAGGTCATTCCCAATCATATCTTGACACAGCCCTCAATTGCATGTTGATTGAAAGATAGCACATTCTATAAAGGACATGCAAACATTTGAGAGTTTGTTGGTCTGAAGTCCAGATACCGATAGGCAATGGATTATTATGTTTGCTGAATCAGCGATTTCTGAGCTTTAAGGCCCTTAGAAATTAGAAAAAAAGAAACGGACCTGATGACCTTATACCTAAGAGCTGTATTTTTTTGTATTTTGTATTTTTTAAAAGTATATTGAGCATATATGCTGAGAACAACCTGTTCTTGTTTTGCACGATGAAAATGTGCTAAAATTGCTGGATAATGATTGTGTGCACTTCCTACAATTTCCATTTGTTAGATGCCCTTCTTTCGCATTAGGGCAGGATTGTTTTCAAATGTTTTATTCACATTTCTCTCTATGCACAAAACTCTTTTGATCACTGGAACCTACACAAAACTTCCTTGATACTAATCTGTTCTTGAAAGAGATGCTAGTAATAGTCAAGATGGGCGTGTTTGTGAAATACGTACGTTATAGGGAGGGATTTGCCCATATGTTTTTGCACAGTCAAAGAGTTGAGAAGTTTTAAACATGCTTTTTTAGGATTGTGAATAGGGCAAGGGTTGCCCCGTAGAATTAAAGAGATAAAAATACAGATTGAGGCAACTGTGTATGAGAATAAAGCTGATCAACACACTGCCATAGACCATGTATTGTATTATTAATTATTAATTAAAACAATTATACTTCTTTACAATAATTTCAATGGACCTACGGTTAACAACTAAACTATTTTGTCAAATGATTTTGGTCATTTCTTTGGTTCTTTTTTTCAAACCATAGGGATTTATTAAAACTATGTTTACACTGTATACATTCTACTTATCTTGAATAAAGAAATTTTTATCAACAACTTTTGACAAAAATAAACCCTTAACCCTATCGCTATATGTATCTGTTTGGAGCCGGAATGGTGTTATGTCATATACTTTACTAGAGTTTAAAACTTTGTGACACATACTGCAAAGAGAGACTTTTGACAAGATGGATTCCAGAAAACATTATTCATTTATGTCTGAATGTAAACTTACAAGAAAGTGTGGCAATTACATATATATATATATATATATATATGTATATATATACGACATTCGTAAGAAGATAACACATACTGTTTTAATAGTGTATACAAACAATACAAGCAACTCCTTTTAGTTCATCAAGAATATCACAGTCTGCAACAACTCAATCCAACAGACAAGTTTGTAGCTAGTGCATGGTACACATAATACCTAATATGTTAAAGTATATAACCTTATCTTGTGGCATTTTACACTATGTAAAGGAGGTGCTTCATAAATGGCTGATATTGTTTTTCCTGGAAATAATACCTTCCTAAATAATGTGCTATTGATGAAAAATATGAAGTGAATAATAATCACACAATGTTAATAATGAGCAATATAACACATATCCATTGGTATCTTTCTGAGCAGGTTTTTAGTACGTAATAACCCCTCAAGTTGTTTGTACTGTGGTAATTACTAAAAATCACTATTAAGTTTCAATTAATTAACATCTAGAACCTTTTTTTTTGGGGGGGGGTATATACTAAACTAATCAATATTCCAACCATGTCAAAGAATTAACAATTGTACTTTGTGATAAAAATAGTGACTGTGCTGCTAGCATCAATGAAAACAATACATTATATGGTTTACTGATAGTATTACCAACAGATTTGTTACCACCACATAATAGTGTGTCTTTCCAGTTTGTGGCCAATGTTGCTGGAAGGTTGGATCTCTCTTCCTTACTGTTCCATACCATTTCCTCTACTAGCAAGTTTGCAGTGAATTTTGTTTGCCCGGCCTCATTCTCACTCCAACAGGTGTAAAGACCAGTCATGTCTTTAGTAACATCAGTGATCAGAAGAGCATTGTGGGGAAGAATAGAAAGCCCATCTGGTAGGGTATCACTAATAGAGGGTGGTTGCTGCCCTTGAAATGTTACTGACCAGTAAATGATGTTCGATGTGATGATGGGGCAAGGTAGCTCAACCATTGTGTCACCAACAAATGAAAGCAGAGTTTGATGTGGTGGAGAGCAGAGCTGTGGTCGACAGGTGAAGTTGTCAAAAGCTGCCAGTTCAGCCACAGTAGAGTTGGCATAAACAGAAGGGTTTTCACATACCACAGGCTTATTTTTTGGATGTAGTTTACGAACAGTTTTGATGAGGTCACAGTCACATGACCAAGGATTACTTTGTAAGTTCATTCTTATGAACTTCAAAGAAAAGGTCAATAGCCCAAGATCAAGTTTTGTGAGTCGGTTGCCCTCAAGATATAGATTTGTCAGGTACGTCTGATGTTGTAAGGAGCCTAATTCAAAGAACACAATATGGTTGTACCTTAGATCCAGCAACCAGAACTGCTGACGTTTGTCAAATGAATCTTTAGAGACCCCTGTGATTTTATTCTGAGACAAGTAGAGACTGTATGCCTTGCTATTTTGTGGCAGACAATATTTGGGGATTGACCTAAAGGTATTGTTGGAAAAATCAACAGTTTCCACAGTTTTCATTGAAAAAGTTGGACAATGATTCCCAAGTTTGTTTGAGGAGAGATTGAGTAGTTGTAGATTTGGGAATTCCAAAAGGGAAACTATACTCATGTTGCTTATAAAGAGTGCTTGGAAAGCCAAATTTTCATGAAGATCAATGGATGCTACCATTTGAATATCTTGCAATACCTGTATGGACATGTTTGAAAATGGTATGCAAGAAATATATACACTAAGAAGACCCTGTATTGCTGAAAATGGTTGATTTGAAATTTGTGTCAAAGGATTTCCTCCTAATCGAAGATATTCTAGCTTCTGGATATATGAAAACACCCCTGAAGGAAGGTGCACCAGACGATTTCTTTCTAGACTCAGCTTGTAGACAGACTGGAGTCCAAGGAAGCCTAAATGAGATATATCAACTATGTGGTTATCATCCAATTCAAGAAAAAGAGTGAGGATGCTAATATGAAGGTATGATTTGGTATAGAAACAATCTGATTCTTGTTCAGGTAAAGTCCCACTAAATTGGGTGAAATCCTAACCTGTTTGAAATCTTTCAAGTTGTTGTTGCATGCCAAAATATTGCTTCCTGATATTGAACTTGAATTTGAAGATCCAATGGCATTATTGTTAATGTTTATGTCTAGGGCTTTAGTGGAAATAATCTCAGTAATTCTATTGTCCTCTATATTAATATGAACAAGTGTTCTTTGATCAAAGAGATGGTCAAAGTTCAAATGGGTTAATAGATTATGACTGATGTCAAAACTTTGAAGAGAGTGCAAGCTTGGGGTATTGATCTCTACTATAAAATTAAATGCCAACTGCAAAGTCCTGAGATTGATTAAATTTGAGAAGACTTGGGGGTTGATTGCCCGGAGTCTGTTGTGACTTATATAAAGCTCAGTAAGTGAAGTCATGGAACTAAGAAAACTGAGGCAAGAGATTTCATTTTGGGTAAGGTTTAAAATGGCAAGCCTTGGTAAGGAGTTGAAGGTTGAATTTTCTATTGTGTGAAGTATGTTGCCAGACAAATCTAGAACTCCTAGTCTCGGCAGAGCTGTGAAGTTTGAGAGTACAGACAATCTATTGTTGCTTAGGGTGAAAAAATAGAGTTGAGATGAGCGTATCAGGTTTTCATCATCCCACATGGTTAAGGAGTTGTGATCGAGTAACAGCCATTTTAGGTTTGGCAAGTTTCCAAAATTCTTAATGTTCATAATTTGGTTCTCACCCAAGTTAATGTATCCTAAATTTTGATGACCATTAATGCCAAATTCTACATTTGTAATCTTATTGTTTCGAGCATAAAGTGAATATAATGCAGGAAAGTACAGGATGGAAATGCTTTGCAGATCATTCCAATTAACATTAAGAAGTATTAATTTGGAATGATTCATTCCATGAAATATGTCCATGGTTACAATGTTGTTATTGGAAAGGACAAGGCTGAATGGTGCACTGAAGAAAGCATCGTATGTGAATTGCATTATTTTATTGCCCTTTAATTGGATGGTATCTATATTTGGAATGTTAGTAAATGCTGGTCTACCTACAAATTGTATATGGTTGTCTTCCAACATGATGAACTTGATATGTAGCATATTGCAGAAGGGAGAGGCATCCACAATATTATTTCCCATTAGATTGATTGTTTCCAGGAAAGGGAGGTGAGTGAATACAGTGTCACTGATGCTTCTAATTTGGTTGAATTCAAGGGAGAGTATCCTCAGATTTTCCATTGTTTGCAATTTGTCCAGGTATTCAACATTATTGTACGAAATGTACAGATTTAATATAGCTTTTGGATATGTAAACATTGATGTGGAAAGGTCGTTAATAGCATTTCCTTTTAAATCCAGAGCAGAAACTTTAAATGGAATTTTGGGTAGTTTGTAGAGTTTGTTGAATGCCAATTCAATCGATGCAAGGTGTGTACCTGACGTGTGAAGTGTGTGATGATGCCACTCTGCCAAAGAATTCCGGATGATAGATATCTGTTGTATGATAGGTAATGAACCAAGGTATGGTATGCTCTGGAGAAAGTTTGAGTCAAGTTCTATGTACGCCAGTTGTGTTGCATTATCAAAGACTTTCTTCTCGATGTACCGTAGATGGTTATTGGACAGAAGAAGCACACTCAATTGGCTTTGGCACGAGAATGAATCTCTATTTAGTGTAGCAATGAAGTTCTTACGCAAGTTAAGTATACCAACGTTGCATGGGAGGTCCTGTGGAATATCATCAAGATCATGCCCTGTGCACTCCACATTGACCACATAACCCTTCTGCTCACAGTCACAGAGATTTAAACATTGTGAATTACTTGTTCTTCCTAACAAGAATAGCAGATATAAGAAGAGATGTATCCCCATTCTGTTAGTGAAGTAAGATCCAAATGAGAAGATAACAGATCAATGTACATGCAGATACAACGGTAGTGACTTAACTCTCCTTTATCCTGTGCATAAAATGATTTAGTTGAGCACAACTTTCTGTTCATCATTCTCTCAAATGAAGAGAAATGTAGAATTTCTCATTACGAAAATTCCTCGTTGTAAGGTTTCCGAGTAAATTCTCCTTTAGTCGGAGATTGTCTCATAGACTTTGCAAACGAGCCTGGAGAAGGATAAGCCGTTCTTATCACTTTCCTAATCCATTGTCAATTACGCCAATAAGGCCTGTAAACAGTCTGGCTGAAGAGAAAATGTGAAGAAAAAAAATCCCAAGGTTACAAAAATCTGTGTTTTTTTCCCTCAAAATTTGTCCTTATGGATTTGTTTGCCCCAAAAGACTTCAAAGCACAAAAATCGGGCAAGTAATGCCGGAGATATATATATTTTTTTTTTAAAGTTTTTTTTTTTGTTTTATTCGGTCAAAACTTCTCATACATAATACAAATTAAAATGAAACACATGTATTTCAAGTATATAATTATCATAATACAAAATGATGACAAATATAATATGAGTGAAACCGACAGTTATGAATAAAAAGCAAAGAAAAAAAAGAAAAAAAAGAACAACATAAACAGATTACTACATCATCCTAATTCTAGCACATTCCATTTTTTGCGAAATTTATGCATGGATCTATCCTTATAGCAAATATATCTTTCTGTAAGGTACGTTTGATTTAATTTAATAAGAAATAAATTAAAAGAAGGGAGTATCTCAAGTGATCTACATAAATATAATGTTTTCTTTGCAATTATAACTCAATGATTCAATAGAGCATGCTGTTTGTCTCGTATCCCAAACAAGATCTCCTCGTCTGTCAATTGTAACATTTCTTTATTAAATCTAGTGTGCCATTATCTTAGAAATTCGTTCAAGTAATCTCGTGTATATAAACATTCTACAAACAGGTGCTCAATCGTTTCTGGCTCTTGTTTACAAAAAAAAACACATTTCATTGTCTATCACTTTCATTTTTTCAGTTTTGCATTTACCAGTAAGCATCGTGTATTTATTTTATATTGGAATAATCTAGTTCTTGTATCAGGAATAATTCTAAAAGGTAATTCATATATAAAATCCAAATGTTCTTCATTTATTTCATATTTTGATCTCCAGTAGGTTTCTGAAGTAGGCTTTTGATATTTGTTTTCTTTTAGTACCATATTAATCATCTTTGTTGACAATTTTGATATATAAATTTGTCTATTACGAAATATTATACAAGTGTCCAGCTGTTTTGATAGATGCCTACTTTCAATACACTGAGCTTTCAACCTCTGTGGAATGGCAGAAACGACTGAGCGCCAAAGAAGATAATTCTTAAAACCAATCCGTTGCCACTTGGAAAAAACAATTAATTTTCCATTTTCATCAAACAAATCTTCTATATACCATATACCAACATCAAATAGTTCTTTTACAAAACAACTGTTACCAGCTATCCTTATTTGTCTATTGTTCCATATAATACTTTCTTGGGAAAGTCGATTATTGTTACACAGCTCCCTAAACTCAAAATATGCATATAAAACCTCTTTATAAAATGAAGGTAGATGTCTTAATTTTAAACAATCTTTTTGGTCAAAGTTGCAATAAAGTAAAAATTGTCCACCATATTTTCTCGTAAAGTGATTAAAAAATGTTTTCCATGAAGAATACTCTTCTTCAAAAAGTCTTACTATCCATTTTATTCTCAGCGCCTTAAACATTGTATGAATGTCTATCCTCTCCTTTATCCTGTGCATAAAATGATTTAGTTGAGCACAACTTTCTGTTCATCATTCTCTCCCTTAAAGCCACAAGTTCAAATGAAGAGAAATGTAGAATTTCTCATTACGAAAATTCCTTGTTGTAAGGTTTCCGAGTAAATTCTCCTTTAGTCGGAGATTGTCTCATAAGGGGCATTTACACTGTCATCCAAATACGCCAAAAAATGCCAAACCGGAGCCTGACCGCGATGTTTACCAAGGCAACAACGCTTTACCGGCAAACACGCCAAGCCCGAAACATTCCAAAACGAAGTGTGATCTTTTGGCATATTTTGGCGTATTTCGTATAAACGCCGCTCTTGTAAAATCGCGATTTTAGGTCACGTGACTTTAGGAGCGTGGCTCGCTGTCCTTGAAGCCTATTTGCACAAAGTAAACAACTTGTTTACGCTGAACCGCTGAAAGAGTCTCAGCTAAACTGTAAAATCTCGCTTTAGAAACCACCAAATGAAATGATTAAAATGTCAAATGGAAGAAGAAGAGTTGTTCTAACTCATAAATATTGCAAATAGTTGTCAAACCCTGTTTTAATATGCGAAAACTGAGCGAAACAAAGCGCAATCTTTTGTATTATTTTATCTGAAAATATTTCAGTATTTTTTCATATTTTCCGTCATTACACCAGATCGATACTTTCGTACGTGATAAATCAAAGTATATCAAAGTTCACTTCCAAATATCTTCTCATAATTCTATGTCCCACGGTTGTTTCGGGAATAAATCGAAGGCAATGTCATCAACGAACCCATGGCGAAATATTCACGGAAGCGTATGTAGTCCCATATGTAGAGGTACGTGCGGTAACATGTAGTCCATGTAGTCACACGTTATACGTGCATGACTGTTGTGCTGGACTCGCTGTGTATGGATCGAGCATTTTGTATTGGGAAGACCGCGCATGCGCATTACCAACAAAACACGCCAAAAGATCGCTGAGCAGCTCAGTCGGTGATGTTTCGGCACAAGTGTAAACGGGTGCACGAAAAATCGCGATTTTTCAAAATGAGGTATTTGACAGTATAAATGCGCCTATAGACTTTGCAAACGAGCCTGGAGAAGGATATGCCGTTCTTATCACTTTCCTAATCCATTGTCAATTACGCGCTAATAAGGCCTGTAAACAGTCTGGCTGAAGAGAAAATGTGAAGAAGAAAAAATCCCAAGGTTACAAAAATCTGTGTGTTTTTCCCTCAAAATTTGTCCTTATGGATTTGTTTGCCCCAAAAAACTTCAAAGCACAAAAATCGGGCAAGTAATGCCGGAGATATGATATTCAAACACGAAAAGATTTCAGATTTGACTCGCTTCTTCCCCCGTCTTCTCGCGGAGAGAGCTGTCTATCACGTTTCGACCCGCTGTTTAGCAGCTGCATCGGATTAAGCCCTCTTACTATGACTGACCAGCTTCTCTGACTGCGCATATTAGTGCAATTGTAATTTGTACTTTTGATTTAAGATTTTATTTTGAATTTGATTTTATTATCAGAAATTTGAAAATGAACTGCTACCTCAAATACAACTTTAAGCGGGAAAAATGACCCAGCAGAAGCGGAGATAGCGGGAGATAGTATGAAATCGTTCGCTCAGATTGTCTCATAGACTTCCGGTTGATTCATAGACTCCCGGGCTATGTATGATTCTGAGTAAAATGTTCACTTCTACAATGGGACAATACATATACGTAATCCCTCGCTCAGCACGCACAAAGTCTCGTAGGAGCACTGTATGCATAGGAGCACTGTGTGCGCTCGCATCAGAATCTTACTCAGAAAGGTAATCTTACTCGGAAAGGTTATGAGACAATTTCTGAGCTGTGTGCCAGTGAGAGCGATGTTTTTGTTATTGTTGTTGATGCATGAATCAGAGTCTAGTCTAGTTCCTAGACCTTCGCTGTGCTCTCCTCATTTTTTTTGACTGAATCAATCTGTGCAGTAGGTGTGGGGTAGTTTTCAAAAATGTATGACTGAGGAGGGTCTTTTCTCTTTAGAGGACCTATGATTATATGCTATCCATAATATATTTTGAGTAGTCCCCCAAGGGAGAAGGCAATTAGGAGAAAAACAGAAATTGGTGATGTTTTTGTACATGACAAACAGGAGAGTTATCCACAACTTCGTCCCAATCCACTAACCAAACTGACAATTTAAATTTGCCTAGACTTTGTGATGTCAAAGACCCGTTCTCATTCACTTCTTTGGAGCGGTCTAACTAAGACCCGTTCCTCAGGAGCGGTTCTTAGGTGAGTGAGAACGGTCAAAGTGGTCCAGGAAGTGGACTTCTGGACCGCTCAGAAGACCACCTCGGGAGGTGGTCTTGAGAAACGGTCTTATTAAGAGCGGTTTGGAGCGCTCTAACGTGCGAGTGTGAACGGGCGTACTTTGAACGGAAGTGAGCTAGTGACGTTCGTGCGAAACATGTAGTACGGTACATACGCTTAGTATTCAGCGAAAAAATTTACCCGCTGACCTGAGCTGCCATAGCAACAAGACCACTTTGACTCGTGGAGCGGTTTGAGCCATAAAAAACTACACGGAGTGTGAACCCTCGCAAACCGTTCCTCAAGACCCGTTCCTCTGGAGCGGTCTAACTAAGACCACTTTCAAAGTGAGTGAGAACGGGGTCAAAGTCAAACTCCAGACATTCATAACTTTCTTATTATTGGTCCAATTTATTTCACTTTATGTTACTACTTTGTCAAATGATTTTGTTCAATTTTTGGCATTTTTTTTCTTCAAACCATGTGAATTTATTACAACTATGTTTACACTGTATGTATTCTACTTTTCTTGAATAAAGAAATTTTTATCAACAACTTTTGACAAAATAAACCCTTAACCCTATCCCTATATGTATCTGTTTGAGCCAGAATGGTGTTATGTCATATACTTTACTAGAGTTTAAAACTTTGTGACACATACTGTAAAGAGAGACTTTTGACAAGATGGATTCCAGAAAACATTATTCATTTATGTCTGAATGTATACTTACAAGAAAGTGTGGCCATTAATATATACGACATTCGTAAGAAGATAACACATACTGTTTTAATAGTGTATACAAACAATACAAGCAACTCCTTTTAGTTCATCAAGAATATCACAGTCTGCAACAACTCAATCCAACAGACAAGTTTGTAGTTAGTGCATGGTACACATAATACCTAATATATTAAAGTATATAACCTTATCTTGTGGCATTTTACACTATTTAAAGGAGGTGCTTCATAAATGGCTGACATTGTTTTCCTGGAAATAATACCTTTCTAAATAATGTGCTATTGATGAAAAATATGAAGTGAATAATAATAACACAATGTTAATAATGAGCAATATAACACATATCAATTGGTATCTTTCTGAGCAGGTTTTTAGTACGTAATAACCCCTCAAGTTGTTTGTACTGTGGTAATTACTAAAAATCACTATTAAGTTTCAATTAATTAACATCTAGAACCTTTTTTTTGGGGGTATATACTAAACTAATCAATATTCCAACCATGTCAAAGAATTAACAATTGTACTTTGTGATAAAAATAGTGACTGTGCTGCTAGCATCAATGAAAACAATACATTATATGGTTTACTGATAGTATTACCAACAGATTTGTTACCACCACATAATAGTGTGTCTTTCCAGTTTGTGGCCAATGTTGCTGGAAGGTTGGATCTCTCTTCCTTACTGTTCCATACCATTTCCTCTACTAGCAAGTTTGCAGTGAATTTTGTTTGCCCGGCCTCATTCTCACTCCAACAGGTGTAAAGACCAGTCATGTCTTTAGTAACATCAGTGATCAGAAGAGCATTGTGGGGAAGAATAGAAAGCCCATCTGGTAGGGTATCACTAATAGAGGGTGGTTGCTGCCCTTGAAATGTTACTGACCAGTAAATGATGTTCGATGTGATGATGGGGCAAGGTAGCTCAACCATTGTGTCACCAACAAATGAAAGCAGAGTTTGATGTGGTGGAGAGCAGAGCTGTGGTCGACAGGTGAAGTTGTCAAAAGCTGCCAGTTCAGCCACAGTAGAGTTGGCATAAACAGAAGGGTTTTCACATACCACAGGCTTATTTTCTGGATGTAGTTTACGAACAGTTTTGATGAGGTCACAGTCACATGACCAAGGATTACTTTGTAAGTTCATTCTTATGAACTTCAAAGAAAAGGTCAATAGCCCAAGATCAAGTTTTGTGAGTCGGTTGCCCTCAAGATATAGATTTGTCAGGTACGTCTGATGTTGTAAGGAGCCTAATTCAAAGAACACAATATGGTTGTACCTTAGATCCAGCAACCAGAACTGCTGACGTTTGTCAAATGAATCTTTAGAGACCCCTGTGATTTTATTGTGAGACAAGTAGAGACTGTATGCCTTGCTATTTTGTGGCAGACAATATTTGGGGATTGAACTAAAGGTATTGTTGGAAAAATCAACAATTTCCACAGTTTTCATTGAAATAGTTGGACAATGATTCCCAAGTTTGTTTGAGGAGAGATTGAGTAGTTGTAGATTTGGGAATTCCAAAGGAAACTATACTCATGTTGCTTATAAAGAGTGCTTGGAAAGCCAAATTTTCATGAAGATCAATGGATTCTACCATTTGAATATCTTGCAATACCTGTATGGACATGTTTAAAAATGGTATGCAAGAAATATATACACCAAGAAGACCCTGTATTGTTGAAAATGGTTGATTTGAAATTTGTGTCAAAGGATTTCCTCCTAATCGAAGATATTCTAGCTTCTGGATATATGAAAACACCCCTGAAGGAAGGTGCACCAGACGATTTCTTTCTAGACTCAGCTTGTAGACAGACTGGAGTCCAAGGAAGCCTAAATGAGATATATCAACTATGTGGTTATCATCCAATTCAAGAAAAAAGAGTGAGGATGCTAATATGAAGGTATAATTTGGTATAGAAACAATCTGATTCTTGTTGAGGTAAAGTCCCACTAAATTGGGTGAAATCCTAACCTGTTTGAATTCTTTCAAGTTGTTGTTGCATGCCAAAATATTGCTTCCTGATATTGAACTTGAATTTGAAGATCCAATGGCATTATTGTTAATGTTTATGTCTAGGGCTGAAGTGGAAATAATCTCAGTAATTCTATTGTTCTCTATATTAATATGAACAAGTGTTCTTTGGTCAAAGAGTTGGTCAAAGTTCAAATGGGTTAATAGATTGTGACTGAAGTCAAAACTTTGAAGAGAGTGCAAGCCGGGGATATTGATCTCTACTATAAAATTAAATGCCAACTGCAAAGTCCTGAGATTGATTAAATTTGAGAAGACTTGGGGGTTGATTGCCCGGAGTCTGTTGTGACTTATATAAAGCTCAGTAAGTGAAGTCATGGAACTAAGAAAACTAAGGCAAGAGATTTCATTTTGGGTAAGGTTTAAAGTGGCAAGCCTTGGTAAGGAGTTGAAGGTTGAATTTTCTATTGTGTGAAGTGTGTTGCCAGACAAATCTAGAACTCCTAGTCTCGGCAGAGCTGTGAAGTTTGAGAGTACAGACAATCTATTGTTGCTTAGGATGAGAGCAAGGAGTTGAGATGAGCGTATCAGGTTTTTATCATCCCACATGGTTAAGGAGTTGTGATCGAGTAACAACCATTTTAGGTTTGGCAAGTTTCCAAAATTCTTAATGTTCATCATTTTGTTCTTACCCAAGTTAACATATTCTAAATTTTGATGACCATTAATGCCAAATTCTACATTTGTAATCTTATTGTTTGGAGCATTAAAAAAATATAATGCAGGAAAGTACAGGATGGAAATGCTTTGCAGATCATTCCCATCAACATTAAGAATTATTAATTTGGAATGATTCGTTCCATGAAATATGTCCATGGTTACAATGTTGTTATTGGAAAGGACAAGGCTGAATGGTGCACTGAAAAAGCATCGTATGTGAATTGCATTATTTTATTGCCCTTTAATTGGATGGTATCTATATTTGGAATGTTAGTAAATGCTGGTCTACCTACAAATTGTATATGGTTGTCTTCCAACATGATGAACTTGATATGTAGCATATTGCAGAAGGGAGAGGCATCCACAATATTATTTCCCATTAGATTGATTGTTTCCAGGAAAGGGAGGTGAGTGAATACAGTGTCACTGATGCTTTTAATTTGGTTGAATTCAAGGGAGAGTATCCTCAGATTTTCCATTGTTTGCAATTTGTCCAGGTATTCAACATTATTGTACGAAATGTACAGATTTGATATAGCTTTTGGATATGTAAACATTGATGTGGAAAGGTCGTTAATAGCATTTCCTTTTAAATCCAGAGCAGAAACTTTAAATGGAATTTTGGGTAGTTTGTAGAGTTTGTTGAATGCCAATTCAATCGATGCAAGGTGTGTACCTGACGTGTTACGAAGTGTGTGATGATGCCACTCTGCCAAAGAATTCCGGATGATAGATATCTGTTGTATGATAGGTAATGAACCAAGGTATGGTATGCTCTGGAGAAAGTTTGAGTCAAGTTCTATGTACGCCAGTTGTGTTGCATTATCAAAGACTTTCTTCTCGATGTACCGTAGATGGTTATTGGACAGAAGAAGCGCACTCAATTGGCTTTGGCACGAGAATGAATCTCTATTTAGTGTAGCAATGAAGTTCTTACGCAAGTTAAGTATACCAACGTTGCATGGGAGGTCCTGTGGAATATCATCAAGATCATGCCCTGTGCACTCCACATTGACCACATAACCCTTCTGCTCACAGTCACAGAGATTTAAACATTGTGAATTACTTGTTCTTCCTAACAAGAATAGCAGATATAAGAAGAGATGTATCCCCATTCTGTTAGTGAAGTAAGATCCAAATGAGAAGATAACAGATCAATGTACATGCAGATACAACGGTAGTGACTTAACTCTCCTTTATCCTGTGCATAAAATGATTTAGTTGAGCACAAATTTCTGTTCATCCTTCTCTCCCTTAAAGGCACAAGATCAAATGAAGAGAAATGTAGAATTTCTTCTCTTTCTATATTTGTTTTATCATTATAATTTCTAATTTAGACACTCTCACTTTGTATGAGGATCATAGCATTTTAACGAGAACTAATTAATTACCCTAAGGCACTACTTTATTAAATTCTGTTTTTCTTCAATTTAATGACCTACATGTAGCTGTACCCCTCAAGTGATGGATGAGAAATTAGTGAAATTACATTTCTTGCAAAACTGCATCTTGAGATGAATAAAATGATGTGTCCTTTGCAATAATGGATATTTATTTTGATTGGATATTTTGTCTCAGGGCGCTTCAATATTACCCCTGCTCCAGCTACATTATGCTAATGATTTCAGCACACACAGCATTCATTCAATGTTTCTTTTGAGGCAAACAAAAATTTTTAATACTTCATGTAATTGGCATGTTCAGTTACATTTTTCCATTTTTCTTTCACATTGGTTCATTTGATAAATCTTCTTTTTTCTCCTTCAAACTATGAAGGAGTAGAAAAAAAGATTGATTGTTACCAATTTGAGGAGGGAAAGCTGATTTGAAAAGAAGAAAAATCTGAATTGCTATAGGCTTAAGCCCAAGGGAACAAAAGAATGAAGTCATTGGCTTTAGTGATGGATGAAGTAGTTTAAATTTCCAAATTATGCATAAATTGAAGTTTGTTCATAATTTTGGCAATTTAATTCATTTCAGTTCAAATTATTACTTTCTAATTATCTCTCCATTTTTTAAATATGTTGACCCAGCCCTCAATTGCATGTTGATTGAAAGATAGCACATTCTATAAAGGACATGCAAACATTGGAGAGTTTGTTGGTCTGAAGTCCAGATAGGCAATGGATTATTATGTTTGCTGAATCAGCGATTTCTGAGCTTTAAGGCCCTTAGAAATTAGAAAAAAGAAACAGATCTGATGATGTTTTACCTAAGAGCTCTATATTTTGGAATTTGGATTTGTTTCAGTTCTTAGTTTTTATGCACCCCAAGTTTCACCTTCCCATCATTTCTCTCAAGAGCATTTGAAATATTTTCACCCCAACATTCATCTTTTATACTTTTTAATTGCATTTTAAATTTATAGATAATAGATGATGCTAGAAAGGTGCAGCGTTTTAAGCAAGGATGTTTCAAATAAGAAAAAAATTGAAACAGAGAATAATTTTTGTTCTTCAACACAATCCAACTCATTTTCAAAACACCCAACACCTGTCTTGTGAAATGGCGTGAAGAAATGTAAAAACTTAAAGCTACGGACAGTATTTAAAGGAAATCCAACCTTGATATCAAAGTTAATCAAACTACTCTCGAGGCAAGCAGAAAAATTAGAGATGAAGGCTGGTGAAAGTTTGAAGGAAATCAGACAAAAAATTAGAAAGTTGTAATCACTACAGATAACGGGCTCTTCAAAAGTGGTTGAATCGGTAATGTCTCTGTGATGTAGTTGCGGACACCTTTCCCATTTGTTCCAATGCACAAAATTCCTAAAATTTCAATTTTTCAAAAATGTATGACTGAGGAGGGTCTTTTCTCTTTAGAGGACCTATGATTATATGCTATCCATAATATATTTTGAGTAGTCCCCCAAGGGAGAAGGCAATTAGGAGAAAAACAGAAATTGGTGATGTTTTTGTACATGACAAACAGGAGAGTTATCCACAACTACGTCCCAATCCACTAACCAAACTGACAATTTTAAATTTGCCTAGACTTTGTGATGTCAAAGTCAAACTCCAGACATTCATAACTTTCTTATTATTGGTCCAATTTATTTCACTTTATGTTACTACTTTGTCAAATGATTTTGTTCAATTTTTGGCATTTTTTCTTCAAACCATGTGAATTTATTACAACTATGTTTACACTGTATGTATTCTACTTTTCTTGAATAAAGAAATTTTTATCAACAACTTTTGACAAAATAAACCCTTAAAGTTGATACTTATAGGAAATAAAATCAAATAAAAATAGTTTATTTTATAATTGAATGAGTTATTAAAGTAATTTATGCAGCTAACATGCCATGAAAGTGTGCAGTTTTGTGTTTTATGAAAATCAAATTTCACTAAATTGACTCTATCCTGACCTACGAAATCGCCTAAGGGAAAGTGGCTTTGTGAGTGACGTCAGAGCCGGGATATGCTTCACGCAGCTATAGAGACTAACTGCGATCTACACTCAAATGTTCATAGAGTCGATGTCAGTTCCACTCTCTCAAAACGATTGAAATATTGCCTGAATGGTCAATATCTGGCATACAGTTGTCCTCTCCGTCCTGAAACATATCCTAATGTCAATATTCATGTCATTATTGGCATTGAAAAAGTGACAATATCCGTAAAATAACTGTTTACAACTCAACCTTTTCACCGGCTTTAGCTTGCCAGCTGAGCTGTATGTACACGGAGATAGTATGAAAAATCAACCTAGCTGTGTTTCAAAACAAAATTACCTGTAGTAGAATCATGTTCCGAGGTGGAATTTCCTTTGACATAACAATGAATAATGTTTCTTCTCCATTTTCATTTGTCGATAACTATAATTACATAGAATAGTGTATTTCGCCGTTTTGTTTTGGTTTGGTTTCGTAAGGGTTTCGTCTATCGCGACTGAAATGCAAGCGTATAGTACTGTGTGTGTGCGGTGTGCAGTGCAGTCACGTTCACGTGTGTTTTGATGTGCGCGCAGGTAATGTAAATCCGCCAGCGATACTAAATTCAATCAGCGATCAGCCGTGTAGGTAATGCGGCTGCCAAGAGCCGCACTACTCGCAGATGAATCGTAACAACAGCAGAATCGCCTCGATTTTTCCAGCTAATCTAGCCATGATACGATCGACTAAATGAAATATTCTTCGATTTGTTTGAATTTTATTTTATTCATAATAATGATTAAATCAATACTAACTGTGTTTTTCCATAGTGGAAGAGGTGAAGTCTCCGACTGATATGTCAAAGTGAAACTACATGGTGGTAAAAATCGCCGGCACCCAAATTCCATTATGCAGGCTCGCTGTACAACAAAGCCGAGGACACAGCCATAGTTTCACCTTCTTTTCCCCATTTTTCAACGTTTTATTTCACAAATAATACATTTCTTAGAATATCAAGATGGAAATATTAATGAGAAGTAACTTACAAACGATGTTGTATTATAATTTATTCTATAGTAAGGGTAAAATAACACATAAGTTGAAGCTGTGTTTTCAGCCTTATAATGTTATACATGCATTCTACTAGATACCCGGAAGTGGCACACTAGCCATGCCTCCCTTTTCCTACGTCACAGCTAAAGGCCGTTTCGGATGACAATAGGGCAAATTTGTCCCAGAGAATAGGGTTATTGTTTTCACCCTAATTTCGCTTTTTCGGAAGTGTTATATTGTTTGAATGTCATCCAAGCTCATTGTATGGCTTATAAGCTTTCTGTAGATATGAATATCTTCATATTTAGGGCTCTTCTATGAATATCAACTTTAACCCTATCCCTATATGTATCTGTTTGAGCCAGAATGGTGTTATGTCATATACTTTACTAGAGTTTAAAACTTTGTGACACATACTGTAAAGAGAGACTTTTGACAAGATGGATTCCAGAAAACATTATTCATTTATGTCTGAATGTATACTTACAAGAAAGTGTGGCCATTAATATATACGACATTCGTAAAAAGATAACACATACTGTTTTAATAGTGTATACAAACAATACTAGCAACTCCTTTTAGTTTATCAAGAATATCACAGTCTGCAACAACTCAATCCAACAGACAAGTTTGTAGTTAGTGCATGGTACACATAATACCTAATATATTAAAGTATATAACCTTATCTTGTGGCATTTTACACTATGTAAAGGAGGTGCTTCATAAATGGCTGATTTTGTTTTCCTGGAAATAATACCTTCCTAAATAATGTGCTATTGATGAAAAATATGAAGTGAATAATAATCACACAATGTTAATAATGAGCAATATAACACATATCCATTGGTATCTTTCTGAGCAGGTTTTTAGTACGTAATAACCCCTCAAGTTGTTTGTACTGTGGTAATTACTAAAAATCACTATTAAGTTTCAATTAATTAACATCTAGAACCTTTTTTTTTTGGGGGGTATATACTAAACTAATCAATATTCCAACCATGTCAAAGAATTAACAATTGTACTTTGTGATAAAAATAGTGACTGTGCTGCTAGCATCAATGAAAACAATACATTATATGGTTTACTGATAGTATTACCAACAGATTTGTTACCACCACATAATAGTGTGTCTTTCCAGTTTGTGGCCAATGTTGCTGGAAGGTTGGATCTCTCTTCCTTACTGTTCCATACCATTTCCTCTACTAGCAAGTTTGCAGTGAATTTTGTTTGCCCGGCCTCATTGTCACTCCAACAGGTGTAAAGACCAGTCATGTCTTTAGTAACATCAGTGATCAGAAGAGCATTGTGGGGAAGAATAGAAAGCCCATCTGGTAGGGTATCACTAATAGAGGGTGGTTGCTGCCCTTGAAATGTTACTGACCAGTAAATGATGTTCGATGTGATGATGGGGCAAGGTAGCTCAACCATTGTGTCACCAACAAATGAAAGCAGAGTTTGATGTGGTGGAGAGCAGAGCTGTGGTCGACAGGTGAAGTTGTCAAAAGCTGCCAGTTCAGCCACAGTAGAGTTGGCATAAACAGAAGGGTTTTCACATACCACAGGCTTATTTTCTGGATGTAGTTTACGAACAGTTTTGATGAGGTCACAGTCACATGACCAAGGATTACTTTGTAAGTTCATTCTTATGAACTTCAAAGAAAAGGTCAATAGCCCAAGATCAAGTTTTGTGAGTCGGTTGCCCTCAAGATATAGATTTGTCAGGTACGTCTGATGTTGTAAGGAGCCTAATTCAAAGAACACAATATGGTTGTACCTTAGATCCAGCAACCAGAACTGCTGACGTTTGTCAAATGAATCTTTAGAGACCCCTGTGATTTTATTCTGAGACAAGTAGAGACTGTATGCCTTGCTATTTTGTGGCAGACAATATTTGGGGATTGAAGTAAAGGTATTGTTGGAAAAATCAACTCTTTCCACAGTTTTCATTGAAAAAGTTGGACAATGATTCCCAAGTTTGTTTGAGGAGAGATTGAGTAGTTGTAGATTTGGGAATTCCAAAAGGGAAACTATACTCATGTTGCTTATAAAGAGTGCTTGGAAAGCCAAATTTTCATGAAGATCAATGGATTCTACCATTTGAATATCTTGCAATACCTGTATGGACATGTTTGAAAATGGTATGCAAGAAAATATACACTAAAAGACCCTGTATTGCTGAAAATGGTTGATTTGAAATTTGTGTCAAAGGATTTCCTCCTAATCGAAGATATTCTAGCTTCTGGATATATGAAAACACCCCTGAAGGAAGGTGCACCAGACGATTTCTTTCTAGACTCAGCTTGTAGACAGACTGGAGTCCAAGGAAGCCTAAATGAGATATATCAACTATGTGGTTATCATCCAATTCAAGAAAAAGAGTGAGGATGCTAATATGAAGGTATAATTTGGTATAGAAACAATCTGATTCTTGTTGAGGTAAAGTCCCACTAAATTGGGTGAAATCCTAACCTGTTTGAATTCTTTCAAGTTGTTGTTGCATGCCAAAATATTGCTTCCTGATATTGAACTTGAATTTGAAGATCCAATGGCATTATTGTTAATGTTTATGTGTAGGGCTGAAGTGGAATTAATCTCAGTAATTCTATTGTTCTCTATATTAATATGAACAAGTGTTCTTTGGTCAAAGAGATGGTCAAAGTTCAAACGGGTTAATAGATTGTGACTGAAGTCAAAACTTTGAAGAGAGTGCAAGCCGGGGATATTGATCTCTACTATAAAATTAAATGCCAACTGCAAAGTCCTGAGATTGATTAAATTTGAGAAGACTTGGGGGTTGATTGCCCGGAGTCTGTTGTGACTTATATAAAGCTCAGTAAGTGAAGTCATGGAACTAAGAAAACTAAGGCAAGAGATTTCATTTTGGGTAAGGTTTAAAGTGGCAAGCCTTGGTAAGGAGTTGAAGGTTGAATTTTCTATTGTGTGAAGTGTGTTGCCAGACAAATCTAGAACTCCTAGTCTCGGCAGAGCTGTGAAGTTTGAGAGTACAGACAATCTATTGTTGCTTAGGATGAGAGCAAGGAGTTGAGATGAGCGTATCAGGTTTTTATCATCCCACATGGTTAAGGAGTTGTGATCGAGTAACAACCATTTTAGGTTTGGCAAGTTTCCAAAATTCTTAATGTTCATAATTTGGTTCTTACCCAAGTTAACATATTCTAAATTTTGATGACCATTAATGCCAAATTCTACATTTGTAATCTTATTGTTTGGAGCATTAAAAAAATATAATGCAGGAAAGTACAGGATGGAAATGCTTTGCAGATCATTCCCATCAACATTAAGAATTATTAATTTGGAATGATTCATTCCATGAAATATGTCCATGGTTACAATGTTGTTATTGGAAAGGAGAAGGCTGACTGGCGTACTGAAGAAAGCATCGTATGTGAATTGCATTATTTTATTGCCCTTTAATTGGATGGTATCTATATTTGGAATGTTAGTAAATGCTGGTCTACCTACAAATTGTATATGGTTGTCTTCCAACATGATGAACTTGATATGTAGCATATTGCAGAAGGGAGAGGCATCCACAATATTATTTCCCATTAGATTGATTGTTTCCAGGAAAGGGAGGTGAGTGAATACAGTGTCACTGATGCTTTAATTTGGTTGAATTCAAGGAGAGTATCCTCAGATTTTCCATTGTTTGCAATTTGTCCAGGTATTCAACATTATTGTACGAAATGTACAGATTTGATATAGCTTTTGGATATTTGAACATTGATGTGGAAAGGTCGTTAATAGCATTTCCTTTTAAATCCAGAGCAGAAACTTTAAATGGAATTTTGGGTAGTTTGTAGAGTTTGTTGAATGCCAATTCAATCGATGCAAGGTGTGTTCCTGACGTGTTACGAAGTGTGTGATGATGCCACTCTGCCAAAGAATTCCGGATGATAGATATCTGTTGGATGATAGGTAATGAACCAAGGTATGGTATGCTCTGGAGAAAGTTTGAGTCAAGTTCTATGTACACCAGTTGTGTTGCATCATCAAAGACTTTCTTCTCGATGTACCGTAGATGGTTATTGGACAGAAGAAGCGCACTCAATTGGCTTTGGCACGAGAATGAATCTCTATTTAGTGTAGCAATGAAGTTCTTACGCAAGTTAAGTATACCAACGTTGCATGGGAGGTCCTGTGGAATATCATCAAGATCATGCCCTGTGCACGCCACATTGACCACATAACCCTTCTGCTCACAGTCACAGAGATTTAAACATTGTGAATTACTTGTTCTTCCTAACAAGAATAGCAGATATAACAAGAGATGTATCCCCATTCTGTCAGTGAAGTAACATCCAAATGAGAAGATAACAGATCAATGTGCAGATACAACGGTAGTGACTTAACTCTCCTTTATCCTGTGCATAAAATGATTGAGGTGAGCACAACTTTCTGTTCATCCTTCTCTCCCTTAAAGCCACAAGTTCAAATGAAGATAAATGTAGAATTTCTGCTCTTTCTATATTTGTTTTATCACTATAATTTCTCATTTACTGTAGACACTCTCACTTTGTGTGAGGATCATAGCATTATAACGAGAACTAATTTATTACCCCAAGGCACTACTTTTTTACATTCTATTTTTTCTTCAATTTAATGACCTACATGTAGCTGTACCCCTCAAGTGATGGATGAGAAATTAATGAAATAACAATTCTTGCAAAACTGCATCTTGAGATGAATATTAAAGATGATGTGTCCTTTGCAATAATGGATAGATAATTTGGATTGGATATTTTGGCTCAGGGCGCTTCAATATTACCTCTGCTCCAGCTACATTATGCCAATGATCTCAGTGCTCACAGCATTCAATCAGTGTTGGCAAACAAAATGTTTTAATACTAATATGTTCTTGAAAGAGATACTAGTAATAGTCATGGGCGTGTTTGTGAAATACGTTATAGCAAGGGGTTTGCCCATACGTTTTGCATGTATAGTCAAATAGTTCAAAAGAGTGTGTGCCAAAACATGCTCATTCTAACTGGTGTATTTGTTTTTAAGATTGTACATATAGGGCAAGGGTTGCCTTACCAAATAAAAGAGATTAAAAAGCAAAAACAGATTGAGGTATTAAAATGGTTGGGATGTGACTAGCCATGTTGTAGTCTGCAGACACAGACCTTGATTCGACACTTGACTGTAATTCCTATTAAAGCCAATGAGCAGAGCCTAGTTCTGTCAGTCTCTGGCTGTGTCCAGAGCAGCTACAGTCCAAAGCCTATGCAGTATGCTGTCAGCCTAGTCTCACTGTGCAGACACTGTTATACTCACCGACTGACAAGGATTTGAGCCTGCAAACCAAAGAATAATACTATTCAATTCACGTATAGAGCACCGAAGCTGTGACGTCATAAAAATCTATTTTTGGAATTTCTCAATTTTTTCTTCATTTTCCGAAAGAGCTAATGTCAAATGTCGAAACCAGTTAAATATGTTAAGTATTTGCCGAGATATGACCATCTGAATAAAGATTGCCTATGAACTCAGTGCTATATTGCTCTGGCTCATAACATTAGGAGCCAGAGCAATATAACACTGAGTTCCCATAGGCTTTATTCAGATGGTCATATCTCAGCCAATACTTAACATATTCAATTGGTTTTCGACATTTGGACATTATTTGGATCTGGATGAAAAATTGGATGACGTCACACTTCACCACTCTATTGTCTAGTCCAGATTATCAAACTGCTATTACTACCAACTCAATATGAGGAGCTTTTGACGACTGTGATTGTGGGTTCTGCCACTGTGTTTACCTATAGAGTATACCAGTAGACATCTGACTGTACATAGGGTGCGTTCAATCGACACTTTTTCACCCTAGAATCATGGTTTTCAAAGATGTTTAGTTTAAAACACGGTTGTGTTCAAGCGATTTTTTGTCGGTCGTAAAAATAAACGTGTTTAAAAACACAACATGAAACGCTGAAAAAGATGCGTTTTGTATCATGATTCTGCAGAATCACGGTCGCTAAAATTCGCTTGAACGAACGGAGATCTCAATCATGATTCTATGACGTTGTTATCTATTATATATATTATCGCTATCTGTTTCTATTCTTCCTGGGTGGGCTTGAAATGAGCGAGAATCAGCGTTGATGGATAATCGCTTAAACGATCTCCCGCAGTAACCGTGTTTTGTATCAGCGTTTTGATTTGGGATTCATGTTTGTGATTCTAGCTTCAAACTAGAAATGCAATCGTGTCAGAACGATATGCGTGCGATGACGCCATGTTTCTACGTGTCAAACGAACGAGCATCTTTCGGACTATCCAGAGCAATTTCTACGAAGTCTGTAGCTTCTGTCATACTGCAGATAGGTAGGGCAAAAGAAACCGAAACAGACAAAATGGCGCCTGGACGGTCAGGCATGAGTGATTCCGGAGAACGAAGATTTCAATGACCTTGATTGGATGCTAAAGACTACGGCCAAGAAGTTTGAAAGGAATTGGGATGGAGGAAGGGACCTAAAAATGGCTCGCAAGCACTGCGTGCAAAACGAATGGGATTGAGGTAAATGAAGAACATGTGATGACGTGTGCTGTGGCACTAACAGCCGTCCATACTAACATAATCATGCAGAGTTTAAAATGGCGTCTAAATGGCCCCCTTGACAGATTTTAAAAATCCAGCTTCGAAAAGCACAGTGTTTGGCCACTCAGAGTATGCTTGCAAAATTTCAAGGAAAAAGAAGGACGGAAAGGGGGCGAAAAGCAGTCTGAAAAATGACGTGATAGCCGATGCGTGTTATAATAGGGAGGAAACTCAGCAGAAATTGTATAGTGACCCTTGTTTAAATGCATTTTCTCAACATTTTCTGTGTGAACATATACCATACTTGGTATCATTCGAAAGGGCACTTCTTTGCAGTGAGTTTGACACCTTTTTCATCAGCGCTCATTGTACTGCACGCATTTAACAGGCTGTTACGTAAAAACAGACAAAATGGCGCTTGGACGTTCACGCATGAGTGATTCTAGAGAACAAGGATTACAGTGACCTTGATGAGAAGCTAGAGACTACGCCCAAGAAGTTTGAAAGGGATTGGGATAGAGCAAGGGAAGTAGAAAGGGCTCGCAAGCACTACGTGCAAAACCAATGGGATTTGGGTGCATGATGAACACGTGATGACGCGTGCTGTGGCACCAACGGCCGTCCATACTAACACAATCATGCAGAGTATAAAATGGCGTCTAAAATAGCCCCCTTGACAAATTTCAAAAATCCGGCGAGAGGCCCTGCGTTTGGCCACCCAGAACACGCTTGCAAAATTTCAAGGAAAAATAAGGATGGTAGGGGGGCGAAAAGCAGTCTGAAAAAATGACGTCATAGCCGATACGTGTTATAACTTGGTGGAAACTCAGCAGAATTTGTATAGTGACCCTTGTTCAAACGCAATTTACTCAAATATTTCTGTGATAACATATACCATACTTGGTATCATTCGTAAGAGCACTTCTTTGCGGTCAGTTTGACACCATTCTCATCAGCGCAATGTACCGCACGCATTTAATGGGCTATTACGTAATGCATAGTAAATTCATCATTTTTTACGATAACTTTGCGCTGACGTAGTCAAATTTTATCAAACTTGGCAGACAGTTGTCACGTATATGGATACATATGTCTGCCAAGTTTCATTGATGTAGGTATAAAGATAGCCATTTTAGAGCAAGTTGAAGTTATTTCGGAATTTTCTTGAAAATGGCGAATTTGGAGGGCAATTTTCTCAAATTTGGTCAGCGTTAGGGTATATAATTTTGTATATGGCTGGAAAGGGCATATCTTCAAGTATCTAAATCCAAAAAAGGGTACGGGTTTGGCCAGAAACGATGGAGATACGGCCTCAGTAAGAAAGCCAATTCCCAGAAATTTAAAGGGCGCTATTTATTTTTTGCATGGCCATTGGTGCGTGAAATTTGGCATGGCTATGTGCAATTATGAGATAAGATACTGTGAGATTTAAAAACAAAACGGAATTTATATGAGAAAGTTCTGGCAGTTTTAGATTTTTAGGGGTACATTTTTCAAGAATTTTAAAGATTTTTGACGGAGTCGGTTTCAGATTTAAATTTCGAGTACGAAGATGGCATTTTGAAGGTCGGGTTATAAAAGAACATCTCTTGGATTATCTAGAGGAATTTTCTTAGAAGTTTGTAGGATCTAGGATAGTGGAGATAGGAAGGAAGAAAGAAAGGCCTTAAAATGGACCAGAAACGGTTAATGGCGCCTGGATGGTTATGCATGAGTGATTTCGAAAATCGAAGAATGTAGTGACCTTGATGAGATGCTAGAGACTATGAAATTTGAAAGGAAAAGGACATGAGGAAAGCACCTAACTAGGGTTAACAAGCACTATGTGCAAAACGAATGCGATTTCTGGATGAGGAAAACAAGGAAAACCAGAAGAAGAATATTAATGGGGCAGAATGTGAGCGAAAACAAGGCAATGACGATGTTCGTCATTGCAAAAATCGCTGAAGGTACCCATAGTAATGGGCAGTTCAAGTGATCATTCTGCAGACAACTTGTTTTGATTTGAAGGACAGTCATAGACCAATTCAGCCACATTCTTTCTTCTTCTTTGTCTTTAATTGCATTTAAGTTCATTAATTTGCAATATAAAAATTGTATTTCTACCAGGTTTTCCATAGCTTTTGTCCATTTTGTACATGTACAGTGGATTCATAATAAACAGCGCCCCCATTAGCAAGTTGTGAGGGCCAATTTTTGTGCTTGTGAGTCGTCATCTTTCAATCAGTGCAGGGCCGCAAAGTGCTAGCTCCCCATTGAAATGACCAAAGTGATCTGAACTGTGTTTATATTGAATTTGAATGTCAAAACTCACCCATCATTTGATTCTGACTGAAATTTTGGCCATAAATCAAATCGAAATGGTCATTTGGAGGCCAAACAGTGACCAAAATGATCTTCTTGTTTTTTATGGGAGTCAATTTGACCACCTTTTCTAGCATCAGGACACATTTTTACATAGAATAGGCACATCAAATCTCCTTTGCCGATAATAACGATTGTAAAAATTGGGCCAAAAAGTGGTCAAAATGACCAAAACGTCTTGAGAAGGGCCAATAACAATGTGACATATTAAAGCTTACATCTAAAAGTATTCAACAAAGGCCAGTTCAACAATTCAGCCAGTCCACCTTTCATTCTTAAATTATGAAAAAGACACATACAAATTCAAACTTACGAGGTTTTTAACTATATCTTTGACAAAAGGAAACTTTATGTACCCCCGGTAATACTTGATGAAATTAAAGCTCAGAGGAAAATGTCAGATTAAGCAATTTTTTTTTGTGGAATTTTTCTTTGGTTCGGAATTCTTATAACCACCACTATTAAAGTTGTGAAACAATTGTATCGGGGATAACCGGAGGGGTTTAGACTTAGGAGTGTGGAAAGAAAGAAGGGGGGGGGAGGGTAAGCCGGGGAACCCCAGTAGACTGACAGCCCACGAGGCAGACAAAACTAGAAAAGTCAAAGTTAAGATATAAAAAAAAAAAAGTTCCAAAAGATCCACAAGACCGACAAAGCTAAGAAATACATACATGTAAGGCAAAATATAAAAAATGTCAGTCTCATAGGTTGTTGATCTAATGAACTCTCAGAAGTCATTAGGAGGCCCATGAGACTCATGGGTCTTCTGTCTAAGTGAAACCTTTAAAAGTTGTCAGGAGGCCCACAAGACTGACATTGCTGGTTGCTCCTGGGCTGTCGGTCTCTTGTTGGCTTTAGCCATCTAGCGCTAGCCCTGTCTTCACGTTCCTGTCGTGTAATAGTATTGTGGTTGAGAGCAACCATGACTTGCATTTTTTAACATGAAACATGACTAGGTAATAATATTTTGGATGTTTGATGAGTTTTATAACTTTGCATGCACACCACAAGTAGGCAGATTGCGCTGATGTCATATTTACCTTGAACTGCTCTTTCAGTCACCACGATGAAGACGTCTCCATAACATGACTAGTTGATAAAATGAAATAGAGATATGTATTTTTCCTGTATTTTGTTGTTATTGTTGTTGATATTATGTGTATTGCCTACGAGAGCCCCAAAATGGGCATTAGTATTGCATGATCTTCATATTAAAGTTCATACAATTTTTTTAATGTTGTATCTTATTCCTGATTTGAGAGACAGATGGTCATTACCTGAGATTCAGAGGACACGTAATTGATCCGACTTTCAACAGACGATATATGAGTTGCTCTATGCCTCTTTTCTGTTACAATTTTTGTGAGACGAGAATCAAAGACAGGGCTCTAAAAGAGTAAAAGAATGAATATTTGAGAAGAAAATATATACCAGGGGGACAAAAAGAAGAGGAGAGGAAACAGTGTAAGGGAATAAGAGACACAGATGAAGGGAGATAAAATGAGGGTGGCAAAGAGATATGAAAGTGATTGTATTGCCAAAAAAAGGGGATGTACATTGATTAGAGTCATAGTGCTTCATTATTTTTTTTTGTTCTGATCCAACAGAAATTGAGGTTGCCAATTGGTTGACTCTTCCCGATGATCTCCCATCGCAAGAAGGTAAATTCGATGCAGTCATCTGCCTGGGTAACTCCTTTGCCAACCTGCCAGACTTTGAGGGAATCTCTCCAACCAGCGTTTGGCCCTCAAGAACTTTGCAGACGCCCTTCGACCTGGTGGCATAATGATCATTGACCATAGGAATTATGATGCCATCTTAGATACTGGCCGTGCTCCTGTTCAAAACATCTATTATCATGTGAGTATTAGAGGCTCTTACAGCCACATGTCTTGTTGACTTTCTTGCATGAAGGTATTAAACAGGTTTTATTGATGGCTTTAATATACAGCACAAAAATTACTCATTTGTATGGTGAAGTGATGATCTAGCATTCTGCACATGTTGCGTATTAGCAGAGTTTTAATGTGCTTGAAAATCTGTGCGTGCAAAATGTATTCCATACTGCACCGGAAATGTGGGTTTTAGAAGACCTTTTTGATGACTAAATAGGGCTTAGAGAAGCATTTTATATTTTTTCCACATATACATTCTTTGAAGTGAATAGGTCCCTCAGCAGAAAATCTGTGCTTGACAAAATGTATTCCATACTGCACCGGCAATGTGGGTATTATGACTAGACCTTTTGATGACTAAATAGTATTCCATACTGCACTGGCAATGTGGGTATTAGAAGACCTTTTTGATGACTAAATAGGGCTTAGAGAAGCATTTTATATTTTGTCCACATAATGGCACATACACATTCTTTGAAGTCCCTCAGCAGACAGTTCATTTTTCCATCCTCACTTCATTCTAGAACAATTTCTTACTCCCTGTCTTATCAGAGGGCCACTGCATCTAAGGGCATGTAATTTCATATCCTTCTTGTGCTCAGCAAATCGATTCATTTGTCTCATCTCTCTCTTCAACCTCTTTGCATCTTATCATAGGGTAACTGCATTAAGGACATCCAGACTTCCACCTTGTACATCAATGGCCGTCCTTCCATGGTCACGCTGGATTACTTCATCGACATCAACGTTGCCAAAGAGGATATCATAAAGAAGGGAATTAACATGCCGAAGAAGAAAATGGATTTTGAACCTGTTCAACCTATCATGAAGTGAGCAATGGGGAATCAGTGTTGAAGCATTTTTATTATAGTGTTATTAATATTATTATTATTATTATCCTTTAAATTGGCAACATGGGAGGCATGGTTGGACAGTGGTAGAGAAGTGGTCTTGTAACCAGGAGGTCACAGGTTTGACTTGTCAGTGCCCTTTATACCATTAATCCTTATTACAAAAAGGCTTTTCAACTGTTTCCGGTAGTGTTTGACATCAGAAACAACATACTTAAGATATAAGAACATCGGACCCCCTGGAAAGTGGTTATTTTCAAAATGGCGTCCAAGGTGGCTGCCAATACCTTAAAATAGCCATAGATCATGATATATCCATAATTTTAAAGTTTAATTTTAATATGTTGTTGCAACTCTTCATACGGTCATGAGGCATGTCCGATGCCGGCATGATCAAAGCCCGATATATATTTCTGAATTTTCGTTGCCTGCAGGTTCCGTCTGTCTTACTACCCTCACCGGCTGAACGCATTCACAGAGCTCCTGAAGGAAGCCTTCGGCGCCAAGTGCAAGCATGAACTTCTCGCCGACTTCAAGAAACCCAGCGAGGTGGCCCACCCTGCTTACTACATACACCATATTGAGAAACCTTTGTAGTCCATAGATCTCTCCATAGGGTGTCCCAACATCTGCTGTAGGAGCAGCAGCGTTATTTTGTCAGAAGTTTAGGGTTTAGAGAAATTGGGGTTTTGGGTTAGGTTAAGGATGAGGGTTAGGTTGAGTGTTGGGTCCAGGGCTGAAGATAGAATTCTGTTTTCCGCGGAGTAGTTGTCGTAGGAGCAAGTGTCTTACAACCTTCCACGGACCTACTGTCGCAGGGGGGACCAGGTGCATGTATTTTCCAAAAGAATATAAATTCTCTACTCCATCATGATCGGCATACTTTCTGTTGTGGATCACAGCCGGATTGTGTTTCCAGGCTAACTTTGGATTCAGAGTTCCATGTATTCAATTGCAATGTTTTTTTTATTGATAAAAGACTCTCATTTTAATTGATTGAAATTACTCTTCTTGTTTTCTATTTCATATTTCCACAGTATTGATAAGTTAATGCTGTGGAAAAATGTCATGTGCATATAGTTTAATTTGTTACTCACAGGGGAAGTTCACCCTGATATTAAGCTGGTTTTAATTTAGCTGAAAAATGAAAGGAACAGGTCAGTGAAAGTTTGAGCAAAATCCGATGACATAAGAAAGTTATGATTTTTAAAGTTGTCATCAGTGGAACACAAATTGGCAACATTGTGCGGTATCTTGCGAGGTCCTCTCCAATTTGCTCTGTACAGAAATTTCATGAACTTTCTTTTTCTTAATGATGACGGAAGAGATTTGTCTCATACAAGGGTTGTATAGAAACATATTTACAATAATTATATTTAGGGTACATGTATGATTGAAAGTTTTCTTTAGGGAAAGTAGACATTTCTGATTTTTTTTTTTAGTACAGAGCAAATGGGAGGAAACCTTGCAAGATACGTCACAGAGTTGCAAATTTGTGTTTGATTGATTACAAATTCATAACTATCTTCTTTTTTTATTGGATTTTGCTCAAATTTTCACTCCCTGTTTCTTTCATTTTTCTACTACTTAATATCAGGGTGGACTTCCCCTTCATAGAGTTCAAGATAACCTAGGGTAATACCCATGTCAAATGCATGTTTAAAGCATCTCTAGTTGGCTATCAGTTGATGTCTTCCACTCAAAACGTGAATTCAAATGTTCCCCGATTATGGAAAGAGTACTTTTCTTAATTGGAAATCTGATTGCATATGAAGTACATATTGTACTTCTAATTAGAAGTTATATTAAGTGTGCTAGATGCAGTCATTTTTATTCAAACAAAAGTACTCATAAATTTTTAATTTTTGTTAAATGGCATATTAAATATCACATTGCTTTTGTCTGCTATGTGAGGAATAATCAGTTGCAGATCTTGAAGGGGTTGGGGGCACAGGATGCATTTGTCCCCCCAAAACAAATTTTGTTAGACTGCAATAGAACCTGGGGGGTGTTTCACAAAGACTAAGATCGACTTTAAGTTGGACTGAAGTATAACAGGCCGTTCGTGCCATTGTTTTCTCTCATCATTTACTGGCATTGGTCTCTCACGGGACGTACAAATCATGGTAAAAATCTACAAAACTTACATTTTTGATAATTCATTATTGAAGGAAAAAAATTATCTAAAGATTATAATTTAGAGACCAATTAGGATAGCAACCAATGGCACGAACGGCCTGTTATACTTAAGTCCAACTTAAAGTCGATCTTAGTCTTTGTGAAACACACCCCTGGATACAAAGGTATACAAATGAGGATCCGTGTGCCCCCCTCTGGCCATTAAATATACAAATAGGACTCTGTCAGCAATTGTCAGCAATTTTTTTTTTGGGGGGGGGGTGATCTGACACACATTTTTGCTCAATCTGGATTTATTTTGTCAAAGATATCTGGTTAAGAGGGTTAGGGTTGCGATTTGGTTTAGGGTAAGGTTGAGGGTGAGGGTTAAAGGTTAGGTACAGTGCAGGGTCGAGGGTCCAGGGTTGAAGTTAGAAATTCAATCGTTCCATGTATGTGTCATAACAATGATTTTTTTTTGGGGGGGGGTCAAGGAAGCCTGGATCCCTTTAGCCATACCAAACTCGGTAGCAGTACTGAATAGAAAAAGATGCCATCCATCTCGTATTCTATATAAGTATAAAATGATATTGATCCTGATCTATCACTCAGGATATCATTTTCTCAGGTTGAAAAGATGGGTCATTTTTTTCTTCTTCAGATCAACGATTCATGTATAAATACTTACTTTCACGAATCATGATCACTGAAAATGGAAATCTATGAAAGAATTGTGTTTCTTTCAGCATTAGTTTCACTGTCAAATTTAATTAAATGTAATTAACAGCTTTGTTTCTTATGTAAGGTTGATTTAATTAATTGTTCGTGTTTAGTTAGTATTTAGTTTATGTTTTGATTAAAAGACAGTACTTCGATGAAGGTGTGTTCTAAGTAATCACTGATGTTTAAAAAAGAAATAATCATGGACAAATAATTCTTGTGTAATGACAGAAAGGAAATATAGAGCAACGTAATGCTGGTCCCATATCACCAACGATGATGGTAAACCCCAAATCTACAAAATAACAATATTTGAGGGGTGCAACTTCACCGCTTTGGCTGCGCTCAAGTCGGCAGGGTTATCTCAATCAATATAGGCAAAATCTGTAGTGCATTCAAATCCATTCCAGTATGCATTATAAGTATTTTTAATTGTCAAGTATAAATTTGTGAAACAGAGTATGTACATTAAAAAAAAGATTGTCTTAAAGATATCAAGGTGATTAATATGTATGTATGTATATGTACAAAATCAAGAAATATATTCTCGGATTAAAATCTGAACACTTAATTAAAAAAATGTATATTTTAGAAATATGAGATATGAATGTCATTTGTTTTGTTTCTGTTTATTTATTTGACAAATGCTGTGCAAGTACTTAAAAAATCATTTCATTTCATTTTTCTAGCAGGCCGTTTGAAATTCAACAACTACATAGAGATTTTGATCCTGTATCTTAAAGGTAAAGACCAGTTTTGGAAACGCCCCTCTCTCAAAAAATGAAATGGAAGCTCTCATTACCAATCATGTGAAAGAATATGTTTTGACTAATACGTGATGATACAAATTTTGCCGGGAAACCGCCTACTAATTGATATATTTGGTAAATTAATATATCTATTGGGACCAAATAGATATCGCGCAGGTCGCGTAGTCCCATATACATCTTTTTGTGTACAGTGCTTGTAACTTTACCAAGACCGGGCCAAATTTCTCATCATTTTGATGATTCCAGAACCTCGCAGTACACACCTTTACTTATATGCTAGATGATCAATTGATCGATTTCATAACGTTTCTTTCACAATGCAATCGCATGACCATAACTGGTCTTTATCTTTAAAATATTCCAAAAAAGCGCAGCCTATTGTGTTAGGGATGCCATGGATGCTTTGCTTTCATTGAATTGAGCGGTTGGGAAGATTTGAGTAAAAAAATCAATACCCTTTATAGTTGGGCTACCAAATCTTTGAAAATTACATGTAATTGAGAAATGCCATGTGAGGTTTTGAGAGTACAGTCAAACCTGTCTATAGCGACCGCCCAAGGGAAACACAAAAAGTGGTCTTTGTAGACGGGTTCCTTTAGTACACGTTTCAATGAGAAACCATTTTCAAGGGAAACAAAAAATGTGGTCTTTGTAGGCAGGTGGTCACTAAAGCAGGTTTAACTGTATCAGCAAAAGAACTTATGACGGAAGAAAAGAAACCATTTTCTTTACCTGGGCCCCATAACAGAGGTTTGCGATCAATTGCAAAAATTAAACACAATTCTGATTGGTCAGTGGTCAGCCCTTTAAACATTATAAGTGCATGTAACCATGATCTTGATTGATTTCAAACTTTAGTGTTTTGGAGACCTATAGTACATGTAAATTTGAACATTTACTGTATCACTGTTTTTCTTTTTATCCACATAGGGTAAACAAGCCATTGAAGAAAAAAATATTCGTACAATTTTACAACAGAAAAACCAGCTTTAGTACAGAGCAAAGAGGGATTAAAAACATCACTTGTTCTGTGCCCCCTTCCCAAATTTCATGCAAGTATGTCAATTACTAGTAGCCTATTTACAAGTCACTTTTACGATCAATTAAAATGCAGTAGACATGCAATATTTGAAGTTGATTTTTTTTAAATTTAGGATACAATCATGGGACTCTGAACATTCAAAGCCAAGATTTACAAGCAGTAGTAGTGTAAACCGCTTTCAACACGCTGAAATATTTAGTCTTCCAAATATCCAACATACAACACAACTAGAGCGATATTCACACACACAAAACTGCACACTGATAATTGCACCAAGAGACAACATAACATTAGCTCAAATGTTATCAAATATAAGTTTATTTTTGCAATATTTCTCTTTAAATATAAAAACATGTATAGGAATCTCACAAGATAGTATAACAAACAACAAAAAGACATGATCAGTTACAACAGGAAGCTGTAATGAATGGAGATCCCATCCAAGAAGCCCCTTAGAAGTCATCCGTGGCACCGCGCATTTTTTGTTTCCCCTACCGTAATCCCCTTAATCCCCCTCCGAAAACGCAAAGCTCCCTGGTAGCACTAAGTCCTCCCTTTCCACCCACAGCCCAGCCCAGCGGGCATGGTGGCTTATGCGTTGCCGGCCCGTACTTGGGGTGAAAAGTGGTGATGAATTGACAACTTCTAACCCTCATCCAACAAATGCGCAAACATATAACACAATTTAATTTAGTTCTTTTGGAAGATAAACCTTTCGACTACCTTCCTAGCTATGTACAAATTGCGGAAATTTGCGGAAAATGTCAATAATTAGATGAGAAAATCATGATGATGAGAACCTTACATTCGCTATAACTCACGATTTCCTTGGTCGATTTCGCTGGTTCAAATGGCTATGTCTTCAGTAGAGTTATCCAAGCACGAAAAAAGCATTTAATGACAAATAGAAAGTTGCGTTGGTCATATGTTGTGGATTCTGTATTTTATATGTTATAGCTATATACATCTTCACTGAACATGACGTAATTTTGCCGTGCCACGCATGACTTCTAAGGTCGATGCCTGCATATTTTTACGACCGAGTGTATAGAGAACTTAGGGAAGCAGATGGCGTTGCGTAACATTTCGTAATATTGGGAATGCCAGAGGGGATCTGTGCATTGATACTAGGGACTTTTAGATTTGCACGACGAGAACGTGGACTGCTACGTGGACATCCTTTTAAGGCACTGTCAGTGCCCGGCAGTGCCTTAAAAGGACGTCACATTGCCTTAAAAGGATGTCCACGTAGCAGTCCACGTAGCAGTCTTGTCGTGCAAATCTAAAAGGCCCTACTGACAGCTGTTGACGGATTCGATGGCTGGAATGGGTTACATTTCTTGTTGTTAAGCCAAGTTAATCTTGAATATCTTTCCCTCGTGAAATTCTTTCACGGCGGTATCTCCATTCATAACATCTTCTTGGTTAGAATGTAAATAATGCTACGGAAGTTCACCTTTTAGCCAATCAGAGACAACTCACTTGCTGAAAGGGGTGTTTTGATATACATGTATATGTACACGTACATACTGTGTAATTGTTTCTTCCTCAGGAATGATGGAAACCCTTTTCACCTTTTCACCATGAATAAAGAAAATTATAAAAAGGGTCTGCAACTTTGCGTCACTCCAATGGATGGAATATTGTGTCAAACACCTTTCCATTATTGTTCCTCTTGATCCAATTCTACAGTACTAGAAGTCAAAACAAACCTTTCTATATGGTAGGCACTTTTGACGGAGCGGAAGTGAATTCACAGTAAAGGTCACGATTTGTACGGCTCGCGAAGAGTCTAGCTAGCTGTGCCTACCTCACAGACTTTGATTATTTATTGCTTTGCCTCACTATTTATAAAGGCAAAAATTAGAACTGAATAAATACTGAGATTCGAACCCACAACTACAACGTTCTATTACGCTGTCCTTACCGATTGAGCTAATGATGGGTTGATGAAAGGTGGGTTTGCATGATTATTATAACCCTATCACTAACCTTAACGGTTACCATGTGCGCATGCACAGGTTTAGCTAGCTAGCTAGACTCTTTGCGAGCCGTACAAATCGTGACCTTTACTGTGAATTCACTTCCGCTCACGTCAAAGTTGCCTCAAAGTGCCTACCTTTCTACACTTACATTAAATAAGCTAGTCAGGATGAAGGATTTACATTTATACATCTGAATTGCATTCTAAATGATGATTCATGATTGGACTATGTTACAGAAGTTACATTCAATCTCATGCATCAAGGTTCACATGTACATGTATCGAGGTTTATAAATACAGCATTTATAGGTTACAGAGAAGAAAAAAAGTCAGCTTTTTATGAATAAATATATATCTATATACAATGCTTAACAATGAAAACAAAATACATACAGTTATTGCCTCACACCTCAATACAACCCCACTCATGAATCCATTCATCTATCAGACGGAAGGCACATATTATTTGGAATGTTGAATATTTTTTCCGCCAGTCCACGAGACCCTCGTAACACGAAACATCATCCACCCTCTTTGCAGCACTTATCCTTGTTTTGGTAGGTTTAATCTAAATAAATAACTTGAAAAGTCACTAGTGACTGGTTTAGTAAACAAATTTATGAATTGTAGGGAAATTTGCCAAATATAGCATTTCCACACCAAGGATGAAACAGCAGACCTGGGCCCCGTCTACAATCGCAACTATCAATCGCAACTATGTACATAAGAGATAGGAGACTGCAAACTTGCGATTGATTGGAGGACTTACGATTGATTTGGATCAATCGCAACTCTTTGTAAGACAGGGCCCAGCTCTGCAAAAATGTACTTCCACACTTGATCTATCCAGCAACAATTTTATTTTGTGCATCACATTTGGAGTTCATACAATGTTTCTTAAATCCTTGTAAACATACCGGTAGTGTCTAAAAAAGTTTTTTTCTCCATAACTTTGTGGGTACGGAACCACCTTTGTAAATACCTGTAATTGTTCAATATTTATTATTAATTAATTACTAATTACTGTAACATTACTGACCTAAATTATAAGTTATGTATCTTTTGTACACAGTCCTCGGGGATGAAAGTTTCACCATCACATTCCTTTCACGAAGACGAAGTTCTCCTTATATAACTTTAATAATAATAATAATAGTTCGTCCTTATATAGCGCATTTCAGGACCGCAGGCCCTCTCAATGCGCTTTACAGATATATATTATTACCCCGGTCATCGGATTCATGCTTACTCGCACACAATGTATGCACATTCTCCACTCCCTGGGAGCATTCCAGCCAGTCGCCATTTTACAAGCGCCACTTGCTAATCAAACCACATTAACTTTCGCATCCTACCGGGTACCCATTTAACACCTGGGTGGAGAGTGGCAAATGTACATCAATGTCTTGCCAAAGGACATTAGTGCCGCGGTGGGACTTGAACCGCGGACCTTGTAATCCACAGTCCGATGACATATCCACTCGTCCACGGCACCTCTACAAACTTTCATACAGTACAAGGCAATCCAAAATAAAGAGGGTCTTGGGACCAACCTAACATAAATGTTGCACATGTGTATTGGAGACGAGCTACTGTAAGACCAAAATTTTACATGTGCAGATTTCTTACAGTGATAAAAAATATACATACTGGTATTATGTTGAAAATGGAAGTAAAAGCCAGACTTGTACATGTGAAACTTGACATGGAGATACTGCAAAACTGGCTCTGTACTAAAATACATGAAATGTAGATGCTATGACAGAGCTACCAGCCATTATTTTGACAGTAATTACTACATTTTTTACACAATTGCAGTAGTATGTTTTTTTCATTTAATTGGTGCAAGTACAACTTGCCAAAGACAAGCAGTCTTTCTTTTTAATAAATAAAAGATGTAAATTTGCACATCCAAATGCCCAAATAGTATTAAGTATTAAGAATGCAGGGCATACACCATAGTTTAACTTGGTAAAGCTCTAAAATTGTGTATTTTCACACCTACTCTTTAAAAAAAATGTATGAAATTTATACTTAAACTCTAAAGAACAAACAAACAAACCAAACCAACGATATTAAATCAACAAAAGGCAACAGAAAGATCAACGTGAGCAGGTCAAAAAGCCACCACCTTCAGCTAAACTGGCATCTTGGAAGAAGAAGAATTCTGGCACATGAATAGAGTCCGCTAGTCCATTTCTTGCTACTATGTACAAGAAGAAGATTACAAATTTTACATTGGTCACACACAATTGCAGGTTCTTGACCTATGCCCTTTGACCTGCCTGCTATCACCTATCAGGCATGAGTGAGTTGTAGAGGAGGATACAGCCTTTCCCAGATGGACACATCTCTGTCCACATGGGTGATGATGGTAACGATGGAATGTCCTGTACGGACCAATAAAATAGAAGAAAAAAATCACTACTTCAATAATGAAGATTATTTACATACATATACAGTATTTGCACACAATATATAAATAATTCAGAAATGACATGGAATCCTAATTTCCTGACTTCTCCCCACCTAACATGTGGTTTAATGAAAGTTTTCAGTACATCCACTAATAAATTACTACTTTTATATCTTTTACAATATGCCCAGACAATACTGCTTGGAAGACTAATTGAGACTCGCTCCCAAAACATAAATGCTCAATCTGATATGAGCAATTGCAAGTTTCTGGATATCTTGATTTTTTAGTCCAGGATTATTTCAACCAAGATTTATACATACAAGCAAATGTTTTCTTTTGATGTAAAGAAAAAGCCAGTGACAAGGAATACAGTTGAATCTTATTATAAAGATCTCTGATATAATGAGGTATCTGTTATAACAAGGTGATTTTGCTGGTCCCAGCTCTTTATATTCTGTTGTTTTTTTACCCTGATGTAACAAGATTCCTAATATAACAAGGTAATTTCCATGGTACCAAGGTCCTCGTTATAACGAGGTTCGACTGTAACAGATTGGGTCATGAGGTCAAAATGGTCAAATACTGTGAAACCTTTATACAAAGACCACTCAAGGGAGACGAGAACAGTGATCTTTATTGGCAGGTGGTCTTTATGTACAGGTTCATTTAGTACATGTTTCAATGAGAAACCATTTTCAAGGGAAACAAAAAAAGTGGTCTTTGTGGACAGTTAGTCTTTCTAACCAGGTGGTCGCTAAAGCAGGTTTGACTGTACTATTTTAAAGTGGGGCACTAAATTCAGTGCCTGGATTAGGGATCTTCTGATTTCATTGTGCAGTGGTGTTTAAAATATTACCAACCTTGATTGATACAAGTTTCAGACTTGAAGACTCATTTGCTTCTGCACCACCCAGCTGGTACAACCTCTTAACCTCTCTAGAAGGAAGGTCACATCTGAAGAAATATAAATTAGAGTTATGATAATCTAATGTGTTTTCTATATAAAGAAAGATGACAGAAAATGGGCTGCATTTCATTTCCCAATCCCAGCCCCAAATGTAACAAGTCAACGCAAAGCATAGCATCCCCTCGCAGGGTACAAATGGCCTATATACGTCAGAACAAGTTACCTCCATTACACTATACTATTATATTACTAGGCAAGGAAGTTATAAACCACATTTTCACATATATAATTAGGTGTTTTGCATATTTAATGAGCTATGACCTTTCACCTACATACTCCGAAATAGAACTTACGCTGTGTTTTGATACCATGAACCTTCATATCAAATTTCATTAAAATCCGTCAAACATTACTAAAGTTATCGATCGGATTTGTATACATAAATTTGTTTGACGAACGGAAGTAAGGGGCGGATACGGACGGACGGCAGCGTTCACTATATTCCCTCCAACTTTGTCGGCGAGGGGATAATAAATATGCTGAGGGAAACAAGGGATCAATCAGTTTCATTCTTCTTTATCCTCTCAAGACGTACCTCTCTAATTTTGCAATACATGGGATGTAATATCTTGGAAATTCTAAGATCACTGTGGTTTGACTTTTAAACTGACTATAAAGAGAAAAGGAAATGTAGAGAAAGCTCTCAATAATTCCAAAACTTCTGAAGATGTGCTACTTTCTCATTTTGACTTTTTACAGTTCAATTTCAACTCTCAAAGATCCCAGAGACAGGTTTTCAATCAACAGCAATGTTAATTTGGCATACTTTGAAAATCCTTCAAACTGCGTAGAAAGAAAGTACCAAAAATGATAGGAAATTCACAATTATTATTCTACATCTTCTAAAGATTTGCTACTTTCTTCTTTCTTCTTTGGAATGCAATCTCTGTTCATCCAGTCAAAAACATTCCTTTAACTACTTTATTATTCATGAATATAGATGAAATAACCACACTACCGACCATTTGTAAAGTGTCTCTAAAGAGTGAAGAGGAAGAAACCTCTTAATCAAGAAGATGCAAGGTTTGTTTCTCCTAAAGTTTATAGATGTGGCATATCCTAGAA